>VZTB01003728.1:2252945-2419889 GCA_013397245.1 Thryothorus ludovicianus
AGATCCAGAGTGCTTATTTATTCACTGCATGTTAAACACTGAAAGTGGTCCCATGAGTATGGGGTAGCCCAAAATATCACAGACCCAGGACTGACTTTCTGCCAAAGTACTTTTGATGCATCTCTTAAGAAATGTGGTTATCGCAGTGTTTGTTTTAAACTCCTGTTAATGAATCAGGCAGACCTACACTTTAGTGAGAGAAACTCACTAAATTATATTTAGCCTTGTTAATTTAACTCAAGAATTAATGACTATATTCTAATGAGCTTCCTATTTGTTGTTTTTCACTTGTATTTGCAAAATCCCTTCTATGCCATGAAGTTTTCCTATCTGTTATAATGGGAACATTCCCAAAGTATCTAAGTGCTTAGGTTTGGCTTGACTTGGACCATCGCTACTACATTTTTTAGCTTAGAAAAGAAAAACACTGCCACACACATGCTTAGATTCGTCATGGGTTCACAGGATATATGAACACACAGAAGGAGAAAAGAGCGTGTGCTGGCTGACACAGACTGGCTGTGGTGCCCCTTGTTGGAAGGGATCAAAATCACTTTTCCATGGAGTCAGGCCAAACCCACTTATGAGTCACTGCCTTCAAAGACCCATTGTAAAATGTGTGCAGAAGTCCTCTAAGGCCACTGATACTGGAGCTGCAATAGCAAGTTGCCTCTTATAAAAAAAACCCACACATAGCCTCAAAATGCACTAAAAATCAATCAGTAGATCAACTAATAAGCACATAGAGTCAGGTTTCACTGCCCACATTCTCAGCCATTTGGAACTTATTCTGGAGCACTCCAGCAATCTTCAATGGTGAGCACTGATACTACAGTAAAGTGCCTGTAAAGTGCTGCCTGCTGGCACTTACACACAGAAAGGTACAAAAATACTGACTCCAGTACTAACCAAGACTGCCCTGCTGCAGACACAGAACTGTCACTCTGTGGTGTCAGCCAAGGCACGGCGTTGAACTACACTGAAGCTTGTGTTTAAGCTTAGTGTAGGTATGATTGCCCCATCCTGAGCCTTCGGCCATACAAAGCCACTTGTAAGCATCACCAGAGCCAGTCATCAGTGCGGGAGCAATGCCAGAACTAAGAAAAAAACCCAGAAATTTGGCTTCTTAAGATGATGAGAACTGATTCCCAAACAGTTGGGCCAAAAGCATCAGAGCAAATGATGAAATAACAGGGCTGTGCCCAAGCACATCCTGATGGTGGGTTTCAGTGTAATTTCTGCCCATCTTTCCATTATGAAATGCAATTGGCAACCCAATGGTTACTTTGGGAAATAAACTCTTTGCTGGAATAAACTATGGCCAAAATGGCCATCATCCCTCAAGCACACAGCAGAGTAGAGGAAAGAAGAGAACAGCAATGGCTTTGCTATTGGCCCTTACTTCAGGCAACTCCAGCGTCAGGGAGCTTCCTTGGGATGTAGCCACCAGTCTGGGCTATTCCAGAAAACTCCTCAGTACATGAGCTAGACCTGTGCTAGTGAGCAAGTTATTACGTTGTTATTTGGAATGGGCCAACATTCTTCTGGCCTTGACGTAAAGGGGGTAAATGTGTTTACATCTCTCTGCTGCTGCTGCTGAAGTGTCTGAATACCACAGTTCCCAAGCAGGATGCCATTGATGACTGGGTGTGTGCAAAACAGAAAATACCTTGTTTATGGCATACTCTTCAGTAACACCAGGAGCACAGTACCCAAATTGTTTGGGAGAGAGCCTTTATGGCAAGCCACACTCCAAATCTCTACCCTCTTAAAAGCAGGTTGAAGAGGGTGTAATGAGCCTCAGCACACTCACAGATTTATTTCAAGAGCATTTTAAGAGATTTTGAAAGTCCAGTTCAAGACTCTGTGCAGCTTTCAGACAATTTGTGTCTCATGCTGGTGAAACATTGAGCAATCATGCTTCAAACCTGAAAACTTATAATCACAGATCCATAGATTGTTTTCTGCTGAAAGAAACCTTCAAAGCTCAACTAATCAAACACCACTGCCATCTTTACTAGACCAGGTTGCACAAAGCCCAATCCAACTTGGCCTTGGACGTTTCCAGTGATGGGGCATCCTCAGCTCCAGGCAATTTGCTCCAGTGCCTCACCACACTCACAGCACAATATTTCCTCCCAATGTTCATTCTAAACATACTCTTTTTCAGTTTAAAACTACTACACCTGTCCTTGGTAGAAAAATCTTTATCTTTTTTTGTAGGCTCCCTTTAAGTATTTAATGGCTGCAACTGAGGTCTCCTGTGAGCTTTCTCTTCTGCAGGCTGAACAACCCAAACTCTCTCAGTCTGTCTTCACAGGAGAGGTGCTTTAGCCCTCTGGTCACTTTTGTGACCTCCTCTGTACTCTCTTGTGCTGAGGGCCCCAGCGCTGGATTCAGCACTCTGGGTGGGGTCTTACAAGGGCAGAGCAGAGGGGCAGAATCACCTCTCTCAATCTGCTGGCCATGCTTCTTGTTGTGTAGGTTTGGTCAAAAAGGCAGCCATGAATGTCATTTTCATTTGTGAGTCTGTCCCAGCTTACCTTGGACCTATTGAAAAAGCTCTGTCTGAACAGTTAAACACTCTGGGCTTGAAGAGACTTCACAATTCTGTGAGAGGAAGATTAAAATGTTTGCCCAAATTAGAAACTAAATTCTATCTCTTCCCACATCTCTAAGTTTTAATTTTTGCAAACACACTAATGCATGGTTGCACTTAAGACTCACACAAATTAGATCTACAATACAAATTACAGTGCATTCTTTAAGAGTTAGTCTCCTTCTCAATACAAACTAGCTGTTTTGTAACTAAGAGACAATCTCCTCCTTTTTCTCTCTCCCTCTTGTTTTCTTTTAGGTCACTGATTAGAACTAATGTCTGTGCAGGACTACCTTAACAATTTCCTATACATCAGAGAAACCAAAGTAATAAACTAGATTCAAAACAAGGAAATAAACAAACAAAAAATAACCATCAAAGGAAGTGAAACAACATTAATGTTACTGGATTTTTATCTGTGCTCAAGAAGAGGCACTGAGTTTGGGAAGGACAGCACCTCAGCGTGGCTTACTGAGCTTAGTAAGAGAAGTGGGGGCATAAGAACTGAGACAGCGCAACACAGCCATAAAACCCAGGGCAGAGCAAAAATTCCTTCTGCTGAGTAATTCAGCTCTTCATGTGGACGCTTCCACCACTTCAGCAAAGAAGCTGGATAGTTGCTTCAAGGGATACCTCCCCATCCCTGAAATTCAGCATGTTGATTCTGCAGCGAGAGGTGACAAGCACAACTGCAGAGCCGAGCACTGAAGATTTGCCCCACAGACAAGTGAAACCCACAGCAATGCAGGAAATGGGATGGTCTTTAGAAATTCAGCTAATGTAAAAGTTAATTTATACCATGAACAATGACTGAGCATCAGGAGTTACAGCTGAGTAAGGTTTTCTAGGCTCGGCTCAGAAGAGCTAATCACTATAGAAGAAAAATCCACCTCACTTCACATACGCAAATTGAAGCTTACAAGAGTACATAGTTCTCATTAAACCTTTCAATACACATGCTGTGTATTTCTGCCAGCACCTGATGGTATATTAAAGTGCATTCAGTTTCAAACTATCAGTCTCTAGACCTCTACTACATGGCATGAATAGACAAAGCATGTAATTAGGGTCAAATTTCTATCTGATGGCCACTGAAGATATTTTGTTTGTTTTGGAAAGGGGGGGGGGGGGTAGGAGGGAAGAGTTTGGTTAAAAAACAATGTTTATTTTGAGCAGCCTGAGCAGAACTGCGGAGCATTTCAAGAGTAAAGAGTATTTTCTTTGTTGAAATCTTTAAGCAAGCCTCAAAGCAGCAAACTGATGAGAGGGTAACATTCCTCACTGCTAATTATAAGCAATGTATTAAATTTCATTCAACAGTAAAGTACCATAGAAACACAATGAAAAAGCTACAGCACAGCTAAAATACCCCAAGTTGTTAATGAAAAGTAGCTGAAATAACATAGTGGTTTGGTCAAATCTGTGAACATAAAAGATGCATTTATATTAGAGTGGCACATGGAAAAAAAAAGATGACGACAATACTATTTCTGTGGAATACTAAATGATTAAAGGCAATAAAGATTTCTGTACAGCTGGAAGAAAGTCCTTATGGTCTCAGCTCCTACAAAGTGTGCTGCATGAGCTCTGATAGAGTCTCTGTACAAAGAAAAAAAAGGTCCCTGACAGCAAAGATTCTCCTAAGAATGTATGCACACAAACTCCTGTGAATCAGAAAGCCCCTAAATATATATCCCCAGTTCAGTTAAACCAAACAACTGGCTCAGCCTCTGGGCTAAAAGTTACCTTTATTGTCATTTAAAAAGCACAGCAATTTGTAATGAGAAAATACTGATCTTCGAGAGGTGAATGCAAACAAAGATTAAGAGGCAGCCCTGGCCTCTGGAAGCCTGGGAGCTCAGAGGGATGTTAGGAGGATAAGTATTTCAGAGCAAAGTACAAAGGCAGCGCCGCTCATCTCGCCCACAATTCAGTCTCTGAATAAATGCTGCTGTGCTGTCTCAGAGACATGCTGATTTCCAGCTCCTGCTTAATGGGACGACTTGTTACTACTCAACAGGAATACTTATAACAGAGTTTTGCCTCTTGAGATTTGAACTATTCAAGTTTAGATAGATTTCAAGATGCAGTTTGTCATGTTCTTTGTCCTTAGGATGCCACTCCAGATTGGCACCCATAATCCATTAATACACAAGGCACCAGCACGTAAATAAAATAATTTCTGCCAAACTGATACAGCTTTCAGGATGATTGTGTATTTATAAGAAAAAGCTGCATTCATCTGCAGTGATAGTACTTTACTCCACAGCTACTTAAACCTCACATATTCTTAGTAAGGAAATTATTTTTCTTCTCTTTGTCTGACGGAGAAATAGCAATAATGTTTTTCCCTTCCCAAATTTGTCTGGACGGTCTTTCCAGCTTGCCTTGGTAACTGGGAACACAATCCAAATTGTTCCCAATGCTCCTGTAGATCTAATATCACGTTGCAAATAGGTCCTAGTCCAATGCTTACTGAAGTCAACAGCTATAAACTGGTACACTAACAGCTTTCCAAGGCACTACTAAAGCATGTACTCACAGAGTAATAACCTGGGGCCAAATAAAGAGCTAAATTTAAGACTCCCAACACTTCCCAGTAATTCTGTTCTCACCACCGAACAACTCCAGATCTTATATAGGAAAATACTAAAAGGTGACCCCTTTTTGTAATAAGGAAGAGCAAAGATGCCAGTGCAGCCATCCCGAATATCAGAACAGCGAGCAACTGGCAAGCAGGGAGCCACTGCTGGGCACTGCCCAGAACCAGCTGCTTGTGCTCACCAGGACAGCACAGGACAAGTGTGGGGCCCCACAGAGCAAGAGGAACAGGCTGCTTGCATGGGCCACCCCACACAGACCAAAAGCTACTGCGAGTCTCCCATGCTGGAGGTCACAAGTTGGTGCAGGCACCAATTCCCCAGACTTCCCACCATGCTGCCAGCATCCTTGGTTTCTCTCACCAAACATGCTCATCCTTGATTCCTTGACATGAACTGCTGTGAGCAACCCTGGTGCTATTTTCCAGTGCTGCTGGACCTTTTTAGGCTATTGGCTACCCCAGTTGCAGTCCACTCCCCACACAGGGGGAACAAAAGTATCAACACAGACGCATCAGAAGGGGATGTGCATTTGACTGTAAAATGACAGCTGCTACACTGGCGCTTGGATTAGGGAGGTTACAACGTGCCTAATTACAAAGCTAGCTTCAGCATGTGTAAACATGGCTCACAAAAGTTTAATGTCAGATTTTCTTAGTCTCTTGTATGAATTTTGGATGCTTTTTTCTCTGCAGCTGCCAAAATGCTCGCTGTTGACAAACTAGTCTAAGTGCTACCAAAGCATCTTTCATGAGCTGACTGCGTACATCTGAACAGATACATTCCTCATTAATGTGCTATATTTCAAGCTAGAGAAAACAATGCATGTTGAGAGACTATAAACCACAAGTACAAATGATCCAGGTCACCTATGATGAATAAAACCAGTGTTACACGAAACATGACACATTGGGCTCTCTTCTTGGGGAAAAAAAAAAGAAAATGAAAAGTAGAGAAGATGCAGAAGGATTCTACATTCTTATCAGTTCCTCTCTTTTGAAATCTGTTGGAGCCAGGGAGATTTTCTGAATTTTTTTCCTTACTGTTTTGTACACAGGGTGCTTTCCCCTCCCACCAGACACCACCCGTCCTGCAGGAACATCAAAAGAAACTGAGTTTGAATCCAGATTAGTTTCTAAATCCAGGATTAAGCTGATGGCTAAACTAGAAAAAAGGGATCAATTTGGGAAGCAGAAGATCTGAACATGGGGCTCTTGCCTGGTTGTCCATTTCTGCATCCTTGTGAGATGAAATTACACAAAAAGGGATTTTTCTGGCAAGAGTCTGTTTTTCCCCACACCACAAACTCAGAAGCTTGACCTGGGGCAGAACTCCCTTCAGTCCATTCTCAAAACAGATACCTCAGCTTTGGTGAGCTGATGAAACCAAAACATTTGACTAATTCTCCTTATTTAAAGTTCAATTAAATTATGTCCCTTGTTGAAACAGATGTCAGATAGGATTTGATTCTATGTGCTTTGCTTGAATCTGCACACTTCTGTGCCTAGAGAAACAATTTATAACTTCGGTAAGTTTCCAGCTTACAAGTACATCCAGAGAGGCACAAGTAAAAAAAACGAAAAAAAACCAACAAACCAACCAGTTAATAAATTACTATTATAGAAGAAATATATGACAAACAATGCTCTCTGTATATTCATTAGCCGATACCTACTTTAGAAACTAAATCTTGAGAGATTTTATAATTCATGTCTTCATGCTCATCAAAACATTTTTTATAGCAATCACTTTTGTGACAGATTCCTCTCTCCATTCATTTGAAGTAAGCAGAGTTATGGAACAGTCACACTACAAAAATACCTGCAAAGTAGCAGCTGCCCAAGAAAAGGCCTAGATATAATATGACTGCTGATTTTTGAACTGCTATGCATGCTGTGTATGCCTGGAAACATAACAAATGTGCATGGCTTGGCTTGTAGCACCTAATTTGCAATAATATTGAAGTCCCCCACAATAACTCATTTACTCTTATAATAAATATATAAAAAAAGACAAATTGCTACATCGAACATGCATTTTCTTCACTGCAAGTAGCTGCTACCCCAGGGAGAAAGCCCTGTGCTACTAACTAATAGTAAATCCTTTGGAAAATCATGTGTCATAATGATGGACAACCAGGGAAAGGGTATTAAATAGATTTAGAGGTTAGATACTCTAACAAGAACAAAAGAGGCCTTTTGCAAGCTAGTACCAATCAGAGCTGGCTCATTGGTATGATTACCACCAAGTCCAAACAAAGTTTCAATTATGAGACAAGACAAGAGGGAGAATATAACCCAAGATCTTTCTAGGAAGGTTTGTTTGGGATAGATCAAGTCCCCAAAAGATTTGGTAACTTTTTGGTTCTCAGGAGACACCATGGTGTCTTCAAACTACATTTAGGCAGGAGTGATTTTGCTCCATCTGTTATTTTATCTATTGGCACATCATTAGACAAAGCACATCTGAGTCAGAATGTATTATGTTTATATGATGCCAACAAAAAAATACAGACTGTCTGAAAACACACCTCATGGACAAAAAAAGGTGCATTATCTAGAAGCTGAGGCAACACAAGACAACAACATTACTTTGCTTCAGCTTTATAAAACTATTAAATGCATAAATTTATCTAGAAGGGACATTTTTTTTGGCAGGAGCAAGCTCTAAATACCAGTGTTCTGCAGAACTGTACAAACTGGAACGATCACGTCCAGATCTCAACTTCAGATCCACACAGGATTTTGGCCTAAATTGATTTCCACCAGCACTTTCTAATTAGATTTGATACGCTGGGGTGTGGGAACCTTAATTCATCATAAATGTCTTGAATTTATTTCACACAGAAGCAAGGAACAGCCCAGTCTTGACAGAAACAAAGGGAGAGAGTCTTTTAATTTGTATTTTTAAGGACTCCCTGGTATCTTTCATATCTGCAGAACACCCAGCTGTTCCCCAAATGGCTCCAAGTTTCTTCCTCCAGAACATTTTCTATTGTTTCTGATACATCATCCCATAGTGATTTATCGCTATTTTGTGATCATTATCAGTTTACTATTTTGACCAGTACACCATAAATCAAGAAGAAGAATGTTAGGTGGGACTTCATAGTGTAGCTTTCATTCATTACCTGCAAAGATTATAGCCATTTCATAAAAACCAATATGAGAGAAAGAAGCTTATTGGCAAGGACTAGTGAAATTCATTTCATGCTTCAAAAGTTTGTGATTGGTCTGCTAAGAAAAAGACCCCTCAATTGTTGGAAATTGTTTTTTCTTTTAAACCAGCAAATGCCCAAGACTGAGCTATATCAATTGTTTGCTGTACTTCCTACTCAAATGCCATGGAGGCCATTCCATATCTGTCCTTGTAAAACCCACTGTGCTTACTATTCATGAACTGCAGGAGAGAGAGATACATAAAACACAGGTCTCCAATACATTACGCTGCTCTGGAGAGTGTGGCACTCTGGGAAAGTCAGCTGCACACTTGGCACGGCGTGTCCTGCTCCTGCAGGACAGTCATGAGGGAATGACATACAGCCTACCCCTCTGGAAGTCACCTCCAGATCAAAATCAAAAAACCTCCCCCACATCTTTTTGCAGAGAAAACTAAATGAACTGGGACACATTCCCTTCATTAGTATTTGTCATTCCTGAATGTCTGCTGTCCTTATTAAGTCTAGACTCTTCTAACTGCTGAAAAACTTCTCAGGCTAGTCAAAGACTGCTTTTTGAGACCTCCTCTTTCCACTCACTTCTCACTGGATCTCAGAACACAAATGAATGTTATAAATCATCCTCCAGTGTCCTGATGTGGTCTGTTAACAATATCCACTTTCTAACTGGGTCACCCTTGTGCCTACTTTGTTTCTCCCAAGAAGACTCTTTAAGATTTTTTTAAATCTTGCACAAATCCTCCTGCTTGGACCAATCTATCTGTAGTAACCACAGGGTTTCTACATTTAGGGGTTACCTTCTCAGTAATTTCCACTGGAGCAGGATCAGTGAAGCTACAGTCCCACAGGGAACTAGTGGGTCCTCTGTTTGACTGAGTGCAACCATCCTCCTGTGCTGTGCCAGGAGGCAGCAGGCACACCTTGGAGCAGAGCACTGGCCTGGGATTGTTTGCAGGATATGGGGCAGACAAGCCCACCCTGCTTTGGGGATTGCTTTTCTGCAATGTAGCTGTGTGGACTTGGGTGGTTAAACTGGACTGCAGGACCAGAGGTGATGTCCTGCTCTGATCTCTTCAGCTGGGTAAATGCAACCAGGAAGAGGAAACATAGGGTCCATCTCTTGTATGTGCAACTTTTTGTTAGTTCCCTTCCATTTGTGGCTGTATTCTTCCAAAGGCAATTTTCCCAATGATTTTAGAAATCCATCCTCCAGATCAGATGAAGAACTCTCTGGATGTGCATCTGTAACTGTGCCAATGGCTTAACCAGTTTATCATCAACTGTGTGCTTTTGGGTCAGGTTACTCTAACGTATCTGACATATTCTATCAAGAGACACAAATAATTATCAAATAACTAACCCAGCAGGACAAACCACAGGGATTGTAGGGATTGAACCTTGGATGTCAAAACCCAGAGCTGAGATCCCACCTGGGTCAGCCACCTTCGCCTAGGAGAAGAAACCTGGGCCCACCACTCCTCATGGGCACAAAGGGTCTGAGAGGAGCCCAGGGACTCGGACATTTAACAGCATCAGCAGAAGGTCAGGGAATGGGAGACCTGCTCTCCAGCCCACCTCTGGATGTCACCTACTTGGAGCTCCTCTGCAAGGGGGTCTTGCAGCACTAATGCACTGGGAGGTCTCATTAGTTGCATGTTGGGCATGTACTTGGAGAACTGACACACAGAACTTTTCAAGTTCCCTCCCTATTTTCCTTTTTTCCGAAGAGAATAGACTCAGCTGCCTCCTCTCCACATCCAGACTCTCAGGAACACGCATCAAACTTCGGCTGCACAGAAAGCACAAACTAATTTACACTTTAAGAGGCAGAAGAGAAACCTTTCCCTTCGACTTACCATTTGTTACTCAAATGCCTTTCTCCCTGTCACAGTTACTGGGAGAGAGCTGCTGAACTGGAGCTGTGGAGCTCCTGCACAAGGCTTCTTGAAGTCGCATCTGGACTGAACATCAAGTGGACGGCTGTGCACAAAGGTGTGGTTACCATGAATCATTTATTACCCCAGCTAAAGCTTTAGGAACAACATTCACTAATGTAAAAGATAACTTGACTCTGGGAATACTGCTGTCACTACGGCTGCATATTTTACAAGGGGAAAAGATTCCTTTAGGTCTGTTTGTTGCATTAACCCTTTCAAGCCTGCGCTTCTACTGCAGGGACAGTTTGATCTTTTATTTTTCTTGCAAACAGAGAATAACAAACAGCACCCTGAGTTTTTATTTAAGTTTCTGTATACTATACACCCAACCATTTCAAAACACTTGTGGGTCCTGAAAAAATGTTGGAAAAGAAAGCTCTCACCAAAGTCAAGAGCAGCATATCTTTATTTCCCCCTGTACCCAGTTGTGCAGCTACCTCTAAAATATTTGAACCACACTGCATGATTATAAATAACAAGAATGGAAAACAGCACATTCTGTCCTCTGCAGATTACCAGAATGTAACCTCAGCCAGAATTTATCTGAGGGCAAGTGTAAATGCAAAGTAGGAAAAATTTCCCTTATTCAACAAGAGCTATTAAATTAACGATCCTCCAAGATGCTCAAGAATATTTCCTTATTCACTCTCGGTGTTTTGATACAGAGAAAAAACCTGTATATCAGTGAGTGCACCAGCATGGCACAGGGGGACACACCACACCTTCCCAGTGGGAGACCACTGCCAAACACGCAGAATTTACACTTTTCTGTGTACAAAGAGCAGCCAGATAACTCCCACCTGCATGACCTTCACTGCAGATTAAGAAGAGACAACTGCAACTGCATGACTCCGACAGCCTCCACTGAGATTAATGCTGAATTGTCACCTATCTCTGAAAAGAGCACAGAGCTTAAAAATTTAAACACATAATAAACAAAATGCAACGGGCAAGCTAAATGATGCCTATTCCACCTCTAGCTACAAGTTTATGATTCTCCAAAAGGCCAGATTATTGTCAGAGACACTTCCAAAAGCTGGGATATTTACTTGCACTTCTTTGATCCACAGAAATAGCACAAAAAGTGAGAGAGGAGCCCCTCTTGCAGATTTTCAGGGCTTCTAGAAATAGGCAGAAACACTGACACAACAAAAATGGAATTAATTGAGTTTGTGCAAGGAGAAGAGCCTACATTGGGCTTTTAAAGCTGGCTTAAACACTCTTTAAACTGGTCTTAAATACTCCTTAAGTATTTAATCCTGTTTTCCAACATTCAACAGCTCTTGCTATCTGAATTCCTCCCCTCCAAGGAAGCATCTCACAGAGGCATGTGTGGCCAGTGAGGAGAGGCACACTGTGGGGACAGCCTGCCAGAAGCAGCCAGCGAAAGGCAGCAGTGCCACAGCACAACCCAACCTCTGCCTGTGCCCACCAAGAGGGGTTTCCTCTGGTGGTGTGGCTCGGGGTCCTCAGAGACCACTTCTACTCAAAGGAATTTAGATTTGCCCAGGACAAGAGATCACCGGCTCTCAACTTCCCCAGCACTTGGCATAACTCCTTCTGAACACAAATGGATTCTTGTGACTGCACAGCTTTTGGAGAAAAGAAAATAATTTTTTTTGCATACACACATGTGTATATGTATGTATTTATATGCACACATAACACATATACATGTGACTCATGCCACCATCATGCAAGGAAGGACTGAAGGACACACAGTGATTTGCTTCCATTGGTGAGAACATGATTTAATCCACACCAATCTAACACCGAAACAGAAACTCCGGGAGACTTTCTCAGCCACCAACCTGCCAGAGAGACAGACCCTGAGGGACAGTGCCTTCCTAGTAAGGCCTGATTGCTGGGCATCACTAAATACTCGTTTCTCCTCTGGGGCTGCTGGTGGCACGCTGGCTCGGCGGGTTTGGGCGGCGCTCGGGGCTGATGGCACAGCAGAGCTCATCGGCCTCTGCTCAGGGCTCTGCAGGGGGAGACCCACCGTGGGGGCACCCCTTCACTGGCAGAGGCCCTCCCCTCCCCCTGCAGTCACACCGAGCTCATTCCACACATCTATAATGAATCAGGCTCCAACTCATTAATAAAAAATGACAAGCCATCATCTCATTGAATCTTCCACGCTGGTACGGCATGCAGATAAAACCCCCAACTCTCTCTCCTCAATTCCTCTGTGGCCCAGCAGCTAATGAGACTACAAGATGGACAGGACAAAGTGAGCTGCAATTGCACAGAACTTAACTTGAGAGAGAAGGGGAAATAACCTTTTCATTACAGTCATGAGACTTTAATTTTAATGCTTTTTTTTTTCTCTTTTTTTTTCTTTTTCTCTCTATACTAACAAAAAGGTAGCATCAGAGGCCTTACTAGGGCCACCAACCAGGTCATTGAGCTGCAGAAGTGTCATGAGACACAAAGGAGTTGAGCTTTGCTATAGTAATGAGCTGTTCAGTACTTTAGGTCCCAAGTCAACATGATTCCAAAGTGCAGGATTTCTAAGAGTTAGCAATAATCAAATACTAGGTAAAATAAAATAAACAGACTGATGAGATTCACAGACACTGAACTCTTCCCAGGGGGTTTGCTGGTCACTTTGAGTCACAGACATTCAAGTCACTCCTGTTGACCTCCTCTCCATCTACTGCATCTCTGACCCACTGTTATGACACTGACAAAGCCACAATTTAAATGTTCTGTGCTTCTAAGTAAGACGAAAAGTAATAAAGAGGGATCAACAAAAGGAAATGGTAAAACCAAATTGCATTGTCTATTCAATATTAAGAACTACATCCAGCCATATCCTTATTTAATAAACTTGAGTTATACAGCGAAGAAAATACAAATTACAGATCATGATTTCATATATTCATAGCATCCTTTATGGAAACTACAGCCCAAAACGTTTTACACTATTAGAGGGATGAATAACAGCAGAGAGAGGAGGGGAGAAAGGCAGCCCCATAGTATTGGAAAGGGAAAGTTTCCAAACAAGACTTGGAAAGGGACAGGCAACAAAAGGAGTAGGTCAGTGACAGTATGGTCAGCTGGGGATTGCCACAGGGCATAAATGTGTCCCGAAATCAAATCTCTTTTTTAACACCTGGCCCCAAGCTGCTGCTTTCCCCCTCTGTCTGACTTTGGTTTGAATCCCTTTAATTAGCACATGATAGAGACCTCTGTTACAGTGCTGTAGGTCTGTGGTTCAAACCCCATGGGCGGTTGCAAAGGAAACAGAAATATCATTTTTGGGCATAGTGGAACTGGCATTTTCTATTAAGAAAACAAAGAAATTTCACTTAGGAAAATGATGGGGAAAAAAACATTTCTCTAGACAAACAGGAGGATTGATTCAAGAACTCCAAAAGAAATGCAGAAGTTTGGGCTGCTCAGACTACCTTGCATAAATTAATACAGGCTTTAATTACATAATCACACATAATTTTTGTCCCCAATGTCTTTGTCTTAACCTTAAGGGATTCACTTCAGACTAGGGCAGACATCTGAGAAGGTAAATAAGGGAAGACAGTCATCAGAGTGATACAAGCAGGAGGTGCAGCACTGCACAAGCCATCAGGAGTAAAATATAGCTAAGTACTGGTGGGCGGCTGGGATTTTTAGCTCTAGGGTGATATATAACATTAGATCATAGTTATTTGTAATGTGATAGTGCTATGTAAAGCTGCAATAAAAACCACCTCTGCTCCACTCTTTGCATGTGATGTGAGAAGATGACCCTGGTCCAAGAAGTCTGTAGTCTCAGCAGTTGTCAAAACAAAACCGAGGGACAGGGTGTAGTAAAAGCATGATAACGCTGAGATAATGTGAATTGGTGCTAAAAAGCTGTGGTTAAAACATGCTAGCTGCTCCCTGATTCCCAAGACCCCAGATCTGAGCTTAATGATGCTACTGCTCCTTCAGTCCAGGCCAAATACACGGATGATTCAACAGGAAGGCCAGAAACTATCAGCATCCCAAACGTCTTCGGCCAGCCCACCCCTAAAGCAGGAATAATGAAGTCAGTTTTACAAACAAAAAGTTGTGCATCTGCCAGTTCTGATTGCGGATTGCACATTCCTGCACCACAACCAGACAACAGAGAAAAAGACAGCATCGTGTTGTCCTGGGGTCAAGTAATCATTTATTTCTTTCCCTTGTGTGCCGTAGACAGAGTGAAATTATATTTATTTTCAGGAAAATATTTATTTGTTTGAATAAAAAAAAATAAATCCCAGACCCTTCATATTTAAATAAAAACAAAAATTGTTTAGAATTAAGATCATTTCTTCAGGGGCTCTTTTTTTTTTTTTTGACTGTGAAGACTTATGTTTTTCTAGTGTGCAGAAATGCTGAGTTGACAGTGTGAACTGTCCACAAAACTCCCTGTGGACTTCTTCCCCCACCCCCAATAAAAAATACAATTTAAAGAGTATGAGCTTTCCCACAAAGCAGAAGGATGTCTTCAAAATGGAGAGGTTAGGGACTTAACATGCAGGCTGAATAACAATCCCATTTTAATTTCACACACACATACACACAACAGGGTGTCCTTGCACAGACATTTAAAAACCAGAGGCTATAAGCCAGTAAGTACCTCACACCCCACAAGAGTCAGTACCTTATGGTTTATACCTATCTTTACTGGTTTTGTTAGGTTTTTACTCATCTGCAATTACTATTTGCAGCCAAAGGAGAAATAATCAATAAATGTCCCCTGAACGGTGCCTTAAGGAACTACTGACTACCTGTGGGTGAGCAGCTGCAGATGAATTCCTAAACTCAGAGCCCAGGACCAGTATCTGCCTCCCCAAATGCAGGGGACAAATCAAGGTGTAACAACAAAAGCTGGGGCATAGGGAAGTTGGTGTCCAGGACTCAAAACACAAGGGCAGTTTACGTAACTGGCAACTCATATGAAAATTAAATTACATGCACTCTTACGTATATAAAAATATACCAAATTTTTGCTGAAATAAGTTATTTGTGTCCACAGTGCTGCAAAGTCACTGCAGCTAAGGATGGTTTATGTTTCGGGCTCTCTGCGCTGCAAGGAAATCTCACACAGGGATGAAAATAGGAACATGAAGGGCGGGGGGTTCTGAAGTACTCAGTGCTAATTGAACTTGCTCTCCGCTTCTTTCCTCCCCACCCCTTGATGTTCTTCATGACTTGCTGTCATTCTTTTCAACAGCAGAAAAGTTGAACCGCTGCCACCTGCTTTAAGGAAATCCCAGCCATAATGACACGTTCAAAACAACTGGAGTAGTTTGTGACAGAACATAACTCATGAGGCCTAGTCCAGTATTCTAATAAATAATAGATAGATAAATAAATACATAAATCACTGTTCTCTAAGTCTGAGCAATCTGTACTGTTCCTGCAGCTGACTGGGGCAGTGAGGGAAGCCCAGGCTGCTGTGAGCACAGGGATGCAGGCAGGGCTGCTCCACCACCACTGCAGCAGGATGGACATGCCTGGGAGCTGCACTGTACCCCACACAACAGTTCATTACTTCTGCCTTGACAATTGCAGATGATGGCACATATCAAAGAAGTGCCAAAATTTACATGAGGATTTGGAAGACACAGAAGAAGCTTTCAGTACACACAGCAGCAGTCCTGCAGGGTGGGAGAGATAGGCAGTGGAGAAAGAAGCATGTCCATGGCCAGCTAATCTTTTTCAGGCAATTTACACCCCACATTAAATCCCACACTAATAACACAAGAAGAGGGGGAAAGAAGAAAACTAGGTGCATTTTGTACACAGCGTTCCTGTGTTTCAGCCTCTTGGACTCACTTATTTTACGAAATCAAGTTATCTGAATCTTAATGTGCAGTACGGCAGGAATTCAAAGCCTCTTCTTCACCCACTAAACTTGATCTGAGGCTCAACTTGACAATGTCGATAAATATGTTGCGCTGCATTATTCATGCCCCTTCCCTTGCCTTCCCCCTGCCTCTGCCTGGCAAGCAGCAGCCACCACTGGTGCAAAGTTGTGAGCTGGGAGCAGAGAGACCTGCCCTGTATAAATACCTGCAATAAATAAAAGATAAACAAGATATGTTGCTTGGCGACATCTGCCTCTTTGCCTCTCTGTGCTGGGCTCCCAGCACAGCAGCCGCTCGGGGGGGCCTGGGGAGGGGGTTCACAGGCTCTGCAGCTGGAAGCCACCATGCTGCAGCTGTATTAAATAAACCACTTGGATAAGGATAGAAAACACCCCAGCACTAAAATATCTGAGAGCTGAAATTCTGCTGATGAGCATCAGGAGATCAGTGGTTTACAATGCGAGCAACATTCCTTCAGCTACTCATCATCATCGTAATCATCATTATAAATCTTGGCAACCAGCAAAAAACATCCATTGTTTCTGTTCCTCACTTCTTTCCCCTCCAGATCTGCAGACTTAGTGACGAGGGTATTTTGTTGTGGTTTAACCCTCAGTGGTTTTTCCAGGCAACACAGAGGACTGCCTCAGAGGAAGACACTGCTGCAGCAGCGCATGAGGGGCTGTACAGAGTGGTCAAGTCAGGAGAAACAGTAACTGGTTTCTTCTCTTACATGCTGTCAAAAAGGCTGAAACTTGTAGTTTTCATGTTCTTCTCCCGATGCTATGATCTTAACCCTTCCAGCCTTAAGTTTACTCATTTGTACACCACCAGCAGAATGCCGTAAACAGATTTTATGTGGTTTCAGGAAAGCTTCTCTATTCAGCTTCACAGAAACAGTATCTCATCCAAGGCCTTTCTTCTACAACATAATCTTGCTCCAACAAGGAAAGCCACTAAGCCCCAAGGAAATTAGAACTGACTCACATTTACACATTTTCACTGCATCTAGTCTGGAACCCACAAAGATTTCAGGCTGCTTAAAGAAGAATAAACCATGAAAATATATGTATAGACACACACATCTAGAGTTTCTGCAGGAACAAACTTCCATGATGGTGAACGTAGTCTCTGTCCCTGCCAAAACTGAATCACCACAACATATGACCCTTGAGGCTGCAAAACCAAGATGACACCACATTACTGTTAAATGAGGCAGCATTGCAAGAGTCACACAAAAAGCATGCTGTGCTGAAAGGTCACAACATCCAGGATATATTCAGACATGGAAAAGGTCAACAAAAGCAGAGATATATCTAAAAGCTGCAGCAAAGCACAGCCCTTAACGCAATCTAGGAAATGGTGAAAGCCTCAAGAGCAGTACTATCCCACTGACAAGGTATTCATATGTTCACCTCCTTGAAATTGCACACTTCTGCTGCATGACTGGAAGAAGCTAAAGGAAAATGACTCCACGAGTGACAGGATATTCCCTGAAGTCACTTTTAGTGGCTTAAAGATTCCCTCTATTGCGTCTATTATGTTCTTGTAACTAATACTCCATGCAGCTGCCAATTCAATCCTTATTAAAATGAACTGTGTGTGTTCATTTCTTGTAGGAACACTGGTGTCTGAATTCTGGGAACCAACTGAGATTTGGGAGGCTCTGTGGCTTGGGGCAAAGAGCTCTTTTTTAAAGAGCTTTGCCAAGTCGGGACTGAATGGTTTTCCCCACTTATAGCCTCCAGACCTTTATTATGCTTGGGCTGCAACATATACCAAACTCCACCTCTGCCAGACCAAAGCTGTTACTTTGCTTCTGAGTCATAGCAGGCTGAAATACTCATCCTTCACTACATACCTAGTCTTCTTCAGCTGAGATTGGTTATAGGAAAAGAATGGGGTACAAGCAACGTAGAGGAGTTGTTCTTGCTCTGTACACTCTATGGTCTGCACCGTGACCTGGAGCACTGCAAGCCATGACACTGGGGATGTTCAGGGCTAACAGCTCTTTACACCACTGACTGCTGTTTGCTCTCTAACCCCTTGGTGCAAATGCATGGCTTTCATCCTTTATTAGGGGAAGCTGCTCAGTTGTACCAAGCTAAAGTGTGGGTGCTTGGCCTCAGGACAGGATCATTCTGCACAGGGGTGGTATGGATTCTGTAGTTTGGGCTACTAAAGTTCAGCTGCTGCTGCTATCTGAGCAACAGGTTTACCTGCTAAACTCAGGGATCCACTGAACCTGGTGGTTGCTTAGTCATCTGATTTTCCTGTTCAGCTCATGCTCTTCAAGCCTAGTTTTCGGCTGAAGCCCTGGTTTTTCTGGTGAGACAATATATCTGGAGTTGTCATACCTGTCACTCACAGTGGGTATCGGAGCCCTTGCAAGGATGGACTGCAGGGAAAGGATGTGTCTGCACCACAGAGCTTTGACAGAGACAGGCTTCATTCCCAAAACCAGCAGTACTGGGATCTCCATGTGCTTGGCTCCAGGCCATTTCCTTATTAAATACAAAGTTGTGCTCTTACCACCAGCTGAAGTTTGTACTTGTTAGATCAGGAAGAAAAATATACATACTGAAGTAAGTTTCTCCTGATCTGACATGTACAAACATTATCTATGCACCCAAACACACGCACTCATAAATATATTGGCCTACAATAGATACTGCCTCTCCCAATGGTCAGACCCTGAAACCTGCAGACTTCCCCCTCAAGTCATGTTTTGTATGATCTTACAAACCATGGGAGATAATCACTGCAATAAATTCATCCTGCAGAGCTCAGACAGGGTAAGGTGCCATTTGTAAGTATCAGATATTTCCAATATCATCCTCAGAGCTGGCTGGGTAACCAGGAGCATGTGTCAACCCAGGGCACTTCTGGCCAGACACAGATACTCTTCTCACTGCAAAACATCCTCCCATCCTGGGGACACTCCTCCTATAAATCAATACAGGTATTCAGACAGTAATTAGTCAGAGTAACAGAATCTGAGTGTCCTCCTTTATAAACACCAGCTAATTAATTTTTACAGTGTCTCTGCGAAGACAAGAAAATACGATGACCATGATCTAAAATATATGACAAGAACACCATTATTAACCCTAGAGCTTGAAAAAGAATGGGAAGAGCCCCACCAAGGCGATATACATTAACAGTCGACTGCCTCTACACTTTAAATATTCTTTTAACAAAACTCAGAGATGAACATTTATTTTATCAGTTTCAAAAATAACCTTAACCTCTGTAAAAAATTTTATGCTCTGTTAAAGTACATGAGTTTTCTTTGCAGTCCTCCAGTTTTCACCATTCTGCCTGAGTACTTCTTGTGGAAGGGGACTAGTCGGATGCTGGAACAGCCCTTGGAAGATTTCAGAAGCCTGTTGTGGTGTTCACGAGGCTTCCTCTATACTATGTAAAAGCCACATAAAACAGAGCATCAGTACTTCTGTGGCAAGGCTTGGCATATCTCTGTATACTGAATCAACATAATTATTTAGAATCCATCTCTCTGCGTGTAATTTCTTTATCCTGCTATTGTGTTGCAAAGAATGAAAACCATGAAGAGCTGATCATCCATGCACCCTCCCTCCTGGGTTTTTTTTGAAGTTAAAAAATTCCTGGTTGCAACAGAGGCATCTCAAAACTGGAAGCTGTCAGTCTCATTAAAAACACAGTCAGAAGCAAAGCTGTTCAAATGCAACCCTAAAGTCTCCACTCAAGATAGTCAGCTGTAACACACCACTCACCACTGCCTGCAATGTAAGATTTTAGCACGTGGCTCCCCAAGGGAATCTTTTGCCATAAGAAATTAGTGTGGACAAAATTTTGGGAAAAGTCTTAAAATACCTGAGGACATGTGTATGGATAACACCATTGACAGTAAATAATCAGTTAAAGGATGGGCTTGGGAAAGGGAGAAGTTTAAATACTCCACTGTTTCTGAGGCAAGGTCTTGTGCATCTGTTTTTTTAAGGATGTAGTTCAACAAAACAGGTTGAACTGCTGAACCATACTTTCCTAAGCCTTAGAAGAAACAGGAAAAGAAGGAAATTACATCCTGTGAAAGGTGAGTTTTATCATGGGGAGAAGTCTAACAGGAAATGATTGTTTAAAACACATAGATGAAATAAATAAATAAGCAAATAAATAAATAAATAGAAAGATCTCACACTGGCAACTGCAAAAGCTCCTTCACAGCCAATCTTCTCCAGCCATTCCCTCATAATTATTGAACAGAGAAGTAACTCTTTACCAAAACAAATTTGTTATTCATTAATAAATGTATCTGAATGGAATAATTGGCAAGACATATGTTTGGAATTACAATGAAAATCTCATGAGGTAACTCCTCTGGGGCTAACAAACTGGATTTTTCATGGTAAAAAATACTAACTGTAGGTGTGTAGATGTCAACCACCTCTGTACATTCTGCCTTATCAAGAGCCATGTACATTAAGAGCAGACTCCTTGCAAGACAAGTTTCTGTGCAGCCACGAAACACAAACGGTTACTATGCAATCTCCCAGGGAAATCAAATTAATATAATAAAAATAGTTTCACATGTGCATGATACAGCATACAGATGCTGCTTATACAACACGAAGAGCCGTTACAGTATAACTCATCCATGATCATAATCACTTCTTTCTTAAGCCCTGGAATCCCAAGCAGAAGTGCACATGTAACTGCACGCCTGCTTTTGCATATACAACTGCTGTCGCTGCAAGCATAAATTAGGTATGTATATTGCTACATAAAAACCTACTCAGTTACAGATGTGAATTTTTCTCAAACTCCTTCCAGCTTCTCCTAGGCTGGACTTCTGGCTTGGTGCTAACAGAGCTCCCTTTTACGTTCTCTAGGTTTTTACTGCATTCCCAGCATGTAAGAAGAAGGAAACGCCTATTCTTAACTGCGAGCAACTGTACAAAACTGGAAGGGTGAAGGGCAAAACCAGGCAGAACCTTATAGTGTTTTTGACATTGACATCCCCATTCAATCCAGCTTTTGTGCTCAAAACTTCAACTTAGGTATCTCAGAACTAAGCAGGGACCATAGCAAAGTGCACTGGAAGCAGAGCACTGACACTCATGGGGTAGGGATTGCTATTTAATGAAGAAAGGGCTTGGAACCCTGCAAGGAGAATCAGGACCACCTGTAGGCAGCAGAGCACAGCCTGGCCTCCACCCTCAGAGGGATCAGTGGGAGGCTTTACCCTGCTCATCCCTGATGGACACTGGGAGTGGGGCTGCAAATGACTCTTCAAGCCACACAAGCCCAGAAAGTGCCAGTTTCAGCTCGAATGTGTGGTGTCTGGGCAGCCTCCAAGGGGTGAAATGGGGCAATCTTTGGAGAAAAAGGGGCTGGTAAATAGGAAAACAAACCTGACCTTGAGGACGCCACTACTGGGAGAAACATTTTCCTGTAATAAACTGACAAAACTTTCTGCCCCAATTTTAAGTCTGAAAGGGACTTGCAGAGAAGTGGTATCTACCCCATCCCTTGAAGTGTTCAAGGTCAGGCTAGATGGGGCTTTGAGCAACCTGGTCAACTGGAGATTATGTCTGTCCATGGCAGGTGTTAGGAACAAAATGATTTTTAAGGTCCCTTCGAAACCAAACCATTCTATGAGTCTTCTGGTTTCTTGGCTCCTCCTGGTCCTAGCAAGAGACGTGAACTGTGCCTACAGCATGGAGCTGGACTGGTGGCCAGCACATGAACATATACACACAGGGCTTTAGCAAAATACCTTTAGTATAAAAAGAAGAGCAGAATCAATCCCTTTATCTTTGACATGGTGTAAAAGAGGTGCATAATACTGCACTTTTAATTGCATGTTTAAAAATCACCTACTGGATGGGCTGTCTAAAAAGGGAGAACAAAGCAATCCATGCCTTTTAAGTAATGGAATGCTGAGGAACAGTGTTAAACAAAATCTGCTGATACGTTCTTGCCAAAACTGCAATAATGAAAAATCCACTATAAAGAATAAAACATCTACTCGCAGGGGAGAAACGGAGGGATCTGTGCTCCAAATTCCACTGGAAGCTTTTGAAATCCCACCTTTAAATAGCATAGGCTAGTGCCAAACTTCACAAATATGCTAGTAAGTACTTGCAAAATTACCTGAGAATCAAACCAGCAACAAGTTTTGCTACCCATGGGTGTTGATTGTAACCACATCCAATAAATATAAGAAAAATAAGAATAACAAAGATCACATTAAAGTTTGGTTATTATTTTCTTAATACCTTCCCTTAACCAATGTTGCAGGAACATAAAGACATCTGAACTTTCTAAGGTTGATTTTCAGGAGGCTTCCGCAAGGCCAGGATGTTCTTCCAGCATTCACCAGGTCTGAAATTTTATAGAAGCAGGTTCTCTGGAGGACATTTGATTAACAACTCTGTCAGTAAATGGACTTGCGAGTCCCTGTTTTTCTTCATATATTTGCCAAAATAAGCTTTAACAGAGAGCAGCTTTTCTGCTTCCCGCATCTATTTATGTGCAGAACATGAATACTTTTCTACCTCAAAGGACTTGATTTTCTAAATCACTTTGAAATCCTCAAAAGCTGCTATAAAACCAGTTATCCTGACTGAGATCAGGACAGGAAAAAGAGTATAGAAGGAACCCTACTGCGTGAGTTTGATAGGACCATGTGTGTGACCTCCACAGTGCTGCACAGGATTTAGTGTCTCAGGACATCACTCTCACAGAAGTCAGAGTGGCTGCCTGTCAGCAGCATTAAATTGTTTGTGTTTGATTTTGTTAAAGTAACAATAGAAAGTGGAAAAATAATAAATTGCAGCAAAGCAATCAGATTAAAAATAATTTTCAACAACAAAAGTAATATTTAAACAACTGGGGAAATAATGGAAACCCACTTTGTAGCTTACCCATATCAGTTCCATCTGTTATTTTAAGGGGTGAAGCCTGAACTGAGAAATCTGTGTCACACAGAGGCCGCCAGGTTTGTGAACTCTATCGGGAGCTGCTTAACAGTTGGTCTTAATCGTTTTCCAAGGCACAAAGCCGAGATCAGGATGAATCTGTTTCCCACATTGTTTCCTCCCAACAGGGTTGGGTTTCAGATTTGCCTGGATTAGAGTAAAGCCACCGGAATTCCCCACCTGGACATTTAGGTTGGAGGCCTTGATTTCAAAGACAAGTGGTATGCAGTAATTCCAACCTGGCCTCACGGGACTACAACTTTCATTTCTAATCAGTGAATTGTCTTTGTGCAAAACATTTTTTTAAGAGGAGAAGGAGGGGGGAGATTTTATTACATCTTCCCCTTTACTTCATAATTTTCTTTCAGAGCCAACATATTTTTAGCCTAAATACTAATGAATTAAAAGTACTATCATTAGTTCACCTTTTCCAGAGAAATTAATAACACGGCTGAGATTTTTAAATCCCATACTGTTCTTCTGCCTCACCCTGAATTTGCTCATGTGTTACTTTTTCACATAATCGGCTTGGGCTCAGTGGCCATGCCAAGCTGTGCTTTAGTCTCACAGCATGTTGTAACAGCAGTGACCAGGACCTGAACCATCTGCACCTTTATCCTACAAGTGCATTTACCCAAAGGAACAGCCCTACTTCAGCTCAAGAGCTGGAGAGGAAGAAGGCTGAAGCTTCTGAAAAGCCTTCTAGGCTAAAGGGAGGAATGGGAACCCTTCTCTTGCAAAGCCAGAAGTGTTGTGGCATGGTTAAATCTCTGCACAGTGTCTCTTTGTGCTCTTCCACTCGAGATAATGGGCCCAGGCTGGACCAGCCACCCCACATCCAATTTGCAAAACACTGTGAATGTCTTCAGATCCCTTGCAGTGGGATGGGTCTTGGTACCCTTCCTGCACACCTTGCTCCACCCTCCTGAAATCCCCACTGGAGGCAAGGACATGGTCTGGAAAAGTCCAAGTGTTTGTCATGGCAAACTCCATCTCAGTGTTTTATCCATTGAGATCCAGCGTCCATTAGCTCCCCAATAAGGTTTACCCTGACAAATATTTCCCTGTTCCAGGCAATGAGGTAAAACTCATTTTAATAGACTTTAGAGGAAGAGCTTTGATTTTTACCCCTACAAAAATCTACTTCTACAAGAGAACCAGAAACAAAAGAAACAACATCATTTGCATCACTCATGTGGATAGGTGCAGTTTTCAAACATTACTGACTTGAATCTGGAGGATGAAGATGGTTAGACCAATCATCTCAGATAAGCCAGGAAAAAATATTTTCATTTTCTTCTGCTGAAGGCCAGGTGTATCTGGCTCTCTGACAGACAGAGGCAGCAGGGTTGGGACGGCTGATGGAGTTACCACTTCCACAGCTGCCCCTGCATTGCTTTGAATCAAGTTATCCGTTATCAACCCACTCCCAGGTCTGCACAATTTACAACAGGCATTTAAGCCATCACCCAGTTCCATTTGCCTTAACCATCACTCAAATGCAGCACTTGAAAATGCTGATGACAGACAACCCATGGTGCACTCATCAGCTGCCCCAAGCCACCCCAACCACAGCTTTCATTTACCATAGCCATTGTGAAGTACAGAGAGAGAGAAAAGGTGTAAAAATGTGGGCAGGTCCCCCACATCTTCTCTCTATTTGCAATGTTCCAATGTATGGTTGTGCTTTTGCAGGTCAAGAAGCAATTCCCGAAGTTATCGTGAGGAAGCATCCATTTCCCTCCTTTGGCTACAATATAGCAGTCCTGTTTCATTTCCATGGAGGCAAGGAGACATTAAACAACATGCAGGACTGGATATTGTTACATACCAGCAGAATACTGAAATTTGGACAAAATCTCACATTCACATGGAAAAGAAGAACCACATCTCTAGACTTAGAACAATAACCAGAAACAAAAGCCACCGACTGCTCGTTCAAACGAGTCTGGCGTTTGCCTCGTTAGACTCAACCCTATATACGCCACACAATAGACTAGCAAACCAAAGCACTAAATATATGATTTTAAAAATTTTAAAAATCTTTACAGCCTCTGCATCAGGATGTCAAAAGGTTTTGCAGAAACACATTTTTATCTGATAGCATGTGTTTTCAATACAGACATATTTGCGCCTGTATGTCGCTATTTTAGTGCTAACGTTTACAAGCTTATTTGCTGAAGGCAATTTTTGAAGACATTTTGTCAGTGGCCAAGTCCATTGAAGTTAGGCGGAAGACTCCCACTGACCTCAATAGGAAACAGCTCAGACAGTCAGGGCAGGATTCAAAGCTGCTACAACTCACTGAAATGCCACAAGTTGAGAACAGATCTCTGAGAGCAAAATGGGTAACCCCAGGAGGAAAACACCACCATGAGAAGTAACAGGAGAATATCCATTAATAAATACATTAGGACATGGTACCATGGAATTTCTTCCCTGGCTGTGCCAGTGTAACAGACTTGGAGCCCCTGCCACAGCTCAGCACCAGCTGCTGCCAATGGGATCCTCTGTGGGGCTGTGCACTACTGCCTGTGCTCACTGAACCTGACTGGGGGAGGGCAACTAAAGCAAAAACACTGCACAAGGTAAGGTGTTTTCAGCAGTCCAGGGTGATCTTGCTGAAATAACAAGATCAATTCAGACTCCCGAAGTCAGGCATCGACAAAAGCACTGAAAGAATCCCACATTTACTTTCTTCTTTCAGATAATTATTTTACTCTAGTTCATCACAACTAGGAAAACTTTGTTTAATAGCTTGTAATATTGCTGTCACGACTGTAACTATAATTTCTTCATTTGAATGGAGAAAGAGCTTGAAAAAATTCCTTGCAGACAGCTTTTTCCCCCTCTTTTTCTTGTTATAAAGTCTACACTTGCTGCAAGGGCACAAGGGATGGAAAAAGTATTTAATTAGTATTTCCAGAAATATCCTCGCCTAACCCATAATGAGGTCATGCCAGATCATAATCCTCCTCAAATACAAGAGACAAAGTGATTTCCTTTTCATACAACATCCTTTTTTGGGTGCAGCATTGACAGCTTTTCTATGGTTTCAAAGGAAAAATAAAATTGAGTCAGTCTGAGTGGGGGAAGTCCAGAAACACCTAATACATCTTCCTGTGAGATGATTTCAGCAGGGCATACCTCAGTGAAGACATGGGTGGGATCTAATACAACCAAGGAGCTTTTTTTTAAAAGAAAACAGAAGGAAAAAAAATGCAAACCAAAACCACAGCTCCAATCGCCATGTGCCCAGCTGAACTCCTTTGAACTGTCTACTTGAATAATATTTCTCTTAAATCAGGGAAGGTTGTTTGGGCTACCTGTGTCTATTTGTCATTCCTCTCACCTGCCAGAACCAACTGAGTCTTGGGTGGACCCTTGAAAACATGGAGCACTTTGGACACCACTGGGCTGGTGGCCCAGGGAGGGGCTACATCAGCACTGGCGCTCTCAGGGCTTGGCTTGCACCAAAGAGGTGCAAGGACCAAAGGAGACCAAAGGAGACCAGTCTTCTCATTGGAAGTCATCCCTCCTCCCTCAAGTGTTTCCAGTGCTGTGTTTTGAACACTCCAAAAGAAAAACCCACCCCTCAAGTGGCCCTTCCTGGACAGGGAAGCTCAGGATACACTGATGCTGCATAGCCCACTCTCCTTATGAGAGGCGAGTCAATGAGCCAAATAGCTCGTACATGGCAAAAAATACTAACTTGGAGGAAAGCTTCCAATCTCATCTTGATGAAGACATCAAGAGTTTGAAACCCCACCAGCTCCCTTAGTGCTGATCCCAATAATTATTCAATCCACTGTCACATTCAGGCAGGGAGCAGAGCTCAGGTAAATGCCCAGGTTTAGTTTGCAGCTGGTGATGGTTTATCAGCTTTTCCCCACTGGAATAAGGGGCCAGAGAGCACAAAGCATTTTCTCTCCTTCAGTATTCCATAATTAAAATAAATCAGAAAAAGGACATAACCTGCTGTATTTGCCCTCTTCTGCAAACACACCATGTGTTATTTCACTACAGAAATCACCAGACAAAGCTGATTTACTGGGCAGCCTCAGGAAGCCAGTGATTCTCCAACCCTCTCACCCATCCCCCAAAGTTTATTGTTGAGTTCTTGGAACATCAAGTACAGAGTGTGAAATAATTTAATGGTGGGGGGATTTTCATCCTCCTTCTCTATCCCAATATGACTAAATTTATTGATTTTGGATTGCTGTAAATTATAATGTAATTATCCTGCTGCACAAGCAGCTTCCCATTCCAGAAATTAAAAAGCAATTCAGGTAAATGATCTTTAGTTATCATGGTGCATCCCTGCAGAACTCATTAAGTTGGGGGATTAGATGGCACACCAAAACTCTAACAGGGCAGGTGACATTGAAAACTATCACGCCTGACAATACAGAACTTCCTTGGGATGATAACAGGCAAAGCTGCTGGTGTGACACTTTTTTTTTCCCTCTCCTGACAAATTTGCGATGCTATCAACTTGTACATCTCTCAGGATCTCTAATGCTCACTTACTGACTGTTCTGAAAAATAAACACCCTTGGAGACGAGAATGCCATTAAGTGGAATTTGAGGAATGGACAACATCGCAAGGCCATCTGTAGAACGCTGTCATCTGATCCCACTGGATCTCAGGTGGAAAAGCAGCTCATGCGAGTCAGAGTCAGCAACTACTTTTTGAGGTGGGACTGCCAATTGGCACAAAAGAGAGCTCACACCAGATTTCCAGACAGCTAAGGTGAATCCTCCAGCTTTCCTGAAAGAAAGCTCTATCTGATGGGATTGCTAAAAGATGCGATTGACTTTAGTCACAGAAGATATGTGCACTTTGCCAGCACAAGTGTTCTCAATCCCTTTGTCTTGCCCAAAGGTTATGTTTTGCCTCCCTAAATCTGCCTGCACTTCAGGCGTTTTCCACTTGCTGTTCTACACTGTTGTGATGGCAAAGCAGCCATCATCAGGCTTCACACTGAAGGCAGCTACAGTCCTTGGCAGATGAAAGGATACGTGTGCACATAGTTTGCACATCATTAAGTTCGCAAAACGCTTTGAGGATGAAATGTGCTACATAAATATAACAGGTTATTAAATTTCTTGGTGCCTGCAGTGGTCTTCAATGGATTGTGCCTAAACCTGCTACTGCTTTTAGCTTCCTGGCTTTTTTTTTTTACCCCCTTGCCCCAGAAGATTTTAAGTTTCTCCCTCCAGCCAAGGAATCCTTCACACCTTCCGGTGGCCCCATGGAGCTGCTGTGCAGGCAAGGGGAGTCCTGCTGGCTTTCGGCTGTGTGTGCACAGTCTCTGCTCATTTCCTCTGAAAGTGGTGGCTGCCAGACTTGAAAGACCCCTCTTGCTCCCCCTGCTCTTCTCTAATACAGCCCTTAATTAATACTGAAGGCTGCTACCACTTTTGAGTAGGACGGTGCAGATCCTTGGGATATTAGTCAAACACCACAGAGATTTATGAACTCATCAGCGTGACCAGCATACTCAGAAAAGAAGCAAAACCCTTCAATTTAAAATTCTCCTACACCATCAGCAATTTCAACTTCATCTACAAGTTCTTCATACTGTGAAAGTTCACTAGTTCTGTTATTTCACTTCTAGTAAGGACCATGTCCTAATATGGACATTTTTGCAGTGTTCAGCTAAATTCTGAAGATATAGGATATACCCTAGTAGCCCTTTCTCCCATTAAAAACAACCTATTAACTCAGTCTCATGAAAGCTCAAGTCATATCTGGTCTCTGTTTCTAGCCGAGACCGCTCAGCAACCTCTCTCCCCCCATCTCAACAGCACACAGTGCCACAATTACACAAGGCACTGTGGCAGGAGCATGGGACATCAGTGAAAATCTCTGTTCTTTTTTGGGATGCATGCATACTTTTCAGATTTCCTAAAAGGAGAGATTATTTGGTTTTGGCCCGGCATCTGAAACCACTCACAGGCCACACACAAGTTACCGAGTAAGCAGACGACATCCTTTTCTTAAACCCTTACGGACACAAACAGATTTTGAAAACACGTAGTTCAACCACCTCAGCAAATTGTTTCCCCGGTGTGTTGGTGTTGGGAGCCCAGTGCTTGCCCTCCCTCCTCCTCCTCATCCCCCATTCACTGTTTACAGCAAGAAGGACATTAGTGCTGGACTCAACCTGCTGCAGTTCTTATATATAGATTTAGACCGTATAATTTGATCGTGACCACAGACAGTTTTATTGCCCTGATTTATATGTAGCCTTGCAGGGGTTTGGGGTTTTTTTTCCCTTTATTTGGTAGGAAAGTGAAACTTATAGCAGTTCCTTCCCTGCTGCAGTCTGAGGACAAGCTGCAGGATCTCCACAGGGCTGCCACCCTCCCTCTGCCCTTGCTGTGGTCTCAGAGGGGAATACACACACTGCAGGAGCTGGCTGAAGTTTCTCCTCAAGCACAAATCCTCCCTGTGATCCTCACTGTCTCACAGCACTTGGCTTGTCCTGCCCAAGGGAATGGTCCCAGTGACATCCAGGGTAATCGATGTGCTGCTCCCCCTATCCACGAGCATTTCACCCCAACAGAAACTCCAGTGTCATTCCCTCTCCTGCCTACTAACCCTCCTCCCAGGGAAGTCAGTAAAAGGCTTCTTCGACCAAGCCATCACTTTTACAATCCAAATGGCAGGGGATAAAAATCCAGGCAGCTCTGCCATGGAGCTAAGGGAGACGTGGCTGTTGGGCCAGGCATGTTGCTACCAACCATCTGCATTCCCAGGGCACACTAAATCTGGGATCTGTATTAGTATTCTCCAGCAGGCATCTGGCAGATATTAAATACCAGTCTCCCTGGAGAACTTGTTACCTCCTCATGCTTGACTGGGTGAATATAAGTGAGCACCGTGCTTGTATCTGCTACCTGAAGAGACTAGATGAAGCCTATCTGAAACATGCCAAGACCCCATATCTGTCATTACCATACCAATTTCCTGAATGAAAATCCTGCCTGTCTTTCATTTAATCTGTCTTCCCTCTCATTACGTGACCAGAACATGCTGTACTAACTACAAAGACAGGTCAGTATGTGACTCAAAACCTAATTTCTGTTACTTACCTAAATGATTACTGCCTGGACGAGCATGATGTTTTGGAATAACAAAGCCCACCAATCGTTTTTCCCTGTCACTGGCATGTGAAAAACTAATTTTGCACTGGGCCATGGGGAGAAAAAAGGTTGATCAGGAATCCAGTTGTCTCCCCTTGGTAACCTCATCTTCACAACAATGTGTACTTTTTCCCAGCTTATCTACCTTTCGTCTTTTTCTGCACCCAGCCAGCTTCTTCTTACACTTCTGAGTGTGTAGTATTTCCTAACTTTTCCCTTTGCTACCAAGTTCTCTTCTTGAGGATCCCACAAAATGGGGTTTTTTGGCTCAAAGCCTGCTGTTACATTCCTGTTTCTCACATCTCTGTACAGCAGCCGGTCAAAGGCCTTCAGATCCCTCTGCACAACTCAGCCCTCCTCCCACACAACTTGTCCAGGCTACTTCTGCTGCTCTGTAAACCATTTTATCTGAGTCAAGCCTTTTGACTTTAGTCCACCATGATTTCCATAAAGGACTCTCAGATTCTCTCTACTACTCTAAGATCACCAGCACCTTGTGTCCTACCCCATCAAGCAGTAACTTTGCAAAACTTTTAAGCAGAAATCCCATCCTACCTAGTTATGGGGCTCACATTGATCAAATATTCCTGGCATTTTCTTTTGCCTCACTCAACATAATAATTTTCTGGAAAAAGAATTTCAAAACTACCTGCAGATCTGTTACAAAAAAACTCACAGGTGACATGAGCCACCATCCCCTTCATGTGCACCCAGAGGCAGACTGGGAACACTGGGCACAGCTGTACCCTTTGTAAGTGTCTAGAGAGACATCAGCCCTTCTTTGTGGTATCAGGGTCAATTCCTTCTTCTCTTCTCGTGCCTTATTCAGCTGATACTCCCTTCAAATCCCCACTGGTTTGGGCCATCGGTTCTGTATCTCACAAAACACAAGGTTCAGTGAAGCAAATTCAGGAGGACATTTCTATTCTGCCCTAAGGACTTAACTCTGGGAAGGTTTTGAGGTTGGAAAAGAATAGTTTTTCATTATGGTCACAGAAAGGAAGAATAAACTAAAACCATTGCAGATACAGGCACTGAGGAAAGGCCCTTTGGGCTGATACTTAGAGAAGCTCATTTCTATCCTCACTCAAGTGCTACAGAGGTTAAAGACCTGCTACAACCTGCCATAAAAGGCAAACCCCACATTAATAGGAAATGTGTTCCCCTCCCCCATTCCAAATGTATTTTTTATGAGTAAACATTTCTGTATTAAGACTTACTGTCTTCAAAGATCCCTTTTATGTCCCAAAGGTAACCATTTAAGTGTTCTTATAACAGCCATTACTTATCTTTACAATGGGCAATGCATGTGAACTCAGTGTCTGAAACTTTAATTTTGCTATATATTTTTTAGTAACTACATATAAATCCAGCCTGTTTCAAGTGTCAGTGACTCTATGTGACCAAAAGATAGCCTTGGATCTTATTTCATCTGCAAAGACATTGTTCTGAGTGGAATTAAAAGCAGCAAAAAAATTTGCAAAACTCTCAACCCTTTTAACTTGCTTGCAGAAGTGATGCAGAATGCACAGAGCTCAGAAAAAGAGATGCAAATGTTTTTCACACATTCAGTCATCTCATATCTATTTTAAGAGTCGCTGCTCCAGCAGTTGAAACACAGGACCCTGCAGTAAAGATGTTTTAAGGACGTCTTTGTAACAGCACAGGAAAGTTCCTCTGGAGTTTTCCAAGGGAAAAAAATCGCACCAAACAAGAGTACTGCCAGCTCATCTGCAGTTGATTACAGCATCAGAATGTGCATGTGCACAGCAGACTAATGGGAAGGTAGGCTGAAACTAAGTTTCTCTGTGAAGCTGTTATCCCATGACAAAGATTTTACCCTTCCATCACCTGACATCCAAGAGTTTAATTACAAAGGATTTTGCTAAGACCACTGTCTATTGCTAGGCTGAGTGAATATCCATGCCTTTTGGGTGTCTATTGCTTGGGTCAGGGTAAACCTTGAAGCTCTCAATGGTTTCTGTAAATTCATCCAGATGTGTCCAAAACCCCACCCAGGTAGTTACAGCTCACCTACAGAATATGTATGTAGGAAGCTGTTTTGAACTAAGAAAAATAATTTCCTCTTGTTTTTATACAGAATATTTACATTGTTATTAACAACTTGATGTTCTCCAGATGAGTTTCAGGTAAGATCCCCTGAAAAACTTTCTCACTTCAGAGCAAGCATGGCCCTTTGGAATACACTCAATCTCTATACCCCCAGACAGTTTCTCCACCACACATACTGAAAACACCTTCATTGCAAGAACTTAAACTTATCTTCCCCAAGCCTGCAAAACTGTTTTAGTGTCGCCTTTGGACAGCAGCAGGGTGACACCTAAGGCACACGAACAAGGTCACCCTTGTAAGGCAGCACCCAGGGCAGCAGCAGCCTCTTGCAGGCAGTGGGAGTGGGAAATGGCAACCTCCCCACAGTCTGACCTGTTAAGTGTTTCCGTGTGACCGATGCCATAAACGTGCTAACCAGATGCTGATGGATGGGCCTGGAGGCCCAAAGAACAACCTGTGTTCATTATATAAATGAGGGAGCAAAGAAGTCAAGCAGCTTTTGCAAAATCATGAAGGAAGTTTGGGACTTCATCAGGAACTGAAACTAATTTTCTCCAGGCTCAGTTCTCTGCCCTCACTGTAGGGAGCCACCAAAAAATTGGGTATCTTCACACAAGCAGCCTCTGGGAGTCGGATCAGCTTCCCACAACACATAATAATTCCTCTCATTAAAATGGGACGTGCAAACCAATGCCTAAAGTCATCACCTTTGTGTTTCTCTGGTTTTACTTTATAGTGTGGCTGTAAATGCCTCTGAAAGAACATCACCAGCTGTACCTGAAAACCAACACAAACAGATTTGGCTTAACCTCAAGCCTCACATGCAAGAAGGCACTTGCAAACATTAATACAGGACAGGGATATTCACTCCAGCCAGGATGTAGGAAATTCCCCCCATCACTGCTGGTCCACCCCACAAAGAGCAGCCACAAATCAGGGTGAGCCTCAGGTAGAAAAACTAAGTGAGCAAGATATCACCTTACAAACAGAACAAAAATTTCATTTTGGAAAAATCTAAATATCACTCAACATTCTGGCTCCAGGGCCAGCAGTGCTGACCCCGTATCACTCTCTCTTGGCTCAGAGAATCTCGTTAGGTGCATAAAATGTCTGCTTTCTTTAAATGATTAAACTATTGTTGAAGCAGCACACACAGGGCCAGGGGCTTTGAAGAAGATACCTCCTCTACTGGATAGTTTTCAGGAATGTCAGACACTGATCTTTTATATCAATACAACTGAAACCATCAAAACATCTACTTTAACTGTTTGCTTAAGGATGCATCTGTTGCAAGCTGTGATTTTTTCTGAAAATCTGTCAGTCAGGAGCAGATCACAGTAAGAGAAGAGAACAGAATAGAACAGCTGTCTGGCTAAAATGGCACCATTCAATCCCTGCAAATGTCACTGTATTTTAAAAATCAGATACTGGTGGCAGTAAATATAAATATTTTGCTTACAATACTCCTGTTCTTATTTACAATTTACTTACAATTGGAAGCATTTTCAATGGGATGGTCTTTAAAAGATCTGAGATTCCAGGAGGAGGAAAGAGGTATAAAAAAAAAGAGGAGAGAAACCCACACTGAGCTCTCTAACAAACTACAGAAAAGGCAAAATTCATTTCAGTCAAGTTTGTGACCATGTGGGATCACATTCAATTTTTAAAATTTATTTTCATTTTAGACTCAGCCTATGTGCCCAAACTTTTGCTCAGTTCTTTCCAGCAAGGTTTGCCTGATTTCAACCCAACACCACTATGGGAGTCACAGGACACCCAGCGTAGGTCATTTTCCAACACATGTAAAGTCATGAGTTTAATATAAACCTGAAGAAGTTTGCATGAAAATACTATATCCCCTTCATTCCTTCAAGAGCTAAATTTACAATCTTGGCTGAGGTTTTATTCTCTGTCATTACCATTAAGATCAGAGAACTCATCCTGTCAAGCATAGTCCCCACACAGAATTCATGGGATATTGATTTATTTCAGAATTTAAGGTTTCTGCAATTTTTGTCTCACTTGGTACTGGAAAAATCTGCAGCCCCTAATTATGAGTCTACTGTGCTAGGTACTGAACAAAGGCACTGCTGAATTAGTTTAAATTCAGTGATAACCTATTTGTGCTACTGAGCATTTTCATCCCCTTATGCAACCAAGAGGAGTGAAGCTGACTGCTGCATCGTGATGTTCTCAGAGGCTCTGGATGATGCATAGACAACTTGTGTTCAGCTCTCCTGAAGGGAAAGAAACAACGCCTCCGTTTGGCAGATGGGCATGAGGATTTGAGTCATCTGACCATGATTACATGGCATATCATGTAATCAGAGAGGAAGGGCTTGCTAGTGGGTATGGTGAACCAAGGAACCCGGGCTAAGACCTCTGTACTATCATCGATGTCCTATGTACATCACATATGAACTTCTGAAGTCCCAGAGATAATCACTTCTGGACATCTCTCTGAAACAGCTCAACCCATTTCAGGCACTTTGGCCCTGGAAAAAGTCCCCTGTGCTCCCTGTCTACAGAATAGGAGCAGTGACATCTCCCTGTCTTGCCAGGATGTTCATCTGCAGACAGATGCTGAAGTGTTGAGGCAGTGAGTGGGCTGCAAAAAACAAGAAATCCCAACATAAGCCCTGGGCTCCCCAGAAGCCACCAGACAGCACAATTCATCGTCTCTAATTATAAAAAATAATAAAAATAGTGCAGTGGAACTGGCTGTGTCCTCTCAGACCTCTGCACCTCGCTCATCACCACACAAACCCATGAAAACAGACAACCTGATTTCATGGGGGGCAGTTTAAGAAGGTGAGGAACAATGCCAAGTCCACTTTTCACTGGCAGGTCTATGGATACCTTCTCAAGGCCAGCAGAAATTCTTTAGGAGGTGCTGGGAATACAAGCCCTGTTCCTTGGTGCTGGTATTGGATGCACAGCATTTCTAGGAACATTTTTCTTTGCCACTCGTCTGACCTCAGGAGCAGTCCCACTGCTCTGTGCAGGCAGCCATAGAATGCTCTGCCAAACCCTATCAATTATTTAGAATCCAAAGGTAGACTTAATCTGTGTGATAAAAGGATGGATTTTATCTAAGACTTGTTCCCCTTAAAGTGATTTACACAACTGGCCTCTCTAGTTGCTTCCCTTAACATAATTATTTACTTTTGCATTAATAGCCTTCCTCCATTTGGGTTATTTTTGTAGCCTTGAGAATTTACTATGTTTTTTTTCCCGTGTAATTTAGTGGGTATTTTAAATTTCCCATCTCTCTGAATGGGCTGTTAAAACACTAGTTTTAACTAGCATAACACAATGCTGGTGTAAAGCTGCAGCAGCTCTGGGAAGCTCTGTTGACATCTGGGTGTTGAGTTTCCCTCTACCTTGAGAAGCCATGGGGTGAGATTTCAGTTCAGAGCTGGCAGTTAGGGCTCCCAGACTGCTCATCAGGCTGTGGACTGATGAACATGAATGAAGCTTTAAAGTATTAATCTAGTCCCACCTTGGTTCTTCGCTTTAACCCCACTCTGCAGTTTTGGAAAAGTTGGGAAGGCTGGGATTTTTCCACCTGACATTAAATCAGGCATGAAGCCCTCAAGGGAATAAAGCAGGCATCTGCACAATGTGATTCACTCCACCCTAATGCAAAAGCACCCCAAACTAGACAAGCACATATGCAGCCAACTTTAGACAAAGTAACTCCCATCCTTTGTCCTCTCCTGATTATGGCATGGTTAATAGGTGGTGTTGGGAAAATTGATTTATAAAACTTGTGCAAATTCACAGATGTTCAGGCAAAAAGCTGCCAGATATAGTAAAAATTCAAACCATGGGGATGTGCTGGCAGAGGAGACAATCCAGGAGATAACCCATTATCACCACTGGATTTTCTTGCTTTACTACAATTGATCAATCCACAATAGGTAAGTTTAGCATCAGTTAAAAAGATTATATTTAGGTACCCTCTGAGGGGCATTTTAATGAAGACTGAGCTAGGTCCCCAGAAAAGAAGACTTACCAGTATCTGCCAGAATAAACTTTTGGAGCTTACAAAATAATAGAAATGCAGAAGTGATTATTATTACAACTATTATTAATGATAATATAATACACTCACAAAATACAAAAGTCTTCCAGGTGGTACATAATGGTTGGGATCACCAATGCCACAGACTGTGAAGAGTAACTTTTTCTATTTTAAAGTCATAAAAGCTTTTCAACTTGGCATGCAAACCTGCAGTGTGGTTAGGGATAACATAAAAATACTCCATCTTCAAAAGTACCCTTACATCTGTAATGAGACAAAGTTCTAGGAACTTTTTGCTGTAACAGTGTGGGGAAGTTTTACACAATCAGGGAATGCTAGCTGATGTTATGAATCATAGAATCATTTAGGTTGGAAAAGACCCTTAAGGTCATCAAGTTCAACCATAAAGCTGTTGCACCATCTAAGGGCTACACAATTTGAATCAAAAAGTCTGTAAACATTAATGGTTACCCACTCTGAGGTCGCACCTTTACCCACAGGGTTGGCTACCACACAAAGTCAGTAGAAAGGTTTGGGCAAGGAGTTTCTCCCTAAAGGGAAAAAAAACCCCAAGCCCAAGAAGTCAGACTTCAATCACTCATTTAAGCAAAGCAAAGGATTACCTGGGCTGACTCTTTTAAAGAAGAAACTAGGGAGACAGCATTGTAAGCCATGGATAGAAGAGAAAAGGCAGACAGAAGGAAAGACCTGCTTTTGTAGCATGGTTTGTGGCAATCTTAATTATCGAAATTCTGCCACTGCCACTGAAGAACTAAACCTGCTGTTCCCAGAGTGCTCTCTGCCAGGCCCACACACCAGACACTGCTCATGAAACATAGAAATGGTGCAGCATAGCTTTAACTTCATCCATCTCTACTACATGAATCCTTCTGAACTGTCCCAAAGAGCAGGTGTCAGGTGACCAGCATGAGCCAAAGCTGGGAAACTTGTCACTGTCCTTGATATCCCGTGACTGAGGAACAGTCTCAGCACTGTGCCAGCCTGAGCATCTGAGAGATCCAGCTGCTCAAAGGGACATGAGTGGGTATACAAGAGACTACTGTAGGCAATCTCTCCACTCAGAAGGGCTACAGTAGCAAAGAAATACACTTTGGGACCCAACAGAATTAGTTCCATGAAAGGCTGACAGAAACAGCCAGAGAAGAAATACAGTTTTTGATTGCTGTTGTTCTTGTGGCAGCACTGCACTGAAGCCCTACCCAAGGTGGGGGCCACTGAACTCTATGCAGTAGATGCACGAGAACAGACAGTGGCTGTCAGGAGAATTTCTCTGTCTGAATTACAGGGTTTTCCCATCATTCAGTTTTAACCACTTGCCCCCTTTCCCCCTGGAGCCAATCCCAGTTTTTCTGTTGAACACATCTCTCAGCATTTTAAGCTGTACACAGCAAAGCAGCACAGGGTAGGGAATCTAAGAATGTGCTTGTACTGGTTATGTTCGTTTTCCTGGAAAATGTGAACTGAATGAAAAACATTCTTTAAGAAGATCCCTGCCCCTCCAGGATGGACAGAGGAGATGACTTCATTGGGGCTGTTCTCATTCTAATTTGTCTGAGTCTTAGGCCACACAAACGATATATTTTTTCAGTGCGCTGAGGTCTGCTGGGATGCTGGCATTTCCTCCTCCTCATTTACATGGCCTTCCCATAATCTAGCACTAAAACCAGCTGAACTGCATAAGGACTCCCTGCCAATGCCACTTGGGGCTTGCTTACGGAAGACCTCTGGAGAGCGATGGGAGGTGCTCCCTGCCCTTCTCCTCTGCCTATGAAAGGGCTGAGTGTGCTACTTCTGCAGAACTAAGCATTCCTGCCAGCCCATAAATCAAGTGACCAAACTCCATCCCAATCTCTGATACACTGCAGAAAAGCCCCAGACTCTGCCTTTACAGCACACACAGGGCAAAGAGCTGTATTTCATCAACTGAAGCCTTAATATCAGAGGAGAGTCGTTACCTCCTGAAAAAAAAAAAATCACAGCCAGAGTCTTACTAGTTCTGCAGCTTGGCTTCCCCATGTTTACACCAAATGACTTGTTGAACTTCATTATATACAAAGTATTTCCATAGATCAGAGGAAGGGAGACCTGTGCAGCTAACATAAAATAAATTACCACCCCGTGATAAATGGTTCTATTAGCAATCCAGATTGTTAAACTCAGATACAACAGGATGAAGGGAGCACTGCCCCATTCATTCTCCCTGCGGCAGATACCGAGTTGTAAATAGGTTATTTTGTGTGTAAATAACACATTAAAACTCAGCATTAGCCGTGTCTTTTGATAGAGAGGAAATTGTTCCAAATAAATAATTTCGGACAGGAATGTAAAATAAGCCAGATTTAATAGTGCATGCCTGCTGTAGCTGTGTTAAACATGACTAAAATGATAAACCCCAGAATATACTAATAGTAAACTATGCTCTGACATCAAAGTAATGAGGCTGTATTTTTACCCAGCTTTAGAAATGCTAAAATTAGTCTTGACAGAGCCAGACATCAGAAAAATGTTTCAAACATAAACACCATCAATTTGGGAACTTGGAGTTTGTGTCATGCAGAGGGTGGGGTGGAGAGGGAAAGGTGCATTCTGGGCCTCGTTAAAGTCGGGCAGTTAGCATTTAGGAGAATTTGTATTTAATTTTTATTACAAGATGAGAAACATATCTTCCTAAGTATCTCTGCCTTTGAAAGAGTGGCTCATTTAAACTTCCCCTACAGCCATGTGCCTGGGCTTCCTCCTGCCTGTAGGTACAGAGGATGTGCCAGTGCCAGCCTGGAGGACACAGCCCAGCCTCACTCATGGTGCTCTGCACCTAACCCTCCTACCCTACACAGCAGTATGGACTTTTGCACTCAACAGAAGGGTGTTCTGAACTCAAATTGTAACAAGTTGCCCTTCCAGAAGTAGAGACAGTAAAATCAAGAGCCTCTTCTGCAGACCTAACTTGTCTATAGTTCCTGCATACTGTCATTACAGTTTCCATCTCAGTCACACATACACATAGGCCCCTACTGCAAGAGAAAAGACGAGCTTTGACTCCTTGGCCAACATGATTTATGGAAAAATAGAAAATTAGGAGAGACTTCCCTGATGTCATATCTGTGAGGCCAATTTCTGAACATCTGATCAATGAGTTACTATAAAAAACTGTTGCAGATGATGTTTAAAATGGCAGCTTCAGAAGACTAAAAATATGGGATGCAAATTTCTAGTACAAAAGAACTCTTCTCTACTGCCAGCATCAACAATATCGATCTCTTTTCCTACAGCCTAACTTAATTTGTTAGAGGTTGGAAACACTTGGGACAAATATCCAAAGCAAGGGAACTAGAAATGCAGACCGACCATATTATCTTATAATAATACAGTCTAAATAATAATAATATATTTAAATAGTTATTCTTCAATTATTTAACTATGATTCAGTTTATTCCTTCAATTAATTAGAAATAAAACCTTATGAATCTATTAATTCCTACAAGTGAAAAAGAAAACCTTAGGATCTGCATAGCAAAACATGCTATGATGGCACTCCTGTGTGACTCAGTAGAATAAAGGAGAGGAAATGTGCTGTGTGCTGTGAATTACATTTGTTTGGCTCTGGAGAGCAGCCTGGTGATTTGCAGCACTGGCTGAGCCTCACTGCCACTTTCTCATATGCTATTTCAAAGAGCAAAACCTCTGCAATAAATGAAATCTAGGGTTTGTCTTGGATGAGAATAAAGACTTGCTCGTAAGGCCCCAGAGCAGGGTGGGGAGCTCAGAGGCCCACCCTTTAAAGCTGATCCCCTCCTCAAGCTGAACCTCCTAATTAATCTCCAAAGCTCGTTTGCTTTCTTCTGTAAAAAGATGAGCAGAAATACTCATAGTTCTGGCCTGTTGTGAGTAATTACTCTAGTTTAGAGAATCAAACATGTTGTATTAGCATGAATACATGTAAGTAGAGTCTCATCTCTACCCAGTCTTTTTGTTATCACCTGCTAAATCACACCTTGCAGTTAACTCATGTTAGAAGACAACTTTGTATTCATTTTTCTACTTCCAAGTACACGCACAAGCATGCTGCTCACTTTCAGGAGCCTGTATTATGTCTAGCCAGAGTTCAAAGGAAAGCCCTTCGGACCACAAGAGCACGTGCATCACCTGCAGAGCCACGGGGCCAGTGTCTGACCACATGCTGCTCCACTGCTGCCCATTTTGGGTCATTTATGAGCACTTTCCTTCATAGCACAACATAGATTTCATTCTTTACATCTCATTACACAATGCTTTCATCACAATTCTGACATCTTCAAACAATCCTCAACTTACTTCTCTACTTCCTCCTAATAAAGGGAGAAACATTGAGCCCATAAATCACTTTTTTCCAAAGGTGAGAGCACACTGCTAACAGAACATATTATACTGGATGCTTAAAAACCAATTAGGTCTCCAGGGATGCCAAATGGGCTGATGGACACTCCACATCAGGGCATCCTCATTTGGATCTCTGGAAAGGTTGTGACTACTTCCTCAGTGGAGGCACTCCCAAGGCAGGTGCCAAGTGGGGAGAAGGTATTTATTCATAACAGCACATCTATGGGTTGTAAATTTTAGCACGTGCTTGGACTATGTTGGGGCCAAACAACCCTTCAGGTCTGTCAGTCACTGACATGATACATCAAATGGGCTGCCTCAGTAGCTTCTAAGGCCTCTGCTTCTTCAGGGATCTGCTGGGAGATGCCAAACTTCTGCACATTGCTGGCCCCCTCTTTCTGCTTTCTGGCAAGCCTTCCTTTCTGCCACTTAATGCACTGCTCACCAGGAAAGTGGCTCAGACCCATCTAGGACCACAAAACTATGTTTCCCTCCAAATAATTTTGTAAAAGATTTTCTGGTTGCTTTTAAGAAGAAGTTTATCAAACACATGAACTAATTTGATAGATTACATTCTAGCCATTCCTTCTTTATTCTGTGCATCTGAATCTTCACAGATCAACTGAAAAAAGAAACCTGAGTAATAAAGTTTACAAAAAAGGAGAGATGAAGCAGATTTAAGCCTTTTTGGTCATAAACTATCTTGAAAACTCAGGCAACAAAAACCTCAAACTCTTCAGCCAATCTAGGTAAGAAAGAAAGAAAGAAAGAAGCTCACAGAAGAGTCATTCTGTTCTCCTAGGATGATGAAAAACCACCCTGCAGTGAAGGAAGGGGAGGAGACAGGTTCGTTTTGAGGCACACTCTGGCTAGCAATAATGTATATTTCAAAAAGGAAAAAAAATCTGCCTGTAAAGTTTACACAGCTGGGATGTCTCTTGTCACACTCAAACTGGTTCAGCCCCTTCTAAGTTTGTCTCCCTATACCGTGTTGAGAGAGGACACCCAGGCCCCAGCGAGGGCAGCTATGGTGGCTCCCCAGTGGGCACAGCTGTGCCACCACGATGGGCCCTGGCACTAATCTGGAGATCCACCAGCACGTGTGCCAGAGATGGGGGTGGGTTTTGCCTGTCACAGTGAGCAGGAGGAAGGAGAAACATCCCTGCACGTTCACCTGCACGTCAGAGTTACACCCACCAGTAATGGCTCCACGCCTGCACGTGTCCACAAGAGCTTCCAGCTGACCTCAACAGCAGCAAGACCAAAATCTTGCTTAACACACTGACTCAAACATGAACGGTTCAAGTGAAGAGGTTTCTTTACAAACTTTCTTACACTGGGTCTGGACCTTCCCAAATTCCTCTCTAACCATGAAATCCCAGCAGCAATGACTGAAGACTGTGCAGTCTGCATAGCTCATTAGCAGGATCACAGCTGGCACACAACAGCCCTTCCTGACCAGGATAATGAGGTGCTCCCCATCTCCAGCCAGCCTCACCAGCCATTCTTTAACTCCAGCATGGAGGAGAGGAGGGCACAGTGCTGCCAACACTTCACAGCACCAGTCTGCTGGTGGCAAGCATTGATGGGATGCCCCAACTCCCCCACTGCTACCCCCCACCACCCATCCCCTCTCTCACCCCAGCCCATTTCTCTGGGAGTGGTGTGACCCATCACACTACAGTGACGTTGAGATGCCACGCAGTGACACAGCTTCCAGTTCCTCTGACAGCAAAGAACCCCAATAAACTCAGCGTGTTCACAGGAAGACAGATGCCGCCATACTTATTAAATTCTTACAGTCTAATGAAAAACACCCCTGCTGCTTTCAAACTGTGGAAAACATAAAGTACCTCCTTGTGCCACTGCTGCTCCCGCTGCTGCTAAAGGAGTGGGTTTCTTCCCCGTCTCTGTAAAGCCATTCCCCTCCAGAACAGCACCTTTCCCTTCTTTTTTCCCAGCAGTTGTTGAAGCAGAAGTTTCCATCTTAGACGGGCATCTTCCAGTTCAGGAACCCTACAGGACATAAAACAAAACCAGATTTTGGTCATCACTCACAAAACAGGCAAAATCAGCTCCATAAAGAAGAAGATGATTTGGCAGAGTTCAAGAACAAATGGCAAGTGGCAAAGAATTCCTGGGTTCCCAACTCCAGCAGTGCAGCCAGTCCCAAAAGCCATAGGCACAAAGGCCACAACCATGTAAAGGACTGGGTGTTCTCACAGACCTACAAAGATCAGGACCAAAAAACAATCCCCAGCTAAACTTGGGCTGTACAGTAAACTTTACAGTTCACAGGGCTTTCCAGAATTATAGAATAGGTGAGATGTAAATATTTAGCACACATAAAAGATTTACCCATCCTACACATAACCTTGACCATCCTAAGAAAAAATCTCAGCTAAAAATTTCCAATAAAATACAGATAAACATATATTTAAAGTGTTTGTGTTTTTTCTTTCCCACAGTGGGTGCTTATGCTGTGTGCTGGTTTGGAACCAGTCATGATCAGAGCTTTTCAGCAATGCTTACAGATAAGCCATGGCAAGTCTGCCACATCCCATCAAGTTCTCATGGTGAGGTCTAATAAACACTGATCCCCCTCTCTCCCCCAAAAACGTGCATCTATCCTGACCAATTGCATCTGAAAATCAGCTACAGCTTTACCCCCATTACAAACGGTGAATTAAATGTCATGAAATAGTCACAAAACAAGAAGATACCAAAGTAAAAATAACCTGGGATTTTAAACTTAGGTTGATAAATAGCAGCTTCTGAACTTTTTGCCAGTTTGACCATTTTTTCTGCATGATGCAGATGGCCTCACAAAAGCAAACATATGGCTATTCCAAATTTAGTGTAAAAATAGGATTCCTCTTCAATGAAGAGGCTCACTTTGTTTCTGAATGCAAATACTTTTGTTTCCCTCATTTTAACTTGTTTGATTTCACATGTCTCCACCTGACTCCCGCCTGCACATAACCAGCACTGTTACCTGGCTCTACCAGCCTCAGGCTGGTCTTGGGAGAACCCACCGCTAATTCCTCTTTCCTTTCTAATTTTCATGCAGATCTGCAATTTTTCACATGCAAATTTTCAAATGCATATTTTTCAGCTCCTGAAATACTCTGGAGCACACTGGCTCTTTACCTCACTGGAATTAACAGAATCAAGGGAATATCTGGAAAACCAGAAAACTTTTTTGTGTGCTGCAGGCAGTTTTATCACCATTGTGCCAATTCAAAACTTCCCTCCCTTTGCTCTGGAGTACTGACTGACTCCTGAACATACTGGACTATAAGGTAAACTCTCCTAAAAACTTAAAAGCACAAAGATTTCAGGAATTCCCATTCTGTGAGGGATCTGGTGCATGGTGGCTGTGGAGGACTGTCCCCTGGGCTCTGGGAGAGTGGTGTCCCACCAAGCAGCTGCATGCTGCAGCCCAAGCAGCTCACCCCAGGAGCCTCCAGGCATGGCTCACATCAATAGGACAACGAAGGGATAGATCTGTGGTCAGAGTCTGCAGCTGCAAAGTGCAAAGCTCGCACTGGAAATGACAGGACCCACAATTACAGGCTTTACTGATGACACAAGGCTCCAGTGAATACTGAGGTGGCCCCTCAAGGTCCTGCCCCAGCATGTGCTGGGCTTGATGGCAAGCATGGGATGGGTTCCTGGGGGCCAGGACTTTACAGTGGTTTAATCCAGGAATCAGGTTGGGTTACAGACCATGCATGAAATAAATACACCCAAACTGCAGGAGTATTTGACCTAGGTCTGACAGCCTGGGCTTCTGTTCGTTAAGCAAATAAACTTCAGAGGCTCTATCACTAACCCCTCACCTGTTTCTTCTTAGTCCCTCCTTTCAAGGCTTTGCACTTTTGTTTGAAACCAGACGCTGGCCCTTGCACCCCAACCCCCCCTCTCCGGGTACCCTGACCCTGGGGGCAGCCCTGGGGGTGAGGGAGCATCCTCGGGCACTGCAGAGCTCAGCAGCCAGCGAGGGGAAGGAAGGAACTGCTAACAGGACTTGTTCTGTGAAACATGCAGGTTAGAGCCATGGCTTTTTTCCAGAGATGCCTGAAGCAAAATCTCTACATCCCTGCCACAGACACCTCAGTAGGGACCCAGTTTTTCAGATGTGTCATTTATCCAACTGGAATGTGACAGGAGATCATGCCTGTATTTGAAAATCGTGTCTTTGCAGCTGTAATGTTCTCTTTGCAGGTGAATAATGAATTTAAAAAAAATATTCAAGTGTTTTCAATAAGTGGTTGTATTAAACAGGTAAATCCTTAAATACCAGATAAGAAAAAAATAAATAATGCAACTACTCTAATCTCACAGGATTTAGGGTAATAAGTCTACAATTATTTTTGCTTTGTAAAGGTGCCTGGGGCAGAGCAGGCTGACTGTAAGGTTCTGAGCTTTTCCTCAAGTCAGCAGCAACCAAAAGTCATTTTCCTTTCACAGCACCCCACAGCCAGAGCTGATCATCCCAGCCCAGGAAGACACAAGCACCCTTCCTGCCAGATCCTGCTCTGCTCAGCACCTCTGCCCACAGACCAGGACAGAGACCAGTGAGCAAAGTTTCCTTCCTTCTGAAGTTTCACAGACAGTGGCCAAGAGCTGATCAGCAGCAGCCTTCCCAGTGGTGCAGTGTGTGACCAGGACACAGCACTGGAACTCTGGAGATTTAGGTCCCCATAATGGACCTGCTACAGTCTCCTCAGTGTCCCTGGGCAAAAAGCTTAACTTCTCTCTTGCAGCCGGTTTCCACAGCCATAAAATAGGAAATAGTACTTTGCCCTATTTGCAAAGTGCTTTGAGATCCTCTGAGGCACAAGGCTATGGAAGTGTTTTTATTACCAGTATAAGAAGATATATTGGTGGAGGCAGTCAATCCCCACTATCCAGGAGCACAATATTCATTTTTTAAGCAATGCATACTTTGCTTTCTGTTCGATGCTAAACTTTTTCCGCTGCTCTGTGCCACACAGAATTTATAAATTCAATGACAGATTAATCTTAGCAGCGAGCCATTTGGCATGAAAAAGGGTTTCACAGGGAGCCTGCTTTTTCCTGTAAAGAGCATGCATTTAAGAGTGACTATACGGAGAAAGACCCTATGCACTTATTCAAGCACAACTCTCTGCCCTCCGTCATTACTCAGAATTAGAAAACCAGAATGGATTACTCAGATTTTTCCTAAGGTTTGTAGCTTTCTCTGCAGGAGGAGGGCTGGGTAATTGATTTTGACACTAATACCAGCACTATTCATATGCCCTGTAATATAATTCTGCAGTGACACTAAAAAGGCAGCCATCTGAGATCTGAGCAAGGAAAGTGCTATATGATTTGCCCTAGACAACCTCAGCTATTTTAACAGCTGTGTTGTATATTAAAAGGGAGAAATCCCAACAGAATTAAAAACAACAAAGTCACATTTGCCTTTGAGGGAAAACAAGAAGCTGTAAACTTTCTTAATAAAACAATCCCTCCTGCTAAGTGCTTAAGGAATGGTCTAAAGTGCTGTTCAAAAATGTCTGTCTCTTTTGGAGGGCATCAGCCTGAGTAGGACTGCTTGCAAACTTAGGAATGAACAGATAATCATCAGCCATACCCTCTGCACACCCTTTTTCTTAAAAAGGCAATTATTTCCTTCTTTGGGATTGTTCTTTCATGAGGAAACCCCCTTCTCCACCCCTAGATAGGGCAAAAACCATTTTTTTTTCCTTCTCTGTGAAAAACAAATGACCAATTTTGCCTATTTCTGCACAAAGATTAAGCAGCACCATGGGTGTGATCCTCTTTAGCAGAGGGCACTGTCAGTGACACTGTGACACAGATCCAATCCTGAATGCCACCTTAAAGCCCGGTAGCCCCATGGCCGGGACAGAAAGGGATTTCCAAAGCATGCTTCCTGAAGCCATCTCACTTTTGGGAATATTTTGGGCTTTCACAGACCAGTGTGTATTCTGTCTTCATTCTGAGCTTGTCTCCACGTTCCCTTCCCATCCATAGCCCTAGCAGTGCTAGTGAGGTGGCATCACCTCCAGGGGACAGACTGGCTGCTAACACCAGCACCACAGCCAGTATGCTCCACTGCTGCTGGCTCCTGGCAAGACTGATGGGAGCTGGGATAACCAAGGGCAGCCTTTGCACAGTTCTTGCCAGGTTTGTGCTCAGACACCCACAGGGAGAGAATCAATTCTGCCACATCACCCCTATGTAGGCACAATCCCAGGTTTGATGGCTTTTCCTGGCGTGCTGCTTTAGTTAAGATAAACAAGGACATACTCCTGCCATGTCTTCTTTTGCAGTGGACTATGTCATACAGCTAAAGCCTTCTGAACACATGATCTACTTATGAAATTCAGTGTGAGCCAACTGCTCTGAACGTTGGCTTAATACAGTGGCTGCTGTGATCCTTTTCAGTCTCCCAGGGCTTGAGCCAAATTATGTTCTCAATTACACGGAAGTAGCAGCAGTTAACCCGGTGAAGTCATAGGCTCTGTACCACAGCAAAACTTGACCCCTCTATTTTCTTTTATATCACCAACAGCTTCAAATTACTAAAGAAAGTTTTTTCTGTCTAAATGCCACTACTAAATCTTGGGACTATCCAAACATGCTGTCTACTGCTGAAGGACCTACAATTGTCTACAGAATACCAATCTCAGGTAAAAGCAGCATAAATATTAATTCAGAACTAATCACTTTTGAGGTCCTCCTGACACAAGGTTTCCCATCTTGACATTTCTTAGGAATGGTCTGCTTGGGCCAAGCCTACAGGGTTGATTATACATGGAAATTAGAGCTGTACACTGGGGTAGTAGCTCTCCATTTGGGGGCTGCTCCTGCCCTTTCCCCTCAAGAAACCTTCTGTGGTGGGTCCCTACCAGCTTCTGGGAAGAAAGGATGCAGAGACAAACCCATGCTGGCAGAAGCAGTGCTAGGAGGGCATAGAGCTGCTCAGGGTTTATTCTATTATTCTACCCCCTACCCCAACTTATGCTCAGAGAAGAGCAATAGGAGGCTGCCAAAGGGAGGGAGGAGAGAGCTGTGCTAGCAGCAAAGAGAAGACACACAAGTTCTGCCTGCCTACTCCCAAAGGTAAGGCTAAAATTGCTGAGAAATCTGGGTGTTCACAAAGCTCCACCAAACAGTTCCAGCCTATGGAAAAAGTTGTATCACTCAAAAAAAAATAAAAATGAAAAGAGCAAAAAAAGAAAAGGAGAGGAGGAAAAAAAGAGACAAAAAAAAAATTACCCCCAGTAGAGCTGGCAAAACTGCAATAGTTATACAGGTTCTGGAATGTACAAAGGCTGAAATCAGAGACTTAGCATCTCTTTTGAACTTCAAAAACAACAAGTCTCTTCAAATCACTCCGTTAATTGGCTTTAAATTAGAGTTCTAAGTTTAATGAACAAATCCTTCGCGTACGGCATGAAACGGATACACTTCTAGATTAACTTCCTGATCAACACCATCTGCCATTTCCATATGGCAACAGCAAACCAAAAGCACGAGGAAAAACCACCCTGCAATACTGTGAGGGGTCAAAGTGCACCCAGAACTGACTGGTGCTTGGTGAACTGAACTGTAGTAACATCACCTCCAACCAGCTCCAGAAATCCTGGGATATTTCAGGCACAACTCTGTCCAGGAAGGTAAAGAAAGGAAAAATGCAGAGTAGGAAGGAGGCACGAGGGAAGGAGGGATGTTTGCATGGATGATTGGATGGATGTGGAAAGAGCAGCAAATGCCTGGAAAACAAGAAATAAGGGGATAGGAGCATGACCTTGGAGATTTCCTGAGGAGTGTAAGTGAATGAAGCACAGACAATGGCAAATCCTGTGGAAACAGAGAAGCATGGAAGAGAAAGCAAGTGACTGCAGGCAGACCTGATTCCCCAAGAGATGGAGACACATGCACTGCTGGAGAAGGGGAAGGCACAATGTGACATCTCTAATGGCAGGGACAAGACAGGGAGGCAGGGCACAGAGGGAAGAGAGACACAGGAAAGAAAAGTGACATGGAAGGGTCTCCAATAGAGGAAATATGCTTCAAAAATGCAGCTTTCCAGCCTGCTCCATCACTCTTTGTACATGGAGTACCCAAAATTTTGTGTCTAAGCACAAAATGAATGTACTGCTTCAGGTGGTGCCAGCCATGTGAAAGGAACCATCTCAAAAAGAGTCACAAGTGCTGTCCCCCCTGCTTATACTGACACTGACCACAGCAGCCTTCCAACAAGGAATTAGTGGTGGCACTCAGAAATTATCACATATGAACTCTCTGTAGATATTCAGCTACCTGCTCAAGAACCAGCCCTCAGCAGCTCCTAGGACACCTTCCAGCAGAAGCCAGTCGCTGATGGGTCCTGGACAGCAGGGGCACAACGCTGGCGTCCGCAGAGGGGCAGCCAGCCCCTGGGAACCCTGGGGCAGGGCTGACAGAGGGGCATAGCACTTGTAGGAGAAACACGTCCTTCAGGAATGCCAGCCACAGGCCAGGCTAGCCTGGGACACTCCGTGGCACCAGATGACAACACTGAGGCTACTGCATTGCAACATTTTTCCCTTTCTAAAGTAATTTACTTTCTGGGCTGCATTTACTGGATACTGAATAGAGGAACTAACATTTCAGCCATTTTTCGGATTTAGCCTGGTGTTCCTGTTTTTCACAAACACTAATGTCACTTTAATAATGCTGCTTCATTACAAACAAGTCTGATTTATAAAATAGCAGAATATTTGAATTATTTCCCCATTTCCAATATATTTTTAAGTTGTCAACCATAGAGTCTTGAACAAAAATTACCTTTCAGATGCTCAATTATAAACAATCACAGTACATCATCAAAACATATGAACAGACATAAAAGCTCAAAACCAGACAGAATCAGCACTGGCCCATGCCGAGACATGCAGGTTGGGGTACCTGACTTTCCCTCCTTTCCCTCAGAAGTTATATTTGTTTCTTACTTTGGAAGAACTGAGAAGATGGAGGAGTGGGGGCTGGAGGGAAGAGTCTTTTGTGGTAGAACAGGAAAACAAAGTTGTGCTTGTAATTTTACAAAACCAATCCTACATGTCTTATCATGACAAAATTTCCACCAAGCAAATTCCGACACGCGAAAAACCGTCAAAGATAATGAAGACACTCCTGCATTCAGACTCTGCATTAACATGCTCCAAAATATGGGAGGATGCCACCAAGTAAACAAAAATTGCTCAAAAGTGATGCGTCACCATTATAACTGGCCCATGAATCTTCACTTGGGTTTTGTTTATTTGTTTGCTTTTGTTTTAAGAGTGAGAGAATTGTGGCAAAGCATCGTCTGAGTTTGTGTTTTTGATGCAAATCTGAAGAAGTTTTCAATTTCCTGTTACACAATTTTCTGGGTTTTTTCCAAAAACAGAACCAAAAAGACAAATACTACCTATGTGTGCACACATGTATTTAATGAAGTACTGTTTTAATTTTAAGAAGTTTTTGCACACCAAAATATAAAAATAAATAGGAAGGCAATATAGACCCCCCCCCCAAAAAAAAACAACCCCTATCAAGTCTTCATGCTCCAACAACAGCAGAAACTGCTAATAACTAACATGTTAAAGAAAACATCTGTGGTGCTTGGCAGCTATACCAGGGTGAGTTGCAGCTAAACAGGGTGGGTGACAGACTGTATGAAAACCAGGGTGGAGGACCATTAAACTGTTTACAACAAAATTAGACTCTAATTGCAAATCACCAATAACCTATTGACTTTTCATCAGGTTTATGAGTAAAAGATACTACAAAAGTAAATTGCATACACTGCAAGAAGTGCAGAAACCGATTCTGTACAGAGATGTTTATGCAGATTCCAGAGAGGGGAGAAGGGTCAGCACAGGAGATCTGGCTAACAGGAAAAGAGCTGCCTTGATATCAGATTCAAGAGAGGTTTTGAGATGTGAATGTTTTGTTGGCTTGGTGGTTACTGAGGGAGAATCCTCTTAGGGTTTCTCTTCCGTGCTACAGTAGTTTGGGCACTTTCAACTCTCATGAATGAAACCCCAAATACAAACCACATGCACTGAAGTTTAATGGGTTTGCTTTATGTAGGGGTGGGATGAGTAATAATGTCTTGTAGTGACTAGTCCATCCAGATGACATTGAACAGACTCCAAAGCTTGGATAAGAAAACCCCTCATTTGGCTCAAGAAACAAAATCTTAATTTTGAGCACTGAAAGATGAACAACTGCATCCTTGCAAAAATCCCTACAGCAACTAGGCTCTTTCAGAACATGCTTCATTACAAAATTTTGGTTTATTTTTAAACATTACAGTTCTGTTCATCAGCCTATTGAAGTCTTCCTCCAGAGGCACACGTGTAAGCATGCAGAATAGAGAAGCCTGGGAAGGAAACAAGAATGTAATTAAAAACAAAAAAGCAACACTTCAGTTGGCTCATTTTCCTCTGCTGAACACATAAAGGCTGCTATTCCACACTTTATTCCACTCCACATATTGTCTTTATAAGACTCCAGTTGCCAGCTGAAGGCAGGATGCAGACCACATAAAATGGCTGGCAGCTCATAAACAGGAGAATGGAGAAAAATTCATCCAGATGAGCATGGGAGAAGAGTTTCTCAGAGGAGTATAGAGTATCTAGGGTTGGAAAGGACCCATGAAGGTCATCAAGGTCAGCCTTATACTCACAAATAGCACTGAAAACCTCAAAAATGTTGAAATATCTGACAGCTGCTTTAGTAGGAGAGGTCAGAGCTATATGGGATGTACCCATGAACCACAACAAAGCCCACTCTACAAGAACACAAGCATGCTGGTGAGGAAAAATTTAAGAACAACCAAGAATCTTGCAAGGAATTTTATATGAGGAAGAATGAAATCAATACTTTGAAGAGTATTCAATTTCTGTGAGCTGTGACTCAAGTGACAAGGCTATATATTTTTCCAGAAATTAACAGTTAAGTAAGTGGTGAATGGCAGAGCCCCTAAGTCTTCAGCAGTGCAGGTCCATCCTCTACCAAGAAAAGAAACTGTACAATGTGGCTGGCTGTCATTACAGTGGATGGGAATAAGTCTTTCAGGAGACAGGCTGAAGTATTCAGGAGGGTATTAAGCTAATGACAAAAGACAAGGGTGAAAATGAGCACTCATTTAGCCAGAAATCAAGATGTCAAGATTAAAATTAATCAAGGTACCAAGGGACCCAAAGAGAAGAGATTCCTTAATTGTGTAGACTGTAACACTACGAACACGAGTAATAAACAAGAAGTAGAATAGCCCCTTTAATACACAAATTAGTCCTGACTGGTATTACTGAATCTGGTGGAAACATTCACATGAATGGAGAGTTACAATCATTTTGTGTATCAGGGACTGGAAACAGAGTCATGAAGCCTGTCAGTGACAAATGGCTGTTGACATGGTAAATAAAGATGATTGCTTTATACCAGTGAGATACTCTCCATGCCTAGATGGCCTAGATAAAGATTATAGGTTCTAAAGCAACCACATACAAGGCCACACATCTGGAAGATAATTGATTAAAATGAAAACTGTCTGACAAACACTGACTGGAGATGACTTGAAGTTTATGGTGGGCAGACAGTGGCTGAGAAGTTCTTTGGAGGGTACCAATATTAAAACGATTAAAACAGTATGTGTTTGTCTACACAGAGTTTGGGAGGCTGTAATGCCTCTCTGCCTAACCCTGAATTGACAGGATGTGCAGTTCTGGTGCCCACAGTCCAAGCAGAGAGATGAAAATTACAAAGGTTCCTGTGCCATACATGAGAAAAATGAGAGGTCAACAGAGAGGCACTTGCAGAATGAATGACTTGATCAGTAATATTAACACATACAAAACTGCAAAGGCTAAGAGACGGAAATTAAACTAGAGAAATTCAGATTAGAAACAAGACTCCCAGTTTCAACAGAAAAGAGCACTAGATTCAGGCTGGTGTCAGACTTTCTAGCATGGCAGAGCTGACATTTTATTCACATATTTTTCCAGGAGGTCTGCTGCAGTCTAAGACTTATCACAGGACATGGGTTTTAAGTACAGGATGGGTTTAAGCAGAGGAAAGTCCTCTGATGGTATTAAAAGGAAGGTTAGACTAGATCAGTATCTTGATCCTCCATGTATCAGGGCATTATTAATGTCTGGTTTGCCATACCTTCACACATCAAAACATCTACATTTATTAAATTTTAGCATGTCTGTCTCTGCTGACAACCAAACTAACATCTACCTTCCAACTCCCCTATTTTTTTCTTTTGTGATAAGGACTTAGTTTTTGTCCTGCCAATCGCAATGTTGCAGAATATACATTACTTCACTATGCAGTTACATCTACTGTGCTACAAGTATTTTGATGACTGAGATAAATTATAAAACCATTCACCAACAGAATATCATGACTTCTAGTCTGTAAGAACTTGACTTTGTAGTCTGTAAGAACTCACTTCATTTCTTGATTCAGTAAGCGGCTGCCAGCATCAAAAAAAGGGAAAGAAACATTGTAATTTTTTTCATTCTCTTGTTAAAAAAGCTAAGGGGAAAACCTGCCTTCTCAACCCCAGCAATGGTGTCTCCCCAGCCTAGAGAAGACTGGGAATACAAGGAGGTCTGGTCCTCCACAGCCCTGCAGGGTCTGCTTCACGTACAAAACAAGCTGGGCTGACCAGAACATCTCACATCCCCAAAACTTACTGGAACAAAACAGAGGCCAGCAGTGACCTTCCAGCACCTGTCAGCAGGTTGCTATGGCTCAGGGCAAAGGTTCAGGGACCATGCAGCTGGAGCAAGTGAAGCAGAACCACTGAGTTTGGTGGAGGCCAGGCCAGGGCCTGGAAGCTGCACTGGCACCTCTTGAGCCCCCACAGATTTTCAGAGGCTATACCAGACTTCAGGGCACAACAGCCACTAGACACAAGAAGATTCTTTTAACTATTTCATTACATAACTCGAATCATTAAGGTTAGCTTGAGAAGATTCAAATATTGCCTCCTTATTTGCTTTTGTTCCTTGATACTTTCTAATTTAAGACAAAATGCAAAGGATTCATATCAATTCTTCAGGACAGAACACTTGTACAGAAGCATGCATGTATACATATACACATATATTGGTTATAGTTATTATTTACTTATAACTAAGTAAGTTATAACTAATACATAGCTATTTACTAAAACAGTTACTATATACCTTGTAGTTATTGTACATTATTTCTGTTGTATATTAATGCACATTATTATATTCTATATTCATATCTTTTCCTGCATGCAAGATTGTTGAGCTCTTCCTTGAGAAAACAGTCAAAACAAGCTAACTCTTTTACCTCCCATCTACAACTCCCTCCCTGTTCCTGAGGTTTCATCTACCCTTTTCTTTGATCACCTCTCTCCTCCACAACCATCTTCTAAACCATGCCACAGCCACTCTTCTTGCTCTCCTTACTCTTTCTCTTTTTTTTTTCTTCTTCTTTTTCCTGGTCTGCCTTGGTCTGCCTCCCTCTAAACTCAAAATCCCACTTGTGTTTATAACTCATTCCATCTTCCTTCTTGTTCACTCCAGCTAAGCTGTATTCAAAGCCCAGTTGCCTCTGGGCTTTCTTGCTACTAAATCTTACCTATATTTTACTGTCAGATTGACCTAGTTTGGACCTAATTCCCTCCAACCACACAGAAACTTCAGCCTGTCTCTCAAATATCTCTCATAGCAGTCTGGCTGTAGTTAGAAGGTTGCAAAGGGTGCAAAATGCTGCAGAAGTGGATAGCATTTTGTTTGTTATCCAAACCTGGGGTGGTCCTCAGATTCCTCCAGCCTCTCTATAAGATTCTGCCTCTAGGCCACCTCTGACTCCTGCTTCTTCCTTTTGCACAGTGTCTCAGAGTTTGGCACTTCCTTGAGCTTCCTGCCACTCACCTACACATGCAAACTCAAAACACCAGCCTCTAACCCATTCATTTTCACTTACAGCAAATTCCTTTACATTGGCCCTAATGAGTACAAAGCTGATTTCACAGCCATTCAGAATGTGGGAACAAAGAACATTTTCCTAGCTTGTCACTTTTTTCCTGTCACTTTACTTTACATCCTTTGATGGCATGCTCTTTTGTTTTGTCTCAGCCATTGTCTCCTCTTTCAAAGCCTATCAAAGCCTACCACACTATGCTTTCAATCTTATTGGCTTCAGGAAGACTTCAGCAAATGCACATGCACTTGCTTCCATCAGAACCTAAATATGTGTTCTTTAAGTGGGTCTGATCATACAGGCCAGAGCTATCTGCCCACTCCCAGTCTCATTCATAACTAGTTTTCACCACTAAAACTACTAACTTGGGCTGCCTTGTGTTTCATTACAGGTTTCCAAGATAAGAATCAGATCCCCTCAGAAAATCAGCAACCAGTGAACACACCTGTCCTGTTTTTAAAAGTACTACCGTTCCACAATTAACTCTATTTTTCCTCCTGTAAGGGAATAATCACTTGCATAACTCATTTATCACTCATCCCTCACCAAAAGAAAGATTACACTTCTCATATCCCCTTGCTCTCTGCATAACACACAGTGTCAGGGAACCTTGACATTCAAAATTATACACTAGAAATACTGGAAAACCTCTTCAAGTATGCATTTTAATTCCTGTTATAATCTAGCACTTGACTGAAAAGCCAGCTAACCTTTTCTCTACTGAAGAAATTAAACATCTATTTTTTCTATCTCTACAGTCATCTTTTCAAGTCCAAACTTTAATAGAGCTGAAGGCACAAGGATGGGGTACTTGTCACCAGCTACAGATGATCACATAATTTCTTCTTCCTAAACCATATCCATAGCTGCCCAACATCTGGTACCACCCTGTCCTCTTGGGTACTTCCCAGCTTTTTTGTATTATAAGTGAGACAGTTCAACATATTTTCTGTTTTGTAGACAGTATCTTCACTGCAAACTCAGCGTTTCACAGGTTTTATTTGTAATAAATACTTATAAATGTTCATTAAAAAAAAAATCAGAGAAAATGTATCTTTCTCAAACAAACACTGTTGGATATCCCCCAGTCATGAGTGGCATACTGAGAAAACAGTAGGTATCTTTCCTTAGCACTCTTGTAACCAAAGATTGTCCTTTATTTAGAGAATATATTTCAGGCAGATGCCTTCAGAGGAACAGACCTGAAGCACGTGCTGGGTTGGCTTTCATTGCTGCAGCCTGCTGAGATCTTTAAACACAAGACTGGTAGCTGTGAACATTCCTCACTGTTTCGGCCTTCCTCTTGCTTATGAGCGCAATGACACAACACAGCCCCAAGGCCTCATGGCTGCTGCCTTTGGCTGGCACCTGGACACTCATACAGTGTGCCACGCTGAAAACTTCCAGCTTTTACCAAACCTGTGGCCCTCTGGGTTCCAGCCCCCACAGGCACCCAAGGGCACTGGCAGTGGAAGGCGTTTTGGAGAGTGAGAATCGGCAATCAAAGGAACGCGCCATCCGCAGCGCCAGCACCACACGCAAATTACAGAGCGTGCAAGACCTCAAAGCAAACAACACCGTGTGTAAATAACTTCAGGGAAAACACACATAGGAAGAGATCTATTTGTTAGAGAAATAAGTGATTCCTGTCTCTTCAGGTGCAATGGAGCAGACCTCGGCTCCCAGAACAGGCCCACTTGGAAGGAACATGCTGCTGTCCCAGCCCACTGTGGACCTGTGTCTCTGCCAAGAATTGTGACTGTATTACCAATAAGCAAAAAATAATTAACTGCACTACCTTCTTAGGGAGAGTGTAGTAAACTACAGCCTACTGAGAAATGCAATAAAATAAAGGTGCAAAAAGGTTCCACTGCTTCTAAAAAAATCCTCTGTGCAGTTTCCTGGCTTAGCTACTCCTGCTACAGTTCAACACTGCACAAGAAACCAAACAGATACAAAAATAGCACTAAATATTGCCCAGTCTCTCTTGCTATTGGCAAAGTTGAGGGGGAAATAAAGTGAAGTGACAATGAAAAGCTTTTGTAATGCAATTTGCTGCTGTGACAATACATGAGGATAGATAGATAACCAGACAGCTTTTCATTCAAATCCATCTTAATACAGAGGTTAATGGGTTTGGATATATTCTTTTTGCTATATATTCACTACAAATGAATCAAAATATCTTCAATAAAATGCTGAAATTTATGTAATAACTATGAGAGTCCCAAATGCCCAACAAAAGACTTTCACTATATACACATAAAACAAATTTAATTAAATTTCCTTTGGATGAGTCATTGCAAATGTCCAATTGATCAGCCCTGTAGATCCACACCATCTCAACCTCCTCTGATTACAGCAGCACACAGTACAATTGTTTTTCATGCCATCCTTGGAAAAACCTCTCTTCCTGGAAATACCTTCCAGGAATGCATCATCCAACTCATTCTGCTCTGCAACATGCTCTCCAATATCCTTAATAAATGCAGACACACACTTTCCCAGAGCAGCTTTCCTTTGCTAGTGACCAGAAAGGTGTGAATATTTCTAAAGAGCTATTCGATGCTAGTATAGAAAATACGCACACCCAGGTACTTGCAGTCACTTTTCACATTTAGTTTTAACTTTTACTGGTCTTGGGTCCTCTGAGAGATCCAAGTCTTACCTGTCCTGCCCTCCCACATTTATTTCTCTGACCCAGAAAATCCTTCGGCTGCAGCTTCCAGCTTAAACTTTCACCCTAGACAGGACCCTCACTGAGAAAAAAAAAAGGCTCTCCAATTCTTCAGTCATTCCCAAAGTTTCCTGATCTGCCAGTAAAACCCCAGAGCTGATGCATCTCACCTTCAATAGCCAGCTCCTTTGTTCTGCAGAAGGAACATCACGGCCATACATCCCCACAGGAGAGGCTGAAAAATTCTCTTCACAGCTGCCCTGAGAAATTTCTGACTGTTTTGTGAACGTTTGAAGTTTGGAGGTTGATGGTGATGCACTTCTCCGCAAACACCAAAGTCATGCCATGATGCAGCAATGATGTATTCAAGCACAGACAGAACCCCCAAATTTTCACAGCACCGCCTAAGGACTGTCACACCACACCAGACAAATGGTCCCACTCATCCAACACCCTGTCTGACAGCAACCCATGATGGATTCCTCAGACTAAAATACAAAAAGGTCATTTTCTTTGCCCAGTATTACAGCAAGGTAGCAGAGGGCAAGGACTTTTGCAAGCTGGGGCTGCAGATGATCCCTTTCTGCTGCATCAGGTGAAGTGAGAAACTGGGGAGGGATCTCTACAGAAGGTGTGAGCTTGTTCATTCATAGTCAGAAAGTGCTTAGAGATTGTCAGATCAGAGATAATACAGAAGCACAAATTATTACCATCAGAGCTTCTCTAGATTTGCATACTGCAACCAGAAACACTATTACCTTGTTGTAGAAATATCTCAATCTTTCCTGAAATTTGCAGAGCTACATGCTATTTTAATAAATGCACCATAAACATACTTCCACTTCTGAAGTTAATCACAATTGCCTTACAGGAGATTAACACCATAAAGCACTTTCACAGCTGACGTGTCTTTAAAAAAATTCCCAGAGTTAAACTTGTATAAATAATGTAAGTGACAAGGAATATAATTATTAAATGTTGTCATTTTGGAAGAAAATTAATTAGCGATAGCTGTAGCTGTCTTGTGTCTATTTAAGCAGTGTGCATCTCAATTAAAATTTAATTGCAACAGATTCAGTCACAGCAGGGAAAAGTGATGGAAATGAAAAGCAGTCTGATCCTATATTGCTGTCTACAAGAGGAAAGCATAGTAGAAACTGTGGGGGAAGGGGAGGAGAGAAGCATGAAGGTAAGAAAGCAAATGCACAGACAGGATGTGCAGCTCCAGTGGGTGCTGTTTGTTTCCAAAGCAGGTGACTGGTATTGGACACCAGCACCAACAGGAGCAACACCAGCTGCTGCTGGAAGGGCTGTTGCTTCCCATCAGAGTAGATGAGCTCACACACCCACTGTGGTATGAGAGATGGCATCATTCTCCACACCACTGCACCCTTTGCTTTGACCTCCAGGTCATCCCGGAAAACTCCTAAAGCAGGACTGAGAGAGGTCTATCAGAGTGACCCACACATCTCCTTCATTCATTTCTGGAGGATTTTGAATGTCTGTGACAAGATGATTTAAAGAAATTATACAACCAGAAGGATTTAAGATACTTGGCCCATGTCTGCACATACAAGGTATTCCAGAGTGTCCCTAAAATTCCAGCAGCCAATTCTCTACACTGATTTGAAAATACTGTCCTATGTCTTAACCAAAGTACTGAAACATGGCTTTTCCTTCAACATTCATTTCTCAAGATTCAAGTTAGCTACATCCCACTTACTTAAATGAGTGACTTCTATCTCAGAGAAAAGTATATTGCTGTAGGTGTGTAGGATGCAAATCATACAGAAGCAAAAAAGCAAAAGGTACAGAGGCTTGAGTTCATTTATGACAAGAAAATAAAATGGGAATCAAAAATGAGATGCTCTGGTCTTAAAACTTCGTCTATTTATAAAACAGTTGCTGAGTATAACATCACTGAACTACATAAATATTCCTGAAATACTTCTGTTAGGACTTATTCAGCTTCCAAATGAGAAAAATATATTTCCTCCAAATTCCCAGGGCACATTCTCAGTCAACCTGAAAACCAAGTTATATTGTTTCTGACATCATAATTACAATATAAATTTACAGTACTTGATCATTTTGTTGATGATGCTGAAGTCATAAGAGAATCAAACTCATTCTCCTACCAGTATGCAACTCTGCCCAGTCATAAAAAGCATTGCTTTCTGCTCTCAAAATTAGGAATAGCAACCTCAAATGGAATGCTCCTGTTGAGTATAGAGATAGATAGTGATGAAAACAATCATAGCCCTAAAAACAATACTGTCACAGTCTTATAATGCTGCTTAGGTATAGTTATGATACAGCCCTAGTGAAATTAAGATTTCATTAAAATTTAGTAATCCTAATCTGGTTTTATCTTAAATACAGTCTAACTGCAGTTTCATTATCAAAGTCTTAGGATAAAACAGAAAACAAGCATGTACACATGATCTAATGTGAGAGACTGCTGGTACAACTCTTAACAAAGCCAAATCTTTTCTGGTAGTGGCAAATGACATTGCACTCCCTACAGAGCTCAGGCTGGGTGTTCAGAAAAGTCTTCTCCGGGAAGTCCATACAGTGTTGGACCAGGTCACCCACAAGAGGCTGAGGCACCTCTTTCCAAAGAGGTTCACAAGACTCCACTAGACAAGCCAGGACAAATTTAACCTCATGCTGGTGGCAGGCACCACTGGGGCTGGAGGCTGGGGACAAAGAGCCCCCCTCGGCTTTCTGTCACCTGAAATTTCTGGGATTCTGTGATCCTGCAGAAGTGGAGATGAGAAATCTCAGTGCTTTGGAAGATCATCCAGTTAGTTAAGGATTAATTGCTGCTGCTTGAAATGTTCAGCATCAAACAGTCTGAGTGCCTACTCCACAGGTCAGAGTCAGCAAACTACAGGGAAGCTGCCACGTTTACTGTTGCGCCTTTTTGCTAAAACCAATCCCAGTTACACATGAAATAACATGAGAAAACCTGCATCAAAGGTGTAACTGATGATGAACAAGCTGAAACATGACTTTAAAATATTATCCTTCTTTAAAAAAAAATAAAAAGATAACCCTCAAACTTTTCACTGGGGACATATTTAATTTTCAAACAAGATAATGAGCAGCTTCTTTCCTTCTGCAAAACATTTCAAAGTGGGAGGGGGGGAGGGAAGAAAAAAATAAACTCCTCAACCTAATTTAAAAAAGTCTGCAATATTTTTGTTAAGGTTATCAGATGTCTTCTATCTCAGCATAACTAAAGCCCAAAGAAAAGACAGCCTGTTCACTGGTACAGATGCTGATCTCACAGATCTAATGCAGAAAGCACATGATTTTCTGTGTACTGCACTCACATATCGTTTATGTGTAAGTTTCCCAAATGTTTTCAAATACACAGAATAACAAGGTGCAATTTTTTAATCTCTTCTCACTTTTTTGCATATTAATATATAATTACACACAGGTTTTCCTCTGCTTTTGTCTGCTGCTAAGTGGGACTTGAGGCAATTCTTTTTTCAAACACTTTTCAGCTCACCATAAAGCTAAACTCATATAACTTCAGATCCTGAATCCAACTGCTGAGCATACCTTTCATCACATCACATTATTTGGTCTTCATTTAGCTGTCACAAAACCATTTCCTTTCGTCTACAGATTAATTACAGCCTGGTGAGGTTTCAGCACAAATACCTTTGCCCATTGGAGCCTCTGCAAAGACACAGTGATTCATGCAGTATCTATGCCTCTGGAAGGGAAAATAAAGCTGAGGCAGGACATGCAAGCTGTGAGTGGATCCGATATCAAAAGAGCTGGAGCCTCCAGTGAAAACCCAGCCATACCAACACAAATAAGTTTCTGCACGACTTGTGCAAGAGCCACAGCTAAACATGAACCACTACTTTAGTTCGGCGCTAAGCTGATTTAGCTACACCATTCATTCATCCAGGACTAAAGATGACAAGGCAGGAAGCGTCACTCAGTCGTGAATTATATGTGACACAAAAAAGCCACAGGTGTGGTTTCAGAGACTATGAGTGCAGCCGCTGCAGCCCTGGATTCCAGTTAATTGCTGTAAGTAACTATGGAAAATGGACAGTGGGAAACTCCGTAGAAATGCAGAGAGCAAAGCAATCCAAGAACACTTTCCCACTTGTTCAAAGCAGCGAGATACACCCTTTAAACATGTGTCAACTGTATCTGATGACGACCATGTCAGTGTATTAGGTCTGGCTGGTTAGATACAAAGGGCTCGATTCTCTGCGGTGCCAGAGCCGTGCTGGCAGCGAGCTGGCTGCTGCTGCTGCTGCCTCGCAGCTGCCTGTGGGCCACGGGCAGGGCTCTGCTCCTGCTGCCCAGCTCGGCTCAGAGCACACCCATGAGGTCTGGCAGTACAGCCCCGGCCATCACCCCACTCCTGGGAGTCTCCTCTGCCAGCATGGGATGGAGGGGTGTGCCCTGAACCACAGCCAGCCTTTTTGTCACTTTCTTCTTTGGGCCACGCTGACAAGTTCCTCTCTTTTTAATGCAATGGGATTGGAGAAAGGGAAATAAATTCAGGGATTTTTACACATTAAGAGCTCAGATACACATGCTACATACACCAGAGCTTCTAATGCCTGAAATGAGACAGAGTAGGTCCTGACTTCTGATCAGATCTGGACCAACTTTTGTGTGGTATTGACAAAGTCACCTCTCTGCCATGAAATCCTGGCAAAACCTTCCTGACAGTCCTCTCCTGCCAACTTCTTCCATTGCGCAAATGGAGCTGTTTTACCAGCTGCTATGGGTGTGCATGAGGCCACTTGTGTGGCCTGTTTGGGAAATAAGAGCTAAGCAAGGGATTATGGATCCAGTTGAACTCATCCTTGCAATCACTGAGACCTAAATACATCAGTGAAGTTGATGTTTGCTCATCTTTTCTCTTCAAGAGCAAAATACACTTATTCTGGTGGCAAGTCAGCTCAGCTTCCATTCCCACCTCTACCAGTGCTGATTTTGGGACAAAAATTTCTCTGTAAGAGCCCTCAAAATGAATAAATTTTTTTCAATGTTGAATTGAATCGTCCCTTACTTCACACTGACAAACCCAGCTGTTTTCTAAAAGACAGTATATTAGATCCCCTGAAATATCTTGCATCCACCTAACCAGACATACAGAGCACAGAGATCTCAAGACCAATATTTGCTGCTTTCTCAGTGATAGTATATTTTTTTTACCATTTAGGGGAGAAGAGCTTTGTTCCTTGGTGTCAACTTATTCCCTCCCTCCAAGAGAGCTCCATCTGCTGCATGAGGATGCTGTGGCTCTCAGGCAGGTACCCAGCGAGCTCCACCCAGCCACCAGGGACAATCCCAGCAGTATTCTGGCCTCAAAACCACACAGAACAGCTAGTCCTTTCCAGTGTGATATCCCTGCCAACAATAATCAACTAGTGTTTTGGAGAAATCAACAAATGAGAGGGTTTTTTTTTTGTCTGGCTTTAAACGGTACTAAATATCTGCAGCCTTCTTCAGTAAAAAAAGACACAAAGAAAGGATGATAAAAAAAAAAATCCCGCTTCTTCATTTGTTTTTGCTGATTTTGGAAAAGTTCCTGGATCAAAGCTGAAAAAGCTGCAAGTTTGTGGAAGACACATTAGAAATGCTTAGTGAGGAAAAATAAGTGAACCGTGTAAGAAAGACAACAGACCCAAGCCAGAGGATGTAATCAATGGGCAAACTTTAGGAAGAACAATTCAGGAGGAGGAAGTATGCTGAGAGCCTTCAGACAATTCAACAGGAGCCACCCCGCACTCAAAGCCAAGGCAGGTCACAGCGTGAAAAAGCACCATGAAGAGGAGATATATTTTAATTCATTAGATTGTATTTTACAAGAAATGGAGTCTCTAGGGAAGCCATTATTCTCGTATAGATGTACTCCGGTGAAACAGACGAAAAAATACCTAGACTCCCTGATGCGAGAGGTCAAACAATTACAATTTCCTTAATTTCATATCCAGTTGGGAAATTAAACAACAGAACTATGGAAGCTTTACACTTCATTTTGAGGAAAGTGGCAATTTAAATTAATTTTTTTAATGTTATAAGAATCGATGAGTGAGTAGAGGAGGGGGCTTTTCCCCAGTGACATTCCCCACCACCCTTTTTAAGCAATCTTGCTCATTCAATGGAAAAATAAATAAATAAATCAGGAAAGACAAAGTCTTTCATAAAAGACTGATTCCTTCACAGACAAACTCTTAAGTATTATTTCTCATGAAGCTGTTTTATTTCATTAATAGTTTTCTCTGCACAACTCAACAACCTTTGTCCATAAAATGCTTCCAAAAGTTGGGAATATTAGCCTCTGAAAAGAAGCAGCATGTTTTCCTCACGCTATAATGTATAGGAACAATTTACAGGAATGAAAAAGGAAACATGAGACCTGTGGTCCATCTAGGCTTGGACTATGAATCTCTTCCACAGTCCCGTAAGTTAAGTCATGGTTATGCTTTTCTAGTTCACACAACTGGAAAAAAGTTCAGGGGCTTTATGGGTGAAGAACTCACCCAAGGTCCTGCCCTTTGACACGGCTCCTTCGAAGCCAGGATGGACATGGATGAGAGACTGGGAGCATACATCAAGGAGCCTGCATGGTTTCTGAAGTCACAGCATTCCCACAGAATTCCTCACCAGAAAGAGGCTGAAGTTTGGAGTCACACACTGCTCTCCCAGTGCCACCCAGCACACGACATGCACAAAATCTGGCAGCAGCAGCCAGACCACAAAAGGTACAGCCAGGAAGAGCATGGCATTAATAGGAAACAAGCTAATGCTTGACAGAGCAAACAGGCTCAGGATACCTAACTACAGGACAAAACCAGAAAAACACAACACAAAACAAAAAAATGCATTAGCACTTGTACAGAGACAGTGAAAATAAACAGTCTACTGGCCATTGGGGATGAAGATGAGAAAATCAATTGAAGACCTTTGTTAGTGTTTCACTGGTGGAAAAATATGAATTAGAGGGGGTGGTTTTTAGGCCAGAATTAACACATGAAATCTGCCAGCAGAGTTCAGTGGATACCACTATCCTGAGGCTCGATAGATAATTTTTTAAAACTTTACACCTAAAACCAGCAAGTCAACAGAACTTAGATTACAGAGCTGCAAACTCTGGAACCCACATGTGACTCTGCAGACATTAAAGATTTTCTAATTAAAGACAAGGCCATTTGCAAGACAGATGATTCCAGTTTACAGTCAAGCCCATTGGAGACATGACTGAAGCACAGCTAGAAGAGTGCAGAGAGCAGCTCAGACACAGGCTAGGCCAGGACAGTCAGTCTGTCCCAGGATGTTCCTGCAAACAGAAGGGAGAAAACCAACCCAGCCGGAAGCACTGAAAGCCAAAAGTAATTTTTGTCTTGATGCTGTAGGCGATTGAAGAAAAGGCAGCTGTACCTACAGTTATGAGGACACAGAAACGTCCAGTGAGAAAAGGAAAAAACATCAGCCTGACATTTGCAGGCTGCAAAACTCTCGGTGTACATGTGATCAGAGCAGCCTCTGGGGACCAGCCCTCCTCCTGGAGCTGCTCAATGAGAGATTCAGCTCCAGCTACAGAATAATCCCAGTTACTGGTAAGTGGGATCACACTGCAGAAGCACAACTAAGCATGGATGACATAGAGTGAAACCACTGTATAACCAACTGATTTAAAAAAAAAAATAAATCCAAGAGACAGTATTACTTAGGCTGTGTAGTAGCTGAGATACAGGATTACCTCCACTGGCTTGGGAGGGCAATTAATGGATTTTTTTGCTGTATTCTCCCACACAAACAATCTTCAAATTTATGCCTCACCAGCCACCACAGATCCAGCCTTTTCCAGAAACCAAGGAGATAGACTACATCAAACCCAGCCTGGGATGCTGTGATCCCATTGTCCTGCCTGCCTCCATCTTCCCTCCCATTCTTCTGTGCTCACATTAATGCAATCATAGTGTCAATCAGTTCAGGGAACTGATCCAGCCAAAATACATGATTCTGGGAGGAATTAAAAAAAAAAAAAAAATCTGTTTTCAGCATCTGAATGTGTATAATGTATGACCACACGAGTGCCAGAGAGTTAAGATGGAAACACGATTGTAGCAGCTGGATCATTTTAAATTGCCTTTGATCAATACCTTGTAGAGGAAAAATTCTAAGTACACTCCCTCACAAGTAGCAGAGACTGGGGCATCGTTGTGCAAGTGGAGGGGCCAGAAAACTCCATGAATGTGGCTCCACAAGGCACCTTGGATAATTTTTCAGCCTCTCAAAGGCAGGCATTTGCACTGGGGGTACTTGTGATGGTTTCCAGGCAGGGCATGTTGGCTCCAGGTCCCATCCTGACAACATTCCTGTGAATCTGCCACTGACCAAGAGTATTGCCCCGAGATCAGTGAGTCTGAAAACTGTCTGCCTCCTAAGAAAGGCCACTAGGCAGCAGCTGGAGAACAGCACAGATGGAAGGAGATGTGCAAAGCTCTAACTACAGTGCATTAACCTCTTCTCTCAAGCTTATTGTAACAATTTTTAAACCACTAATCACTGGTTTTAATAAAAAGTGCAAATGGATAATTCCAGGGCCAGTCAGGAATTCTTCCATGATAGTTGCTCCTTTGGGAACCTTGGCACAATGGCTTGCTTGCTTCATTTCAGGCTGCAGTGCGGACATTCCCAAGGAAACTTCTGGTCTTTGAGAACTGCAAAATTTAATTTTTTTATTTTTTTTTTAAATATAAAGTTCCCTAATACAAAATATTACAGCATCTGCAGGGGCAGTTGAGGTTCTGGATTGTTTTTACACCCCTGTGATAGAAATCCACGTCACCTAAAGACATCTCCAACATGCCATGTTACACAAGCACCAAAGTCTAATGACTAAACTGCTAGACAGCCACCTCTTTCTTCAGCCACTTCAAACTCCCATCTCACTGCAACTACCGTGATATATGGACACCATGGCCCTGCAGGCTGAGCCTCACCCTTTTTAACCCTGACCCGTGTCAACAAATAAGTTTTACAGAGCTTTGTTTCTTCACCTGTGAAATGAGGAAATCTGTGCTTACTCTTCTTTGTTAATATTCTTTTGTTCGTGTTTTGTAAATGAACTTAGAAAACATTTATCCCACTGAGGAGCACTGGGCAAATTATTTTTAAAGTTCCTGCAAAGTACACTGCGTAGGATCCATAAAACAACACTGCTTTTATCTCTCTCTCTGCATGCCGCTCTATCTCCCGCCTTAGCATAACAAAGAGGACGATGTTTAGGGGCATCAAAACAGATTTTCCGAGGGTAAAAGAACAACAGCCGGTGGCTAAATAAATGTATGTGGAAACGGAGTAATCAAAGCGAAGGAGATAGATTGGTGATGTCTCAAGAAAATCTCAAAGTTTTCCAAACTAAACATTCTTGGAAACTGATATTCTCACTCTCCTAAATCATTGCTCCACGGCTGGAAATCCTGCTTCCAGAAAAACATTTGGTGCTGCTTTTTGTGCAGTGAGGAATGTAAAGAATAAAAATCCTGCAGCCCCATGTTTTTATTGTGGTTTCTACAAAGCTGCACTGCTGGAAAAACTCAATGGAAAGCGCAGCTTTCTGCGGACGGTAAGGGATGATTTTTTCCAGGCGCACATGCAGAGGCTGTGCTCGCAGGGCTGGGCAGAGCTCCCCCGGAACACGGGCAGGGTGTGAATGCGGAGTCAGCCACTCACCCACGCGCCGCTCCATTTCCTGGATTTAGTGAGTGGTCTTTGTTGGAGCTGAAAGGCTGCAGCTGGGGTGGAGGATATAAGTTCACCAGGGGTTATTTAGCTCCAGACAGTCTTCATAAAAGCACGAGTAAGTCAGAGCAAACTTACTTTTTTTTTTTCTTTTTTTTTCTCTTTTTTTCCTCCCCCAAGCAATGAACTTCTGAACTCTGCTATTGCGAGTCGAGATATGACAGGACAGTAGAGGACTGTTAATTTGCATTTCGCTGATCCGCACAGCCCATAACTCACACAAACACATGCAGAGCAAACACGTTTCTCCATACTTCTCAGAAAAGATTTAATAGTGAAGCGTATGGCTGAGGTCTCCTATTACTTACACAGTTACGTTTTCCAAAACACACAATACTTCTACTATATCTGAAAACAACTAATATTTTAAAGTGCTCCATATGCATCAAGCCCAGGAAGAAAATACATTAGGTGATGTATTATCCTTTCTTTTTTATTATGGACCTTTGTTTCATCACTAATGAGTGGAACTAAATCGCTCTTACAGCTGTGAGCAAATTCACACAGAGCGAGTTTCATAAAAGGGAAAGCTCTAAAACAGCGAGGTCGCAAAGCAGAAAGGGAATAACTCAGATATTTCTGGTTTATTGATCACCAGCTTACAACTGCTTGGGTACCAACACCAAGCTCCTATCCAAACAGTGACCTTCCAAAGCAGATTCCCTAATTGAGCTCCGCTCCAGCAACACTCCACATCTTTATCAGCTATATGCTACACACTGCATATATACAAAAACCTGTGTAAAAGAGGTCAGGAGCTCCATGGAAATCATCAGGTTGTCCACACTGGCAATGTCTTTGGTTGCTCATCAGTTAGAGGTAACTGCTCATGGGGTGGGTCAGAACGCTGCTTCTTTCCTCAGCAGCTGTCCACGAAGACACTCAAACTCCCCAGCTTCTGTTCCCAGGAAACCTCACCTCATGGACTGCACCTGGCAGCCAGGATGCCCATCCCAGGCTGCTGGCAGGAGCACAAAGCTTGTGAGGGCTCCATGAATCCAAGCTCTACATGAAGCTTAAGGGGGGCTTTAAGCCCTCCTTCCCTGGGACTGGGGAGTTGGAGCAGACAGCTGTTCTCTTTCATTTCAGAGTAATCAGCTAAAACCAGTTTTGGTTTTTTCCTCTCTTTTTTTTTTCCTTCCAGAGCAAAAAAATGTATGGAATTTCCTCTCTGTGAGACCCTCTTAATAGCTCTGTTGGAAAACTGAGTGAATTTTCCCAAAATATTTCCCCCAAAAGCAGAAATGTCAGTTAGCACTAGCTCCAATTATATGACAATTCATTTCTTGTCAGACAACCAAATTTGAGATCCACCTTATCCTTGGGCAAGTCCCTTTACAACCTTTTTTTTTTTTTTGCTCCCCTTAGTCAAATACATGAACTTTCAAAGACTGAAGAATCCTGTATGTGAACTGCCTGAAGAGAAGGTGGTGATTCATAACACAAGGGAAAATGTGTGATAAAGCAGAGGAGCTTATCCCAGCTGTTGAAAAGGATGTGTAGAAATCCATGCAAGATTAAAATGCCAGGTTTCCATTTTCTTCGGATATTCAAAGGGAGAGATGCAGTCTTTGCATTCTGCCAAACTCTAGCCCAACAGGAATGTGTGCAGTTGTTTTGACAAACTGCAGCTTACTAGAGAAAACTTAATTTTCACATCATAAACTTTCCTTAAGCTGGCTTCAGGCTTCATACTTGCAAAACCTCAGTTACAAAAATGTTATTCAAAACCAGGAAAGTTTAGGGACACCAGCACAATTCTGTGTCTGAACCACATTTCCAAAATCTAAAGTTTGGTTCTGCAGCTCTCAATCATCCCAAGCAGCACTTAAGACATATGGTCTACTCAAGACCCATGTTGCTTTTCATTGCATGTTACATGTATATAATTAAACCCTTCTGGCTCAACACAAACCAGAGTTTAAGATCCAGTTTGATCACTACCAGAAGTTCTCTCCTCCTCTCCCTGCTCCCATACACACATGGCCCTACAAGAGCTATCAGAATTTGTCAGTGTAAGCCATAACAAAGGCAGACCAGTTCAGGGGTCCGGCACTGGTTAGTTGCTAATTATTCCACCTCTATTTCTACATTCCTGGGGAAGTTTTAGTCTAGTGTAAGGCCCACAGCCTGCTAGCTCTGGAAGTGATTTGCAGACACTGCTGTGCTGTGTGTGGAGCATGTTAAGGCACCTCTGGGCTGGGCTGGCCAAGGCCCCAGTACTGGGCTGCTCAGCCTCATCGGTGAGCTGCCAGGACACTGCTAAACCTGCCTTATCACTTGCTCATCTGATGCCAGCTCAGAGGTGCTGGAGCTGCACCTCACCCCACAGCACAGCCAAGGGAACCCAGTCCCAGCACTGCCCTGTCCTCCTGCCCCCAGGAGGGACGTGGAGGACACAGCGCAGAGTTACAGCCACACCGTTTCCCATCTTGTCAGAGAAAAGTGACAAGAAATGATTCATCCAGAGTGGATGTACTGCAAAGACAGCTGATTTTGTGGACATCCTAATAAATCCTGGAAAATTTGTTCAGCATTAGAATATAGGATGCTGAAATTCTGGCAGTTAAGCCACTTCTGCAGTGGGACAGAGGTGGACTATGAAGCAGTGGTCTAATTCCCAGGACAGGGAGCAAAGGGTCCCCATTTCACCTATTATCAGGTGTCCTGATACTCCTGACTGTCCATCTGTGACTCAGCTTCTTAACACAAGCATCTGGTATATAATATTCAAGCATTTCTTTAAAGCACTTTGAGACATATGGGAGGAAAACACTTGTATGGGTGTTGATGGAAAGAAAAAACATCCCTTAGCCCTTCAGTCACTGCTAGATTTGTTGTGAAATGAGAATGCATCAGGGGAAAAACTTCCATCACCTATGGCTAGTACCATCTCCTCAGTTTTCTAAATTATTGTGCAAAGTAAGTGAATGAACTATGTAGCTCTAAGCATAAGCTACTTCATCTGTAACCTATGGCAGCTAACAATAAATAAAATACTGTTTTGCCAAGGAAAATAACTGAAACTGTGATATAAGGCTTTTCTTGGGAAAACAGAATACAAAAGTCACTGAGAACCATGTTAGAACCCAACACATCAGAAAGCAACAGTAAACTTTAACAAGTCAGAGCACTTCCTACTCTAAGAGGTAAATAAAATAAACTTCTGTTGACACAATGCACCTTATGACAGAATTACTGTTCCATTGCTTATTTATTCCTTTTTTAAACCCCATACTTGGCTTCCAACACATCTTGCGGAGAGACATCTTATTTATACATAAACAAAAATAAGGTACTGTTAGTATATGCTGCATGTATAGAAGGCCTAAATCTACTCTTATGGAGTGCTTAAACTCAAAATCAGAGGTAGCACATAGTTTTTACATGAAGTTACAAGGACATGAACTACAGCACATCAGCAGCACTTGGAGTCCTGAAGCCATTAGCTGAACACAGGGAATTTCTCCTATCGAACGTTTACATCTGTGCAGACCAAACTAAAGAGCTTTCTTTGAAAGCTGGAAGAGATTTCACTGAAAGCAAAATGAACATTATAAACATTTATTCTTGGAGGCCCGCACTGCTGGGCCCAGGAGCAGGACTTGCAAGAGATAAAGGCAGGGCACTCATATGGAGTAATGAAGGATAGATGCCCTGGAAAACGACAAAAGGCAGTAAAGAAACTGTGCAACTGTCCAGTAAAATTAGCTAAAACTCTCCAACCTTTAAATGCTGCTGAAGAAAACTAACACTGTATTTTAAGTCAAAATAATATGATTCCTTTGCCTGGCTTTCATGCACACATGTTTATGTTTTCTCCTATGGCAGAAGAAAAAGAAAGGCATGTTCCTTGCACTTGGGCTGACTCCCTCCCCCAGTTTTGGCTCCTCCTCATGTCCTGCCAGAAGGAGGGTTTGGGTGCTGATCTGTCCTTTCCAGGGGCAGTCAGTGAGACATCTGTTTCACAGTAGGGGGAGAGCACCAAAGGCCAGGCACATCTGAAACCCTTTTGCAGTAACTATGGGGAAATGTAATGAGATAAACTACTGCTTTATTAATCAAACATCCACAGCAAATTAATCCTTTCACTGCACAAGCTGGCTCAAGATTTTTCGTTGCCCTCAACAGATAAGGATGGAGGGCAGCCTTTTCCTTTCTCATACTGATAAAAGTGTGTGCTTACTGTGCCTTATAGTCTGCCATGCTGCACAGACTGGCTCTTGCAAGCCAGGGCTTCGGGAAGCCGAGTTTCTGCTGCTCCTACTGGAACTTCACAGCTCCCACCCATCTCCCTGGCCCTTCAGCTGCAGGTTATCAACTCAGACCAACAAGGCTGGGAATACTCCAAATGCTCCGGATCATAATCCAGCCCTGCTGTGAGGTTAAAACTGGCCTGGACTGCTATGGTGACCCCAAAATTTGCCCCAGTTTATTCCGAGGTACTCTTTCCCCTCAAATACTTGGTTGCTCCAGGCTTAGCTTTGCAAAGATATCTTTCACTAGCAAGGTTCAGAGAAGTTTGCAGCAACAATTAAAAGAAACCTGACCAGGTTTACACTGTCCTCTCGAGGAGTGCCTGCCTGGAAAACCTGCCTTGTAAATGGGTTGGGCCTAAGTCTACTAATAGAGGTGTAAAAGTATCATCAATCAACCTCCAGGAAAAAAAACTCCAATGATGTCTCCTGCAAATGCTATTAGAGACCCCCAGCTGTATAATTAAAATTCCTTTTTAAAGTGGCCTCAGAAATAAGGTAGGGAGGATAATTGATACTCCCGCACAGCAGTGAAACCAAACAATTTTTTAAAAATAATTCTGGAGTCATACTGACATAAATGATTTATTTCTGCTAAATGGAAACCACTTAGATTAAGGTGGCAAACTTGAGGTAGCTTAGTGGTTATGCTGCTCTCCTGAGACGGTGGGGCCTGAGCACACATCCACTCTTGGTCTGGATGTGGAAAGTGGTTCAAAGCAAAGCTCTCCTCCTAGGAGTGTACTCTCACCACAGCCCTCAGTAATGGGAATGCAATGAAGACACAATTGTTTTGACATTTCCCCACATACAAAATTCCCCATAAAAATCATCCACCAAATTAATCCAGCTCTGAGGAGACCAAAACTGCATTTTTCAGCAAGAAAAATATTCATCCCCATGCAGAGGAGAATGAAACCCTTCAGCAGTTCATTCTTCCCACAGACTGAGAAAAGACATAATTCAGAGATTTCCCTGAAGCATATGGACACCGACCTCTTCAGGGATAGCACAAGCAATACAAAACACATTTAAGAACAATTATAAAAGACACTTTCAGCTCATCTCATTTATGCTCCAAGAATGCCAGTGCTTTAAAGTTTTCTGTCCTCTCTCTCTTGAACAAAATAGCCAAGTGCGTGCTAAGTGCTACAGCTGCATTTGTTTTTTTATTTATATTAATCTGCCATCTTCCCCCTGCTACCATTTTAGTTAAGATAACTCTAACTTGATTTACACAGCTAGTTTACCTAATTTTCCAGTTTAGCCCTTGTAGATTAGGAAAAGCAAAATGCATTTGACAGTCACTCTTAAGCATAAAAAGGAGAGGAATGAACCTTTCCTCAGGTACTGTGGAGGATATTTTAAAATGACAGACAATGCAGTGTGTTCTGCCGGTAGGAAAGTGATCCTCTGACCTTAGTTTGCATTTCAAGTGAAGTGAAAAGCTGAAGAAGAAATGGGAGTTTCTAAAGAAAAAGTTAAGGTACAGTATTGTAGATTTATAAAGGATCATAGACCATGTGCATCAATGAGATCTTGTTTGTCCTGATTTCTTTGAAGCAAAGTGGGAGATTTCTTGGTGCAGAGCTGCAGCATAACTTTGATATCTATTCCAGAGACCATAAGTGAACTAAACCCCAAAAGGTAACACTACAGACCTGGATGGGAGAAGTGTGGGAGGTAAAAGAAGGTCCTGATCAAAGAGCAGACACTACTGACCTGGCCAAGCTTGCCATGCCAGTGGGGCCACCTGGGCTGAGACGGCCAGAGGTTGCTCTCCCTTGCCCTCACCTCCACCACCACAACACCAGGAGCTGCTGTGTCACTCAGACATGGTGCAGGTGTGAAGAGCCACAGCAGCTTTGCTATACGGTTCGCATGCCTCTGCATCAAATACATAAAACACAAAAAGCATGATTTAAATCTGCCCGTAATAAAGAGTCTGGAAAACTCTGGCTTCTTAAGCAAACAGGGTTGTGCCCTAAACAGTGAGCAACAGGACTACTGCTGGAAAGGCAGCCCATGGCTTAATACATCACACTGTCAAAAAGCTTCTCCCATTATTCAACTGAAATTTGCCTTCTCTTAAATTTCATCCCATTACTTCTAGTTACACCCCATTGTACCACTCTAAATAATTCTTCATAGCCTTGGTGTTTACACCCTTCAGGTATTTGTAGATTTATATCTCAACCACCCCATTTGTCATCCTTTAGCCAAGTTATCTATATTCAGCTCTTTCGGTCTTCTCTTGTAAGTCAATCCCTCAAGCTCTCTTGTTACGTCTTTTTTTCTCCTGAACTCTCTCCAATTTGTCAATCTCTATTGTAATGGAGTGAAGCAGACCTGAATGCATTAACTTTCTGCAGTTACCAGTGCTGTGTCCTCAGTCCCATCTGCTGCCTCAGCACAGGACAAGCAACCAAACCTTTTTCGGGGGGGGGGTGTTTATAGGTTACCAAAAGCAGCAAATTTGCAAGATCTTCATGCTCAATTATTAATTACCAAGGACCTAGATAGCCAAATAGATGTTGCATCCTGAATGTTCACTCTTCTGGATATTTTCCCCCCAGATAATTTAGGTGTTCTTCCTACTTGAATCCCATTTTGAAGTGCTGTGCTGCTTCTTGCATGGTCTCCACAAACCACCCTCACCTAACATTGAGTTTGCCTGCCACACTGCTTCCAGACTCAAGGGTTTATTTCCCCGTCCCGGATGCTGTGATGGAGAACTTATTCACCATCATTTTCTCTATCTACCAGGTGCCATCACAGAGCATTCCTATGACTCCCTGATTCTACCAGAGACTTTCAATTCTACACAAAATGGGACACCAAACCTATGCAGTGACTGTTGTTACAAACCTCTGTGCTAAACCAAATGTTCTGCCTTCTACAACAGCCCAGCAGATCACAGAAAACACAGTGCTCTGTGGGACCCCAGTGCAAAATGAAGCAAAAACAGATGATATTCTTCCAACATGTGCATCTCCATAAAGCCAGAGTTGTTCCTCCCTGTCCTGTGAAAATGTCCTGCTGCACAGCTCCTACAACAAAACTGTATGGACAAATCAGAGAAGAACTGCTGAAAACAGCTGACAGGGGTTAAAACCACAACTTAAATGGGTTCTCAGTTTGCAAGCACAAACCTCACAGCAGGACAAAGGCCCTGGAGAATAACCCTGGGAAGCAGAACTTATGGCAGGGGGAGGCACTCAAGTCCCCTCTGGGTGGGGACAGACCTCTTGAAGGGAAATGAGCAAAGGAACATTTGACTTCAAACTGAAGAGCTGCCTTTCATCTTTCCTGGCTACTGCTGGTCTACCTGGAAGGAGACTCAGTGCTTTTCTACACTGTGCTCTGATCTGTGTGAACATCCCCAGTTTGAGAAGATATCCCATAAATCTACAGTTCAGGCTTTCAGCAGATGGGCACTCACTTCTCTTCAACACATTCACTCTGTCTCATATTAACATCATGTCTTCACCACATGAGTTTTGAAGAGAAAAGCTATTTTGCATACCTATTAAAAATAGTCATTTTCCTCTAATTGTCACTTTAATATAGCATCTAAAATCATCAGGTCACAGTGCTGCAGAAAACCATCTAATAAGAACTTAGACACACTCTATTATAGGCATCAATGATTCATTCTGCTTTTAAGATTACATATACACTCAAATTATTATAAAACTCAGCTTTGTACAAACAACAACAAAGCAAAAGTCTTAAAAAACTCTGAAAGAGTGAGGTCCTGAAGCCATTTCAGAGATGCATTCAAAGCCAGGTGGGATGGATCAGCTTCAGTTCAAGGCCTTTCTCCCCAGAGCAGAAAGTGTGGTGGGGAAGGACAAAAGCTGACCCCTCAGGGAACAGCTATAAAAAGCATCCAAAAAACACACAGCAAGCTCTGGCAAGAAGTTTGCATTTGCCATCACTTAAATTAACAGCAAAGGAATCCCCAGGAGGGAGGAAATTTGGACTCTATCCAACATGCAAGTGTGCTGTGTGAGGAGCTGTGGGGGGAAGAAAGAGCCACAAACAAGCACTGTGGATTCAGAGGAAACCAACACAAGCTGCCAGCAACTGAACCCTTAAAAAGGGCAGGAGCTTGGCTTGAGTACTTAGACATGTATCAGGAGAGAAGTTTATTGCAGGTGATCTCAAACAGAATTGCCACTGTCAGTCATCAGCTTTCCATGAGCTGTCTTTAGAAAACAAAGACTTTTATAGTTTTAAAAAACCCCAACAAGTTATCTTAAAGTATCTCAAGAGTTTATGAAAAATGAAACAATCAAAAATGTCACAGTTGACAATGTAGCTAATAAAACACTGGGAATAGTTCCCTTGCTATCTTACATGTTGAGTTGTTATCAATTCCTCTATCACGTGCAGGTCATGCTGACTTCCAGAAGACTCAAATCCCAGTCAGCACTCATTTAGCTTATGACACAAAGGATAGCTGCTCCACTCTTCCATAATGGCCTAAAGAGTTATGATATATTCTGGATTAAGTCCTTCTAAAACACCTAAACAGAGGGGATTCTTTACCCCACAAAAGTCATTATTAAGTTAAGAAGCAGTTCGGTCATGTAAATTTAACTTAAGCTAGTAAATCAAATAACATCTTTCTAAAAGCAGTAAAGTGTTCAGAACTTAATCCCTTTAATTCACTGTTTATCCCCTTGGCACCTAGACTATTTTTATTCTAGTCACTTTTGCTGTAATAAAAAGTTAATAAAAGAGCACAAGTAGTCAGACAAGTTGCAGAACTAATGAAGACTGGTTTCCTACAGGTTTGGTGTCTTACATCCCTTCTTTCCCCCACAGCATTTTCTCAGCTGCCAACAGGCTGTCTGTTCATCTGTCTCCTTGGGACTCCTTCATGGCCCTTAACTACTCGTGAGCCAAGTGGCTGCTTGGGAGCTAAATGTGGTTTTGTAGCAGCCCACAGGTCTAGCAGAGCAGAGAGCTGATAACTTCACATTCCAGCCTCCTCTTCTGTTGGGGCCTGGGCTGTTCTGCTAAAGAGCAAGGAATTTAAGGCAAAGATCTCCCTTATAAAAATAGACAGTGAAAGTTCTATGAACTTCCTACATAGTAATGCAATAGTTTTTCTAAGATAATCCACACAGGCATTGTTACCAACTAGAACTGCAATACATGCATGCCCCATCAATGTCTTGAAAGTAAGATGATCTTTGGAGGCCACAGGAAGGGCTTCCTCAGATAAGGAAAGGGCAGGGAAAGCATTGCTTTCTGAGAAGCCCCAAGGGAAATAATCAAACTTACAACCAGTTCTTTCATAAATCAAGGGGATCAGGTTCAGGTAGCTTCTCATGTGCCACCATGACAGTGTTACAAAGGAAAGGTCTGTCCTAGCCATGCAAATCCCAAGCATGGTGGACATTTCCAGTTAAGAGCAATTATCTTGAAAAGCCCCAGCCTACTTGTATGCAGACAAAGCACAGGGAAGCACAGTGTATATCACTGCTTGTGGAAGACTGCAGGGTAAGTCACCATTCTGTTCCAGCACAACCTCTGGATGGTTTCAAGGCACAGCTACAGTTCTAACACATTAGTACAAACAGGTCACACACAGGGGTCCACCTGAGAGGGAACTGGTAACACCTGAGGCAGGAAGTGCCCTCCTGATCACACTTGGTCTCACAAAGCAGTCACCATTCACTAGCTCTGCCATAACCTGGGATACAGAGAGCAGCCATGTGCCCTTGGTGAGAGGGCCAGAGCTGCAACATTTACTGGTATTTTGAAGGGATTAAGCTGTGGGTCCTGAGGGAGCTGGTGGATGAAGTGGCTAAGCCACCATCCACCATATTTGAGAAGTTGTGGCACTCTGGTGAAGTTCCCACTGACTTCAAGAGAGGAAACAACACCCATTTTTCCTCCCCACAGATACAAGCTATACAAGTCAACTCAGTACACTCTGAGTCACTCTGCCTTAGGCTGGTGGTCCCAGCACAGGCACTTGCTGTGTCCCTGCAATATTTCTACCACTACAACACAGCTGGGTTGCTGAGTCCAGTAGAGCACTGCAGCTCCCCAGGAAACATGAGGGACTGGTGAGGAAGGAGGTCCCAGTAAAGCAGGAGCTGTCGAATTGATCTGCCAGAGACACAGACTGGTGGAAACCCTGCACTCATGTGGGATGGTGCCAGGTTTCTTTCTGAACACAGTACACCTCATCATTCAAGCATCACACTCATAATCACGCCTAAACATGAAACACAAACTTTCTATTATTGTTTTCATAGAAAACCAATAAATCTTCCATTTCAACTGAAAAGATAATTACAAGCCCAACACGCTCAAGACACAGGCTGTGATCCAGCCTTTCAACATGGATTCAAATCTAAGCTTTTCTGTACAGTAAGTGAGCAGACTCATCTGGTCCCCAGTACGACCAGTCGACTTGCAAACTGGGACATCCTATGGCACACCCAGCACCTAAGCTCACAGGCTAGTGGAAATACCACCTACAATTACAAGGTATGATCCCATGCACCATCTGCTCTGGTCTTCCCAGCCCTATTATCCTAATATTACTCCCCAGCAGTTTCTTGCTTATCAGAGATGAAGTTCTGCCACTGGACCAACTCAACACTCTTTTCTGCAGAAACCCAAGCAGTGGCTTTCCCAAGTAGCCATTTTTTTTTCTTTGTACAGTGAACTTGATAGAGATGTCGAGCACAAGAGCTGGCTGCTTCCTACCCCTGCTGAAATTTGGAGCAGACCTCCTGCAAGGAGGCAGCCCCAGGGAGCAGCTCTAATGTGAAGCAGCCTTCACCATTCACAAGAGCTGCAGTGCCAGGCTGCTGCTGCCAACTTCTCTGCCACGTTCATCCTGGCACTGCAGATCAGGAGGAGGAGCGGCATCCCGTGGCCACACTGCTGGAGTGACACAGGTACCCGAGGGGTGGCTGGACTCTGACCTCCCATATAAGCACAAGCTGGCTGTAAGTGGGAAAGCTCCACTGCTGCAGGTTGGGGGGGACAGGCAAAACAACATTTTAGAGGCAAATGCCCTGGGAGCCACGCTCGTCACTGGCCCAATCAATTTGCCTTTTTGCTTTCAGTTTACTTCTTGTGACCTCACAGTAAACCACTTAACCTCGCAGGCAATAAAGGGAGATGCCAGCATGTTCAGCTCATACAACTCACACTATGCTCTAATCCAGTTTGCATGTCCAGTCCTGTCATTAGCTGGAGGAAACATTATTCCAAGACAGTAGAAAAGAAGGAGTAAAAGATTGTTTCTGGAAATGCAATTATTCTCATGGCAAACCGTAGAGGTTTGTTATCTAGACCCACAGCCGAGTTAAACTGAAACATATTATATTTAATGAAAAAAAGTTTTAACCATATGTTTAGTCATTTGTGAGCTCTTGATCCTAACGCACAACATAAGCTGCAATATCAGTGTCAAAAGTGCCTGATTTAAAGCATAAGAGGCAGAGTTACATGAAGTCTAGTTAAAATCACTTCTGCAAGTTTGTGGGCAGAGACCTTCACATGGAGTGACAGGTACTGGAGAACACATCCTGGGGTCTGTGCCAGACAGGGGGGAAGAGGAAAGTTTTTTTCATTAGAAGTTTTTCTGTGAGATTGGCTAGGGGGAAGATGATATAGCTGGGGGGGAAGACCGAGACAGCTAAAGAATAACACATGGTATGCTTTCAAAACATACAGCAACATGTGACATTCGTCTGCAAGTCTGGCGCTGAGGAGCCTGTGGTCTGGCAGCAGCGAGAATTTCTGCTTTTTATTTCTTAAATCATTGCGGGCATTTGAACTAAACCCCCCCACCTAATATTCTGAGGGGAAGAACATAAAATCAGATTTTACGTACTGTAATTTCAGTCAGCCATTTTCTCAGTGGATTTTTATCCTTCAACTCAATTCCCACATCATTAAAGTGATGCTGTCTCTTTAAAACACAACGTGGTGCCGTGCCAAAGCCTGCAGTAAGAATCACTGGCACCAAAACAGTCAAAGCACACAGCTTAATTCTCTACTTAATAAGAAAATTAAAGAAGAGTATTTGGATACAGCAGTCTGCAAGTACCAACACAGAGCACTGATGTCTCCAAAGGCATGTTGATCTGAAGGCTTTATCAGAAAGCATCTGTCACAACCAGATGCCATCAACACCTGAGAAAAGTGTGAAATAAAGTGGGTTAATGTGGCTGTGATACGCACAAAGGCTTGCACTGCCCAAGTCCTATTTGTGAGCATTTTAGAGGGTGCATGATAAAGTGCCCAGATGTAAAATTGCTCATAGATTGAAATAAATTAAAATATGTGTACACATCTACCTCTGTTAAAAATACAGTCTTGTGGAAATTACTCAAATTACAATGGAATTAAGAGTGCTGCGTATTTTGAGTATTCACTGCCATAATCATAGAAAGGCTTAGAGCAAGGCTGTTTTAAAATACTGTGCTTCGACAGATGCATTCACGTGGGTGAATTGGGGTACAGAGACTAACACAGGCACCAGTTATTGTTCATATGGACTCTCTTGACCAAATCTTCCTTTAGGTTTCCAATCAAGTAATTCTCAGAAGTCATCTCCTAGCAGGCTTCATCCTGCAGAGCTGAACCAAAGCTAGAGAGAAAGATAACAGCAGCAATATATGAACTAATTAGTCATTTGATTAGCTGGCAAGAAGACAAGGTCCTGCAGTTCTGTGACCTAAAAATGCCACTGATGACCTTAAAACTCCATCTCAAGGGTGTCTGGAAATCTGTAACCTCCAGGGAGAGAGAGAGAGAGAGAGAGAGAAAGTGGGTGATGCCTAAACAGCATTAGCTCACTTGAGATGTTGAAACAGTGCAGATGTTAAGCTGAGGATAGGTGTGACATTTGAAGCAATCAGCCAGCAAAAGAGCACCTGCAGCACTGCACTCTGTTTGAACTGCTGCACCAAGGACTCCCAGTCCAGCCTGCATGGGAGGTTCATGGAAGAGTGGTTTAGCACACCCAGAAAGCACATCAGGACCACATCCTAGCAACCCAACAACACACAGCAAGGGATGAAAAAAATAAACCAGATAAAAACTCCCCAACTGCTCTGCCTTCGTCAGAGCAGGGCCAACAGCCTGCCAGTCCCAGGTGGCAGCCCCTGGGCTGCACCACAGCAGGAGAAGAGAGTGACTGAGGAAAGGAGAAAGAAGCCACCTCAAAGAAGACATCCCAAGTGGTTGCCTTCTTCACTTCCACTGGAGATTTGATTTTGGTAAATCCCTTGAATGCCCTAGTTATTCCACATGCAGGAACAGGAGGAGGGAGTGGGGTGATGCCAGGAGGTCCCCTTAGGCTGAGAAGCTGCATCTTCAACAACAAAGGAGGAAGACACCAAAATGACCAGGGTTAGGGGTCACAAGTTGTTTGGTGTCCCCTTCCTCCAGCCTGACAGCTGGAGCATGTCATCACCTGACTGCACCCAATGCACTAAAAGTTTCCAGCCTAATCTAAGGCAGTGCCTCCCTGGAAAGCCAGCAACTAGTGCAGAGAAACCCACAGTGACCAGAAACAGGCCGGCCCAAAATGAGCAGCAGAAAGCAACACCAGCTCATAAGCAGTGAGTTCCTCTCTACCAAGGAAGCCCATTTCATCTCCCACCTTCAATAGCTTGGATGGAGTCTGATTCTTGGGTGTCTCTCTACCCTGAGAAGAGATTAAAGGAAGCAAATGTATTGGCAAATATCCCCCTGCCATCTACACCTTGGAAATGCCCTCTGCAGTGGAGATGAAGAAGATCCCTCACCCTGCAGGCTCCTGGGAGAATGGTGTAACCTCCAGCAGCTGCCAGCACTGTCCCATTTCATCCCCGTCCTCTGGACACAGATCCAGACCTGCCTTTCACCACCCACTTCCCCCATGTGCTTTGTCCCAGAGGACAAAGAATAAATTTTACCAAGCCCTGCCAGAGGCCTTGGAGTAAAATGCAGGAGTAGGAACATTTTCTCAAGTAGAAGATTGAGATTTAGAGTGCTGCAGCACGGTCTCTAAAGAAGTGCAAGCTTTGCTGAGATAATGCAACCCCAATATGCACAATGTTTCCCTCCTCATTCCCTTTTCTCTGAAAAAATGGGAAAAAGAGCCCAACAGCACACACTATAAATCAAAGATAAAAAAATTGGCCGTGGACATGGTTCAGTAACACATGTGCTGTGCTCAGCCCTGTGTTCCCTTACGGCTCCCAGAAGCAGAGAGTAAAGTTAAGAATCCAGTTACTGCAGTTACAAAGAAATATAAGGTTTCCAAATCTGACTTATTGTGAATTGAAACAAAACCTCAAAATGCTGAAATTCTCCAAAAATGAATTCTAAAACAATCATTTGGAGTCCACTGGAAAAGTAATTATATTGCTACTCTATTTCCTACAATGGAATTATACTTTAAAATTCTAAACAGAAACTTACTTCAACACAAGGCCCGTAAAACAATGAATTGTTAACACTCAGAAAAATCCTCCATCTCTTTTTTTCTGCTACTTTTTTACAACACTGACCTGGTTTTGTAGTGTTGATGACGCCAGATATTGGAATATGATTCCATCAACAAGTCCTAGCCAGGAAATACCAAAGTTGGGGTTGCCAAAGCAACATAATTAACTTGATCACGGTACATACACTGTGTGCCACTTCCCAAATGGCCCTTTAAAACCCAGCTAAAACCTTGGCTTGAACGGCACATCTGAATGAATTTCTCCTCTGAGTTCCTCAAAAACACAGAGCAAAAGGAGAAGTTGTCAAAATTACTAAAAGCCAAGTACCACTCTGCTGCCTGGCCAATGGTCCCCTGGGCTTGAAGAGGTCAAGGAGCAATTCTTGAGCCTACTCCCACAGCTATGAACTGTAGCAATCATAGAAACACATGACCCTCTTGCATTTTGTAAAGATTCACTTTTAATTCTCTGTTACCAAATTTAAGAGGTTTGATTCTTTTCTGGCATTATCAGTAAAATTACTGCCGCTCGGGCAGGGAGGCCTGAATGCTGGTGCTAAACCTTGATCCTGGGGCCACAAACTTCAAAACCTGAATGTGCTGTCACTAACTCGATGTGCACAATGTATCAAAAATAAGAATCTCTCTATTCATTTGGAAAAAAAAATAAAGAAAAGTAAGAAACAGGAAAAAAATTGAGTGATGGGCTTTCAGCCTGTCATCAGACCACTGTGACCTCAATTTTTGAGAAATAAAGTCAAAATCTATTCTTATCTTCAGAGATTCAAGATGTATTTATGTGTCAAGCTTCCCCCCCTTGTCCTTAGCCTTTGGGAAGCACACTAAAAATTGTATCAAAGCCTGAAAACCCTGCGATCACATTCGCATTCACCTTTGACCCAGGATGCCTACAGCTCTCACCAGCTCCTCAGCTCATCCTCACCACGCGCCAAGGGCAGCAGCTCTGGGAGAAAACTGCTCAGGAGGAAATAAAGTTCACTTTGCATACCAAAATCTTGCTGCCCTGCTCAAATTCTGAAAGCCAAAAAACTTTTCTTTGGCAGTTTTCCGCTTCTTTGTATCTATGAAGGATATTTTACCACCACCTTCCTATCCTTACATACAAATATTTGATTATTCTCTTTGAAATGTCTCTGTATCATCTGCAGGCATAGGATGCTGAATGCAAACACTGATTGATTCTTTCTTAGCCATCAAATGTGCTTACACAGCAACTAACACAGCAAATGCACACAAATCTCACATTTCACGTTTTAAAATATGAACATGCTGTGTTGTTTTTTTTACTCAAACATAATAAATGAGCTTAAATATTAGAACTTGAAATTATTAAGTAAATCATGGCACCTGTAAAGCTTTTATTTGCATAACATTAATTCATGATGGCATGTAAAACAAATTCATCACTCTCACTATATTGTAGTCTGATTTATGTTAGAATTGGAAAAAATAAAAATCCTGAGCACAAAATTATGTTGACAAGATGTACGTGCTCTTCGAAGCACAAAACTTTTTTTTCTTGAAGCATAAAAACAACTAAATTATGGGAAAGAGGGCTAGGAGAAAGCATCTTTAAAAATGAATAACATACTAGCGTCACACATACACACTCTACAGTTATTAATGTCAAGCATGGTGAAGATACTCTAGAAAATCATTACCATTCATAGCTACTAACAGCCATTAAATTTCAATCAATTCAACTTAACACAAGTGTACTTCAGCAGCCCTTACAGTTCCTTATAGAGGTGGCTCAGAAGGTCCTGTCTGACTTATTGCATTGTCCCCGCACAAAGGGGCATTGCTGAGCATTGCTGTGAAAAGGAGCGATCTTGGTGTTGGGAACCGATGCTCTTTTAACACCGCTGCAATCAACAGACTTTGCTTTTAAAGACGGTGTGATAAAGGGGCTCTAATAGAGCTCCTCAGGTCAGCATGGAGGGGAGCAATACACTGATTCTAGCTAGGAATGCCACTTTCCAAGCTGGAAAAAAAAAAAAAAATAAATGGTGAGATGTTTTCTAGGGGTTTTCAATGAATTTTAGCGACAGAATCAAACTGCTTAACACAATGCAAAACAATTTCCAGGTGATCCGCTTGCTTGAATAGAATAACTATATATACAGGACATTTACACAAAACAGGATTTAACCTCCAGAGACTGGATATTTAAAGCTCCTGGTGATGAATACAAGCCTGTAATATTACAGCATCTCCACTCTTCTGAACTGCACTTGTAACGCGGGAAGTTTTTCCGCTGCCATTGCAGGAATTAAGCTGTGCAGCTGACCATCCCTTGCAGATTCTGGGAAGAACCAGCTGGTCCCCTGCTGAGGGTATTTGCCACCTCATAGTCGGGGCGAGGGACTGTGACCACAGGGTGCTCGTCTCTGAGGGGCTGCACCCACACTGGCTTCCGCAGTGCAGAGGAGCATCCCAGAGAAGGTGTCTTCCTCTACAGAGATTTCATTAGTTTCATGTGAATGAGTTAGCTACACTAAAATCCTACATTTCACAGGGATAGAAGACTTTTTATTACTATTTCCCCCCACTCCCCGCAAGCCTGGATTTTTCCAGCAGGGTTCATTCTGCTGGGCACAGAGTCCTCTCTCTACGTTTACAGGCAGTTTAAGCTTGGAAGTGTCTACTCCTACAGAACAGAAACTGCATGCACAGAAAAACAGATGCAGTCACAGATGTGCCATCACTGTAGCTGAAATTACAAGCTCAAGTCCAGAGTCCCTTTTGTGGCTTTTAAATTATCCCTTAAAAGTATCAGGACTGATGCTACTATTCATTAGGAGAGTATTTGGGACTGTTCTACAGAACTATACACTTTGCTTCCCCTGGGATTTAGACTTAGCATTTCACATGGGGTAGCAGTAAAGTTCTTTAGAATCAAGAAACATCCAAGTAATCTCTCAGGAAGATATATACTTCATTTTAACTCATTTCCCTACACTTACAAGCTGCACTAAATGAAATGAAATTAATGTTAAAAGGGGCGTTTATTGAAAAATCATCCAGTGACAGGTTCAGAAAGTGCCAGAGTTCAAGTAAATCGTTCCATGGAAAATGTTAGCAAAGCTTAATCATACTGGAAGCCACATTTAATTACAGCTTTTTAAGTCCATCTGGGAAAAAAAGAAGCGACTTAAATATGTCACCTGAGATGATCTAGATACTGAAACTATTTGTAAGTTAACAAAAGCATTTGCATCACAAAGCGCTCTGGGGCAGCACCACGGCAAAGCAGATGTGTAATGAACAAGGATCACAGCACCAAAACAATCAGGACTGTAAATAACTACTACTAATCTGCAATCATTTAAATTTGGATTTAATTGCTAAGCAGCAAATACATTTAATTCTTGAAGAGGTAAATGCTCTGCGGAATACACACTTAAAGGTATTTAGTGACAGAAACACCACAGTCAAGAATCCAAACGTCCGGAAGGCAGAGAAAAGCCAAGGAGCAGAGCTGGGGCTGCCATGAGTTCACAACTTTAAACAAACTTTTCCCTGGAAGAGAATTAATAGTATGGCCATCCCCACTGTACATACTGTAACTGCTGCAGGAGTGACACAATGAGGTACATGAGGGAGGCAAGAGGGTAGTGACTATAGAACAAAATTCAATCTAGTGGCTAATGAATAAAAAGTTCCTTTTATTTCTCAGTTGTTTTTGGTTCATTAAATTTTCCACAGATTTGCAGAGAAGAAAACGTGATCAATAAACCTTGACAAAAGTGAACATGTGAAAAAGGCGAGAGAAAGGCACAGGAAGATAAAAGTGATATCCCGATCACAGATTTCAGAGGCAGATGACCAGAGCTCTGGGCTGCTGAATAATCTGAATAGACCATCATTTCTTTACAGCCTTTTACTTTCTTTTCCCTGACTGTTGGAACTCTTCATTCAATACAATAGTAAATGCACTAAAACTTTTTTTCTTATGCTAATGGTCGAAATCGGGCGCTCACAGTTAAAACACACTTCCCACCAACTTGTTTTCTTTAAAAAAAAAAAAAAATTAACCTATTCAAGTTAAACTAAAATGTCAAAGACAGCTTAAGGCTTACTCTCACCATTCCTCAAAATTAATGGTTTTCTCCCCAGTAGATACAAAAAGAAAAGACTTGAATAAGGATAAAGCTGCAAGACTCTTTTCATATGAAAAAGAACACTTAGAAAGTAAAAAGAAATACATCCAGTATAAAGATCCTGGTACCTACAGTTCTAATTTGTATTGTTTCCTCTTAGAATATTTATAATTGCAGAAAGGTGACAGTCAATCACAAATAATTGTGAAACGATGAGAAAAGATTCACCAGTGACTAATGTATTTGAGCAGTCATGCCCATGACAGTATCAGAAACGCTTCCACTCATTACAATAGGAGCCCAAGGGAGTCTATTTTCAATTTTTTTTCTAATTTGGGTGTCCACTTCCAGGCACCGAGGCTTCTTTTTGCTGTGGCACTGAATATTCACAAATCTCAAACAATTTTTACAGCTCTGACCTTCTGAATTAAAGGACAATTTCCCTCTACTCTTTATGCAACACATTTCAGCTTTACTGTATTTGGGTTCACTTTGTTTACAAGAAGTTAAAGAGTATGGGGTGTGGTTTTACAGCAGCCAAGAGCAAATGAACAAAAGTTCTGTGGCTTCTCCTGGACTACACACATTTAACATGTATTCACTCCCAACTGGAACTGGTCTGTAGAAAATTTGACCTGATTACCCACTATTTCCATTCCAGTCACTTGTTCACAAGGAAAACCTGCAATTTCACCTCTTAAACTATCAAGATTGCCATGCAAGAAGCAATTCTCATTCCTTTTACACCAAACACAAGTTAGTTTTAAGAAGATGCATATATATGGGATCTGTTGTATACAGAGGTCATGAATTGTGCATATTCCATGCATACACACAAATGTGTGTACATATATGTAGATATCCACAGGCACACACATATTATTTGCCTTTCTAACACAAGCCTTCTTGCTGTCACTCATACAAGGATTCGTTCTTTGCTGTTATTTTATTCAGTTTTGTATTAATTAATTCCCAAATACCTACAGTTGTTTTGGTTTTCTTTAAAAGGGTCCTGGCATCAGAGCTGAAGCAAACCCTAAATACCACTTAATGCTTTGTGGCAAGTTGTCCAAACGTGCAACTGTTTAAAATATTTACCCAGGTACATAAGGGGGTTGTGCAGCTCTTGAACAATGCCCTGGAATCTTTCCCATCAGTAAGAAAGCAGACAAAAAGCAGAGACCGCTTAACCTCAATGCCTTAGCAGCAAGTGAGAAGTGCAAATATTGCATTTCTATAAAGCCCTAGAAGCTTCATAGAAATGGAGTGGCAACTAATTAGTTTGATGCTATAGTCACATCTAATGTTCCTAAGTAGCTTCTTTGAAAAAACTCACTGCCTTGAAATCCTTGGCCAGATTATTAAGTGGAGGCTTTGTGACGGGGCAATAGATAGGTGTTTGCTCCACAAATACATACAGATTTTGGTGACTGCTTACTGAATCCACTGCCCTCGCTAATCTGCACTGGAAACTTCACTATGAACAGAGCACTTCTCAGAGTACAAAAGCATGAAGTATCTGTGTACCTTTCAGACTACAGGGCAAACAACTGGCTTACAGTAGGCCACCAAAAACCAGCAGGCAGTTAACCAAGTGTCTTCCCTACTTGCAGGAGAAAATGAGAACAACACAACTGCTATTAGGTCATATGCTCTACTCTATCTTTAAATTAAAAATAATAATAATAAAAAAAAAGATGGTCCAGAGGACTGAAAAATTCAAGCGTGCTCAATAAAGTATCAAGTTCATGAAAACATATTTTCAAGTCAGACAAAACTGTAGCGATCACATAACCCTTTTCTGAATATAGCTGATCACACAGCCCCAGAGCCTGTGCAGCTTCTATACAACTGTGCCACTGAAAGGGAAGTTGTGGTATAAACTTGTAAGACCATTAGAATCACAGAAAACATAATCAGAAATGGTTCTTTGACACAGAATTTTAAACTGGTTTTGAAAAATGACAAAAAAACTGCTTATTATATATATGCAGCCAGAAGGCTGTCTTTTCTAAAAGTGACTTCAGTGTCACATTTGGGAATGCAAGCTGCTATGTATTGGATGTCTAAGGTCAAGTTCTGTTCCCTTTTATCCAAGTATAACCTGGAGCAGCTTCAACGAAATTATGCTAGATTTAAATTGACATATGCATCTAGTTCAAATTCTTCTACGGCTCTAATTTTTCTCTAATTGAATGACCTAACACAAATAGTATTTGTCCATCTGTACACATCCCCTTTGACACACTGGAGAGAAAAAAAAAAAAAAAAAAAAAGACATTGAAAGGAAGTTGGAAACAGTCCTCGAGATCTGTTTTCCTTTGAAGAACAGCAGTTGCATTTCTGGGCACTTCAAAGTCACATACTTTAAGCAATAACAACATTTGAGATGAAGTGAATCTTACCTCAACTTGCTTTAAAGATCAACTCTTTCACAAACACACACCAGAGGTTGGATATGCACATACCTATAGATTAACAAGTTCATCTTCAGTATATCAGGCATTTTTCAGTGCTACAGACAGGTCATGCTTTCAATCAAATGACAAATTTCCCAGAGTTGTTTACAGCGGAAAGCCATAATGAATTTCATTCACTTCTTAAAAGTTGTCAGTTTTGCAATAACATTCAATACGACATTTTTAATGCAATTCAAAGTTTGACAGGTGTCACCATTTCCTGACGTTCCAGCCAAAATACAAATTACCATATCCACCCATCAGAAAAGTTGAACCAAACCATTTTACCAACTGCAGTTGCTGTATGCAGCAATTATCGCACAACTCAAACATCCCAGCAGCATAAAAAATTATTTAATTATTTAGCAAGATCCTCTTTTTCAGGTGTATGTAGTTAATTTTATTAGAACTTAGAAAAACCCCAAACCAAACCAAAACCAAACCCAGAAAGACCTCCAAATCTTTTCTTAAAGCAAGGTAGTTAGAACAAACAGATAAAATCAGTAAGTCTTATAACAAATCAGTCTCTTCCACTTGTGTGTATTTTGAATTTCATGGCTTATTTACTTAACTTTTTTGGCACCAACTCCACAGTACATGCCAATACAATATTTGTTTAAATGATGTTTTATGCACATGCTAGTAATGCTTACTTTCAAATTCTTGTACATCCCAAGAGCCTCAGTTGAAAAAGAAAAAAAGAAAAAGAAAAAAGAAGGGGATTGGTAGGGGGTAGACAAGGTTTTACAACTAGTGCCTTTATCTGTGGTCGTAAAATTATAAACACGATACGCCAATAAAATGCTAATTTCTGTATGAACGAAGTTTTCCAGCACCTGGGGCAGTATGAAATGCGAGGGCAGCTATAGGAAGACATAAGTTTCGGGGGCCCGGCCGGCGCTGACCCCCCACATTTGGGGGGGGACATTTGGCCACCCGGGCCATGTACCAGGGGCCGAGCCGGGTCCTGGCCCCGCCGAGGGGGCACCGCCCTGCGCGCACCGCGCCGCGCCCGCGGCTGAGCCGCAGCCCCGGCCCGGGAAGTTTTGAAGCCCTGGCTGCAGGTTAGCTAAATGAATAAATAAATAAATAAGCCCGTAAACCTCGGAAAAGCCGGCAGCAGGACCACCGATAAATCACCTTAAGCCCCCGCGCTGGAAAAGTCAGGTTTCCCAGGAAATGATGGCAATCACTTGAGGCAGAAAAAAGCATCTAGAGGAGCCCATCTCCTCCCCTCCTCCCTGATTGTTTTAAAGCCACCGAGTCCGGGGGAAAAACTCTCAACTCTCTAAGTCCTTAATAGGATTGGAGTCCGGGTCTCTCCAAGCCGCTCCTCATCACACAGGGATCAAGTTGCAGCAGGGAATTTTTTAAATTCCTCAGCAAATATACTTGTCGAAAGATTGCCCCTCCCGGATGGGGGGATGACGAAGAGGCGAGGGGCAACTTCATTTTTCTTCTGAAGAAAAGACAAACTCAGCGCTGGCTTTGGGGAGCCCTGCCGTCCTCCAGGACCCAGGGCAAGGCGGTCCTGGCAGCAGCCCGGGGCTGGGACTGTCACCGCAGCCCCCAGGAAAAACAATGGCCATGGAGGCACGGTCCCGGAGGGGTCTGGACGGGGAGAGGGGGGGGACACGGCGGACACACGCGCGGCCCCATCCTCCCCGCTCACCTGCGAGGTGGGGGGGACACACGGGACGGGCCCCCCTCGGGCACCCGCTGCGAGGAGAGACGCTCACCAAATTTGTACCCTCCCTCACACACACCCCCCACCGGCGCACGGCAGCTCCAACCAAAGCGGGAGAAGAGGAGGGGAAAAAAAAGAATAAAAAGCACGATGAAAAGATACAATAAGCATCAACTTTACCCAAAAAACGGAGCAGCAAGTTTTCAGCAGACGAGCGGTTGCCGCGGAGCAGCGCTGCTCCTCCGGACCCCCATCATAAACTTGGGGGAGGGGGGCGTGGGAGGGACTTTCCCTCCGTCCTTCCCTTTTGTGCCTCTCCCCCGCTCCGCTCCGCTCCTCGCCAAAAGCTGCCGCGGATCCCGGCGGCGGCGGCGTCGCGGTGCCGTGCCGGCTGCAGCCGCGGAGCAGCTCCGCGGAGGCGGGCGAGGAGGGCGAGGAGGGCTGGCTGCCTGCGGAGGGCCGGGGGCGGCGTGCAGAGGTGCGGGGCTCCTGCTGCCCCTCCGCCCGGGCCGCCGGCGGGACACGGCGCGCACACGTACGCGTACTTTATGTATATAATAGATACACATGCATACACACGATGGATGAAGTTGAGCAGCCTGCAGGAAGACGCTGGAGCGCTTTCAAGCCCTGACACAAGAGGAAAACTGGCTCTAGGGTCTGTTTTCTCTTCCTCCCGCCCTTTAAGAAAAAAAAAAGGGCTATCTAAACCTTCCCACCCTTTTGGCGCGGGAGCGGCGCACCGCTCCGGATCTTCTCTCTCCTCCCCCCAGCCCCTTTCATCCCGGATCGCCCCCTCGCCTCGGCGAACCGCACCATTTTGGGTGCGGCGCTTTCTGTGGGGCGCGGTGGGATCCGCTCCGCCAGCCCGGCCCCGCCGCGCCGCTCGGGAGCGCCGGGAGCCCCCGCACACCCCGCTCAGCTGGAGCGCATCTGCAGCGGACCCACACAGATCCCCCTTCCTCGGGGAAAGCCGCCCCCCTCCTCCCCGAGCAGCACAAGTTTGGCCTGTGCAGATTCGCTCGCGCAGAGGCGGGGATGGAGCTGGGGGTGGTTTTCCTCCAACTTTGGTGGTTGCTTTTTCCCCGCGAGTTTGCGCGACTTTTCAAGCCCCCGCCCCAGCGGGATTGGAGGCAGCAGAGCTCCGCGGAACATCCCCGCGCACGGGCGGCTTTACCCGCCAGGAATATCGGGGGGGAGAGAAACGCATTCATTAAAAACTGTCCCCTAAACGCGATAAACAACTTCACTGGAGCACGATAATCTAGTTTCATCCTCTTGTTTTGGTACTGAGGCTACGAGGAGGGGAGAAAGAATCTCCAAAAAGTGCCCCGCTCCCACACCGAATATCTTAGCTTTTGCTCCGATCTGTTTTAAACAGCAGTAGCAATGAGAAACGCAGCAGCCTGAACTTGGACTTTGGCCAGGCTTGGCTCTTTATTTGATTTGTTTTGATTTCTTTGGCTATGGAATTTGTCAAAAGTTTAAAACACAAGCAGATGCTGCTGGGAAGGGTCACTGCGCTGTACCCCAGAGCAAGCTCAAACTCGCCGGTATCATCAGGGTATCTGACTCCGGCAGGATTATGGCCAGTACCATGGCAACCGCATGCCACATCAGCCCCCAGCTTCACTTTCAGTCCCTTGGGCAGTGTTAACATTTGCCAGCGGATTTGCCCGACACGAAGCCCAGGTCCGGGCAAGTGGAAAATGAGCACAAACCACTCAGAAACCTTCCTCTTCTAGCCTGTGCAAAGCAACCTGGCTGGACTGCTCCATACTACAATTTTAGTCCTAAAAACCAGCTACCAATTTGGGCACCTTCTGTCTGAAATCTTGCACACATACCTTTTTCTTCTTTTTTTTTTCTTTTTTTTTTCTTTCTTCTTTTTTGGATATCATTAGAAGGCTGGTATCTGAGGGTGACAACTGGCTCACAATGCATTCCCAAATCCCATTTATTTCATTCAGGTAGCCCAGGAAGAACTGTGAGGCAGGTTATTTTGCCAACTACCAATATTGCAACTTTTTTTTTTGTCGAAGTCTCACATTAATATGCACTCACTGTTTTACCCAAAGAAATTCCCTCCTCTCTCCATGGTATACATGCAGTTGGTGCTGCCACAGCAGCACAACCATACCCCATCCAAGTGGACAATTTTGTGCTGAGAGTTTCATGACACCTACTATTGATGAGCACCATGCAAGGGAGAGGGGGCTTTGGCTACCAAAAGAAAGCTCAAAAAAAGTCTTTGATCTCCAAAAAACAAAGCCCACTTTTATTCCCAGGTTACTTTACTTGGGAAAGATGACCCGTCAGCGTGGGAGATAAGTTACAATAACGGGGTTTGGGATGGATCAAAACGACAAGCTAGCAAAACATTAACACTAGGTATGTTCTAAATTCTTGCTTCACAGTTATAAACATGTGTACATGCAGATTGTTGGCCAAGAACATATTTAAAATCAAAAGAAGGAAGAATGAAAGGATTAATTCAGAGTTATGTAAAGAAGGCCAGTTTTCCCTTCTAGAATTCTCACATGTCAATCTTTTAGAAGATGGAGATTTTTAAGCCTGAATGGAAACTCCTCCTTTTTGTCTGAAGGATGACGGCTGGCGACGGCTGGAGTTTTTTGAGAACTTTGAGTCGGCTTTTACATTATCTGCCTGCTGTAGCTCATCTATCCTTCCCTCTCCTGCTCTGCTCATTGAACTGCCCTCTCTTAATCTTCCATAGGTGTCCGAGATTAAATAGACGACAGAATGACTGACATTTTGTACACATAAAAGAACCAAAATATGAACAACGGGTCAAAGTGCAAACCTTCCCTCTGGTCTTCCCTCCTGCTCTTGTACAACTTGATAGGGATGAAACCAAGTAGGGATGTAAAGATATATGACAACGTGCACTTACTATATCTTGCTGTAGCACGATCATGTGGATATAGAAGATACGTTCCAAAATGTTCAGGACTAAGGAAAGAGGGTTTTTTAATCACAATTTTAAAAAAACCCTCTCACAAGGATAAAAGCTTGACATACCACCAGGTCCAGGATTGCTAATCTGGGATCTGTCCCATTTCCGTTAGGTCAATGGAAGGAATCTGAAAGTTAGACTAGCCTCAAAAGGCACAAATGTGGCTGTTAAAATGTTTGATATAGTTCTGAAAAAGAAGTGTAATTCTTTATTAAAGTACGTCTTGAAAGAAAATTGTTGAAAAACCAATAGGGAATGCTCCATTCTGTTCTGTTCATGTCTATAGAATTTATTTTTATAAAATCTTTATAAATCCTTATGATAAATTAAAAGGCCCTATGAGTATTCCAAAGGATACTTACAGGTAGAAGCTACCAGGAAAAAAAAAATCCTATTTAAATATTCTTCTCTTTTAGAATGTAGAAAATAATTACATGTGGGATGATCACTAGGAGATAGAAGCCTAAAACTGTGTTTCATGTAACCCATATCTTTATGATGTCTGGTTTAAGTCCAAGTGGGAAGTAGTACATGACCAGTTCTGCCCTGATTTAAACAGCTGTACCAGCTCTGGGGTCAATGAAATTGCACTGAACCTGAATGCACCTCATATCTATCGAATGTAATTAATCACAATGATATTTAATGAATTAACAATGTCATGTGCAGTGCTGGCTCAGAATTTTACCAAGAGAATGGAAATATTTTTTGGCACAGTAAATTCCTTTCTTTTTTTAAGTTGCCCTGTTACCTGGGGGAAATCGTAGCTGTGGGTAGACAATGAGACAATACTCATGGGGAGGATATGCAGCTCAGATTCCTATCAGCCTCCATGAATGTGTTGTCTCTTGTTTAAAGCTTCAGTGTTAAGTTTCTCAAGGCAGGTGCCATCTTCCTGCATTCTATATTTTGATTAAGCCTTATTTGATTTTTTCTTCTCTCCAAAGAATAGTCAAATTATAACTTCAATGCTAATTTCCTGATAGTTGCTGCTTTGGTTTTGTTTGTTTGTTGTGTTTGGTTTGACTGGAGGGGGGGGAGGATTGGAAGGTTTTTTGCTGCATCAGAAGAATCCATTTTTGCCAGGTTTAATCTATATTGTATCATGAATATTGAACTAATATCATAAACTCTTCTAAGGGTTTTCTGTGATTACAAAATGATACTTGTATGCTACATCAGCAAAGAAGGTGGTACTTCTGTTTACTGCAAAACTGGCCTGGAAACCTGCCTGTCCTTTCAGAGAGCATGCAAGATCTTATTCAACTTCAAATTGAAATGCCCTGCTAAAACAAGACCTTATTCACATGACTGCATACACTGAAATTTCTGCTTGTAAATTGCTAAGCAAACTATTTGACTGAGCATTCACAATGGACTAGGGATACCCACACACACCATCCTTACCTGTCTTAGCAGAAGGGCAGAAGCTTCTTCAAAGTGCACAGAGCCCATCATGTCTGTGTGGTTTTCAAGAAGTGCTACACTTGAGGCTGCTCTTGCCAGACCCAGCAGTTGTCACATGGTGAGAGGTCCCTTGTCACTCACGTCTGAAAAAGGAAGCACAATTTGCTGTAAGACTGGTAACTCCAAGCTCAAACTACAGAAAACTTAATATGAAAAGCTCAGGGATAAGTTGTGCCTCTCACAGCATTTCCAGGTTTAGAAAAGCAGCAGTGCATTGTGCTTATTTGGGGAAAGGAAAACAAGCGTCCCTGCGGAAGCACTGCTCTTTGGCATAGATGTGAAAACAAAATGCACAACTTCTGAGGGATGGTCTTTTCTCGTAATCCTTTGCAGCTTCTTATTCTTTATTCCTCTTCTCCCTGTCCCTCTAACTGCAGCCCCCTCTGCCAGCCAGGAGATGGGATACAGGGGAGTTGAGGAGGGAGCAGGGCAGCACAGCAGCCTTCAGGGATCCTTTGGGCTTCATCTGTCCCCAGCAAAGTGCTTGATTTGATGAGGGCCCAGATAACAATTCTCTTGTCCGGGGATGATTGGGTTACTTGAAATCTGCTGTCTCCTTATAGGGAGGAGGGGAAGAGAGCAGGCACAGGAATTCACAGAATAATAACTGAGATATCTGTAAATGGCATTGTGTGAAGAACTGCAAAGAACTGGAATTGGCAATGAACAGAAAGCCAAACTCGGACATTGATATAAAGTCAATGAGATTTTTTTGAAGCTATATTTATATTTCATGAGGGAAAACTAACAAGAAGACTTTTCATTCTACTCCAGGAAGAGAAAATTTGTTAGGTTTTGCAGAAAAACAAAAATCCTTGTCAGTACAAAATGTATAACCTGGTGCTATACACATTATACCATATTGCATATACACAGTGTATATATACTGATGAATAATTTACACTGATTTGCCCTGATGTTGGACCGCTGAAACATTATCTACTGTGGCCAGTGTCTGTAATAAAAGTTTGTGCTTTCCCCCAGCAAAAAAACTTTATCCATTTAAACTGCATAGTTGTATAACCATTAATTAGGATCTCTAATGCTTATCTAATCCAAGGCCAGATAAAGAATCCCTGATACATCTGGAAAGGAAATCCCAATTCATAGATCCAAATTCAGGCTACTAGATAATGCTGCCTCACAAAGAAATCCTTTGCCAGAGCTGTCTGCTTTATTCTGCCCTGACTTTAAGGGTATGTAAAGCATTCAAAATGATCTCATCTTATTTACTTTTGTAAATCACTTTTTCTAAGTCTTCTGGAGGAATTACAAATCCTCCATGCTGGATGGCATTTCAGTAAAAGCATGAACTCTTGTGCTAGTCCTAGTTTTAGGAGGCTGTAAAGGAAAAAAAGGATTAGAAGTAAGAATATGAACACATCACTGACATCTCAGAGTTCTTGTGCACTAAGGGCGCTTTCTCCAGATAACAATACCAGGGTTTGCAGAACAACAGCCAAAATTGTATAAATACTGGAATTCTGGAAAGGGCTCCAATTTTTCAGTACTCAGATTTTCAGGGGTAGCCTGTCTTCTTTGGAAGTCAGTTGTCTGTGAGTTATCTCAAGCCAAGCATCCCAAATGCCCATCCTTTACTGTAAATCTTGACTAACATCTTACAGTGATGAGCAAAACATGTGGACACAGATATATGAAGCTGCTGGCTGTACAGCAGGAGGTGTCTGAAAACTCTATCAAGCCAATGTGAATTTCCATTACATTTGTTGAACAAATGAGTGGCACAAACATCTGGAATCAGAAGTACCCCAAATCCATAAATGATAGCCCTCCTATGTACTGCCCACAGAGGTCCAGTCTGGTTTTGCTGAAAAGAAAAGGAACATTTGCAATTATACCTAATATATTTCAAATTGGTTATATTGTTTATAGATTGCTTATGTCAAAACTGGTGAATTCTCTGGTGTGCTTTAGGATTTATGTATTCCAGTTCTTTGAAAGGTTTGTTCTTATTTGTTGCTACCTGCAAAAATATATATCTTGGCCCCAATTCACAGTAGAACAATGTTAGGTCATTATTCCTTGAATTGTTAGGCTGTAAAGAAGCAATTTCTCACTAACCTGTGACACAGGAAATTGTGATTCTGATGTCAGGTCATTGCTGGAGTTCCTTTTATAACAATCTGTTTTTCTTGTCAGCAAATGACATTTATGTATTATTTCTAGAAAGTGTAGGCTTCAGTATTTTTGTATGTATACATTCAATATTTCTCTTCTGCCTCTTATTCTGCATAGCCGGGAGTTTTAATATATGATGCAACTGATAAATAAATATATTTTGATTGATAGTGCAAATACCTGGCAGCTGAAACTAGTGCTATCTCAAAGTGCTTCTCAGAATAGTTGAGTTTCCTGCTTTTGTTTTCACTGCGATTTCTTTCACAAAGCATTGCAATGAATGATTAATGCTTGGATGCCCCTTTTCTCTGGATTCACTGCTGAACTTAACGTGTTACTCTGTGCTCTGCATGGAGGGAACACAACCCAAATTGCCACCATGGCAAGATTCTATACCCTATTTAATTGGGCTTGGTGTTAGGAGCCACAGTCACTTGTGAGCTTCAGAGCTTCCTGTGATGAGAATAAATATTTTTTACCGATGTACTGCAGCCTAATGCAGTTGTTTTATTCTATTCATTTGAAATTGGGTAACACGTAAAACATAGAGCAGATGACAGTGTGCATATGTTTTACCAATAAATATGCATATTGACTACACAAGAAGTGGTTTACTGGCAGAATACGTTTTACATATGCTATGGGGACTGATGCTATAAAGCTACACATCCACAGAGACAAAAGTTATTTCCATTGAAATGCACACAGCATCAAACCTTTCCACAGAATTGAAGCACCTCTTTCTCTGTTACTGGTTTTTAGGATAATATGCACAGAAAGGGAACTCTATAATACTAATATGATTTCTTTCTTCTGGAAACATCCCAAACATTTCCAAAACAGCCTAGATCCTGCTGGCTTTATACACAGGAGGTGATCTGTGCATGTCTCATGGGTGAAGCAGATGGGATAAAGTCCTTGGTGGAATGCAATATATACACTAGATCACATAACAATAAGCAGGATAAACATGCAACTTCTATACATTGGAATCACACTACAATGTTAATGTCTTTCTCTTAAATGCAGTAGTTATTTAATTATCCGAGACAATTTAGGTCTGTTAATATATTTACAGAACAATGGCAGCAGCAGAGGGTTACTAGGAAGGACCATATAAACTTTCACCAAAAGTCTTAAATTAATTTCTATCACCTCCCAACCATCCATTAATTTCAATCCATTGTTTCTGATGCATGGATTCAAATAAAGTTTTCCAAAACAGAATGAAAATTACAGTATTTATACTGATAAACAATCCAAGGCAAAATAAATTCCATCCCTATAGTCTTCCAAAATTTGGAGTGAATAAATCCTAGAAAATATACTAGTAGCAATTTTACCCACAAGAAGAGAAGTTATGCTACTAATGTGTAGTTCATTAATCTTTGATTTCCTCAGGATCAGCAATCAAATAATTATTTGGCATAAAACATGGAGGAAAAAAAGCCCATTGTATTATGTTGATATAAAAATGTGGGATAAATCTGGTTCTATGATAATATGACCTCTTAATAGGACAATTAATCTTCTAGTATCACTGCAAATTTCTAAATTCCAGCTGGCAGAGCTGATATGACATAACCTAGATGCTAAATGTAACACAGTGAGAATGACTCACCCAGGCAGCCCCAAGGAGAGTGGAGCTTTCCTGAGCCAGGAGCTTATGGAATGAACACGTCCATACTGACCCTGCAGATCCTAATCAGTGCGAAGAACAACAATCCTCTCTTCAAAGATCATCTAAAGAAGTTGACAAACACTGAATACAGCCCAGCAGTCCCAATGTATGAATATATTCCAAATATCAGAAAGAACACTGTTAAAAGTCCTTCTATCATTTGGTTGCAGCACCCCTAAGCAACAGTAGGGTCCCCCAGAACTGAGATGGTAACTCAGGATCCTGGTGCAGCCCCACAGTTTGGTACATCCTGAGACTTCTCTCAACACACTCTCCCCAAATTGTCTGAAAACCACAGCGTTCTAAAGTGAACACACTTAACCCAGTCTTATACCATTAAATTACATTTCCCCCTGCTGACCACAAAAGAATACATCGTGGTAAAAGTAATCAGGTACAGCCTGAAGGATTGTCCTTGCCCAGCCTTTTCCTTAACTTTCACAGAACATCACAGCTGCCGTCTGAAGTGTGCCACACTTTGGAAGACCATGACAAAAAGAGGGTGAATCTACAAAGTATTCCAGCAGAGCACTTTCCACCAGCCTGTGTTAGGTCCCTCACTCTCCAGAGGTGTTACGCACAGCCCACCTCAGTTTCTTTCCAAATCCTCTGTAGTCAATGCCCTTTTTTTCCAGCTTTTTCAGGACAAAGTTATTTAATTAGGTTCTGGATGAGTCCAGAGAAAAATGCAAAGCAAACACAGAAAAAGGCTGGAGCTGCTGTAACCTGAGACAGTGCACACACTCTGTAGTCCAAAGGTGGAAAGCTCGAACTGTATTGTAGAAGAATAACTCAATCAAGGAGTGACGCAAGCAGAACCACGAGAAAGCCCACAAGAAACAAACCCAGCAGTTCAGAAGACCACAGTGAGCCCTGGGCCTTGCATGGGTACAGTCCCTGAGGAAACAGGCCATCCTGGATACAGCGCTTTCCTGGGAGCCAAGAGCTCCAGCCACGAGTGTGGTTCAGGGGTTGCACAATTTGCAACTGATCTGCTGAGCTGTGGCCTCCTTCCCACCAGCACCTCTGAAACGAGCTCCTGCGCGCTGCGAGGCTGGCGGGTCCCGCGAAGCACCTGGGGGCAGAAGGCAAGCAGAGATTGAGCACTGATGTTTCATTTTCTCAGCGATCATTGCTGGAATCACTGAATAGCAGGAGAGGGGCTCACATGCTTGTAGTGCAGTGCCAACAGCGCAGTCACAGAAACTGAAGTCGAAGAGCAGCTTTAAACAACTCCATTCAACACTGGCAACAGCTCAGCAAGGGGAGCTCAGCCTCATGAAGTGCTGCCAGCAAAGGGGAAGGGTTTAGTGACATTCAGGAGGCCTGCACGGTGCTCTGGGGACTTTTACTGTGGAACATCTGGAAAAGGGGCTGAAAATGAGTTGCATATATTTTTTAAAAAAATCCATTTTCCTAGATTTTAACTAGTTATGACATTTCTTTGACTACTTCAGTCTCCTGAAAGGGTATGCCAATTTTTGTTCCTGCAAAATGGTTTGTAGGATGTTTTGGAAACTAATGGTCAGAGACCCCACCTTGCATTTTATCTGAAGGATGTCCAAGCAAACATTGCTTTCTCATGTCACAGTGGGCATCATCTCAATGCTGATCCAGCAGGAGAATTGCCATCAGCTGAGTCACCAAGACCACTTCCTGCAGCTCCTCTGTGGTCCTTGAGGTATCCAGCTCCGAGCACCACTGACCTTGTCTGACCTCAAAGGGTTTTGGGAGCCCAGCACAAAGAAATGTCCGTGTGAGCTACTCTCTGAGGAGCTCCTTTGCTCATGCTAAGCTACATGGTTCCACTGCAATGAGTAAAAGGTTGAAGAAGAGAAGGAAGCACAGTAGGCATCTCCCAGTATGGAAATCACATTTGTGAAGATGATTTTGCAGCACCCAGCACAGACATGCTTAAGCAGCAGCTCAGTTGTGGTGCAGTGCATGGGGAGAGTACAAAACCCACGACAGGCAGATCTGATGGAGTGAGCTATGGGGAAGCACTCACACAAGCAGCAAGAAAATCCTCTGAAGCTTTCCATCCTGTGTTCTCTGTATATACCACATCTGCTCCAGAACGACAGAAGACTATTTTAGGCACAGTTTATGGAGTTTTAAAAAATGTTATTGGGACTGTATTTTGTATCCCTTTGCCAGTAAAGCCAGATGACTGCACCATGAGCTAGATCTCCAGATGGTTTAAATCACAGGTCTTGCTCTAATTTGCTCCAGCAAAGGATCTGGCCCCATGAGTCTAACTACACGAGGTAGATGAAGCTATAAAGAATGTGCCAAATGAGCTAAAATAGCTTTTTCTAAAAATAAATACTATAACAGGACTTCCAGTGCTACACATAGGCATTAGGTCTGTCAAAATAGAGTTGCCAATCCCAGGCATTCAAAAATCATGAGTTGGACATAAGGCTGGCTTTAAAAAAGCCCACAAGATTAAAAAGAAACAACCAAACAGTAATATCTATGTACCTCTTTCAGTTTGCATTCTTGGCGTTTTTTGAGTCTTCAGGACAAACCTTGGTCATTTTTTAAAGCTTTCTCTGTTTTTTTTTCTCATTTTCTCTTTTTTTTTTCCCCCTTGGAAGCATCAGGGCTAGAAATTTGCTGCTAAGAAAAGAATGTTAAAAAAAGAGAGAGAGAAAGATTCTCATGTAATTGCCTGACTTCAGAAACTAAGCTTTTAAGAAGAATATCATGAGACTCATGATAAAATCATGAGAGTTGGCAACACTATTAGTGAGCTGGAAATGATATAAAGCTCCCACTTCTGCAGTCTATGAAGTATTGGACTTTTAGTCACAAGCTTTTTATGCACAGAAAACCTGTCACTGCCATATAACTGGGCTTTTCATTGCCACAGTCTTCAGATTTCCATTAGATCAATTGAGATAGTTTCTAGGGACCTTCTGTTTGTATGCAGTAAAAAATACTTGGCAACAAAAGACTTGCAGCAAACTGCAGATGGACAGAAACAGGAATGGGCTCGAAGCAGGCTGGGAGCCTGAAGGAAGGGCTACATCTGGGGGAAATGAAGTATTTTCACATGGTTGTATTTGCTGGACTTGTACAGCACTCTGAAGAGCCAAACCTTCCCCCAGAGATGGATCTGCAAATCCACCTTTTACACGGAAAAACTAGTAGGATCCAGGGGCAGGGAAAGAACAAATAAACTCAGGGAATTGCTTTGGCAACTTGACATCTGCCAAATGCATGGAAAAGATTACCATGTAACAAGGGCAAGGAAGCTCCCAGCAGCATGGGGCACCAGAAGTGTTCTGAGTATTGTGTCCAGTCAGTGCTAATCCCCCACAACAGGAGTAATTCCAATTAGATATGTGAAGAAGAGAGATCACCACCTTCCAGGACATAGCCAGTTTGGGGCATCGTTCCCCATCTCAAATAGAGACTGTGTGACCTTTATGTGGCTGATGCTACCACAGTACCACAGATCAGTCCAGTTGTAACAGGCCCTAGTCAACTCTGTGAGATGCCAAGGCCCTTACCTAGGTCACAGGAAAGTGGGAGATTGCTCCATGCCTTTGAAAACCTATTAGGAAGCATTGATCCTCTCAAATGAAAGTTTGAAAGACTTGCACCAGAGTTAGGAAAACAGATACAGATAGGTGTGAGTACATCACACCTCTCTGAGACTGTTCAAAGGCCCCCACTGCAGAAGCAACAGTGCATGACAAAGTTAACACATCCAGAAATGTAATTTGTTATTTGCCTTTGTATGCAAAGCTCACACATGTTCCTTCAGAAGTGAAATTTCAGGTGCCAGTGCCTGCTTTGTGGCTAATGGACCTTAAATTCCCAACACTGTTAGGAAAATCTCTGCTGCAGTTTCAGCTGGAGAGACATTGATCCTGAAACAGCTCATCTACTTCCTCAGCACAGACTGCAGGGCCAGGAGAGCTCCATAGCAAACTTCATCATGGGCAAGGGAGAATTCACCAGGACCAACTGGCATAGATGTTGTACCAAAACAAGGCAGAAAAAAATCCATTAAACTCAGTGAATGACACTAGCACAAGTTCCAGTAGAATTTCTTAAGGTTATAAATAACAAGTTCCAGGGGAGAAAAATCTGCACCTAGATGAAGTGTCTTGTGAGTCAAGGGGTCTATAACAATTTATGAGTTTGAAACAAGAAAAACCTGGTAGTTATAGAAGAGTTTGCTTTGAATTTTGAAGCCAGAACTGGAACCTGGCAAACCTCATGCAAGCACAGGAGCAGCAGTACTGCAGATTTTATTGCTGGGACTTTTTGAAGTTCTGGACCTGCCCAAATGAAAGGAGCTCATCACTTGCAAGGGAAAAGGGCATTGAAAAACTCTGGAATATGCAACCAGGAAAGCTACCAGCTCTTAGAAAGCATGTTCAATTCCTTTAGCATTCAGAGAGGAAACAAAATTATTTTGTGTCATGATTGTGGGCTTTTTGAGATGTCTTGTGTCCAGAAATCCCAAAGAGCCATAACACACGTCCTAGATCTGTAGGAGAGTGTTTTGGCCAACACACTCCTTCCTGCAGAGCCCCAGGGAAGCTGTGTAGGTCCTGTAGAGATGCAAAGTGCATCTGATGTATGCCCATCATTTCACAGGAACCATGTGTCCTGCTGTGTAGGTGCTGCAATGTCTGACTGAGCTCAGGTGAGATCCATCAATAAGTAAACGAATTCATTGGATTCTGAACAAACTGGTGAAGAGCACATCAACATATCTATTCTGGTTCCAAAGCGTTTGTACTCGAAACAGTCCAACTACAAAGCGGCAATAGACGGCGCTTAATTGTGGACCAGAATGAGGATTTCAACTATGGCAATCTGCCACCTAGTGGGAAAGTGAAATTCACACCTTAACCAGGCACGATGGCTAAAAAAACCTTTGTGAAGCCTGGCAAGAGTGGAGAGACCTATTTTAGAAAAGTGGGAGTTGCACAGACAAGGCTTTCCATGAATAAGCAACGCTCAGTTGGCATTTTAACCTCCCAAGGACAGTGAACCTGGCCATAAATATACAATGTGAATATATAACGTGCTTATTCCATATATGATGCTCATAACATTACGTGTGCGTGTGTGTGTGAGTTCTTGCATATTTACATCAAAACCAGACAGAACTTGATTAAAAGTCACCATGTAGCATTCCATCGATGTGATAACTGAGCACAGCCCAAGTCACCTTCTAGCTACCCAGCAACAAAATTTCACACAGGTAAGGGAGACTGCACATGGATTCAGAGCAGTCCTAAGATGTGTATACAGAGCCAAACTTCCCCATAGGATCCGGTGTCAGTCTGTTGGTGATTAGCGTCCTGGGGATCATATCACCATTTTCAAGCACAGGAAATCTGATTCTCAGGATACCCCTGAAGACAGCAATTTTTTTTTTTGTGTGGGGACACTACTGGAGCGGTAGGATAACAGTATTTTTGGAGAGAGCTGCTTAGGAGAGGCAGTCTGTAAGGGTCAACACTTCTCAAAAAGTGAGCAGCTTCTTGTTTATGGTAAATGTGTTTGTGGAGTTTAATGGTAATGCTGGCTGTTTGCATCAGGTGCATTTCTGGCATCTTTGCAATTAACTTTCAGTTGCTGCTGGCTGGCTTTTGCCTGACCCTGGAAAACAGAGGTACCACCAAATCACTCCTCAGTTCTCTTACATGTCACCATCCAGGTAATTCCCTCCACTGTGGCCAGGTTATTCAGGAGGGAGCCCACATTCCATTGTCCAACTTCAGGTCTAGTCAGATCAGATCACTTTGTTTGCTACTATTGGTTTTTTACAGATGTGAAATTCCATGCCCTGGGAAGATGTTTCTTTAATAACTGACTCTTGTTTGTTTGTTTGTGTTTCTACAGGACACAAAGACTTTTTTCAGTCTGAAAATAGTTTACACAAAAATGTAATTCTTCTAAATCCCACTCTGCCATCTTGTGGTAGACATTAAAAGGTACTGTTTAACCTTTCATAATTCCTGGCAATAACTCTGCATACTGGATATAAAATATTTTTGCTGAAGACCCGGTATACCAGCCTCCCAGTAACTGAAGGAGGCCTACAAGAAAGCTGGAGAGAGACTTTTTACAAGGTCATGGAGTGATAGGCCAAGGGCCAATGGCATTAAACTGAAACTGGGCAGATTTAAATTAGATACGAGAAAGAAATTCTTCATTCTGAGTGTCATGAGACACTGGCACAGCTTGCCCAGAGAAGTTGTGGATGGGTTCCATCCATGGAAGGGTTCAAAGTCAGACTGGATGGGACATTAAGCGAACTGGTCTAGTAGAAGGTGTCCCTGTCCAAGGCATGGGGCTTGAAACTATATGATCTTTGAGGTTCTTTCCATCCCAAACCATTCTATGTCACCATTATAAAGTATTTATAGTAAATATTCTCCTCTGCATTGCAAGGAAAAGCTCTAGCCCTCAATGAGACAGATTAAAAAGCGAGTTACCTCGGAAGCTGTTTGCTTTATGTTTTGTTTTGGATAATAAAAGGCTGACATTTGTTTCACATTTGTGAGGAGCTGGCTTGTAGTCAGGTTTACTTCCCAGTTCTCATGCAATGGTTCCATGCTACAGTGTTTGGATTATAAACAGGGGACTATTTAAACTCAGGCAATTACTTTTCCTTCTCACTGAGGTCTAGTCAGGAGCCAAGTTTTGAACAAAGCGGTTCAGTCAATTTTATGCAAAAATTATTATAAAGCAAAGAATCATTTAAACATTTTTGGAAAACTGATATTTTCACAGTGCCAAGACTCAAAGTAGTTTCCTCTCTGAAACCAGTGACCTAGCCTGTCTCCCACACTGAGAACAGACACTTCAGAGGAAAGAGTAAGAAATCCTGCTTTCAAAGAGTGACTCATCTTGGTCTTTTCCATCTTCCTTGTACAGCTAGCAGTTGGCAAGCCAGGGAAAACAAACACCTTGTTCTCACTGTGACGTTGCAGTCACACCTAGTGTAGCAACATGAACTTCCCTTCACCCTGTCTCACCATTCAGGTCTCAAGTGACCCCGTCTTGAAATGAAATCTTGGCTTACTCAGTATCTGAAAAAGCTTCAGCTTGGTCTCACCCACACCTTATAAAGGACTGAAGTGCTCATGGTCTGTGTGTCAAACAAAACCACTTCAGACTGGCAGGCAGCTCAGCTCCAGATGTGGAGCAGAACACTGCCATGTTGAGCTCAGGGGAGTCGCAGTCACCAGGTCCACAGCATTCAGGGTAGTTCAAGAGACCACCACCTTGTCAACCTTCACCACTGAGGCATTTATCCCATCTAATTTTGTTCTGCTGACACCTTTAATTCTGCTGTGCACATCCTTTTTGATGTAGCAAGGCACTGGATTTGGAGCTCTGGTTTGAAGTCACATCAAATTATATCAATAATTTGAACATACAAAGATAGATTGAAAGTTCTGGTGTGACCCTCCCCTTTCCTTTCTTCCCCTTTCCCTTCTACTACTAAAATAATTTATGCATATAGAACTGCAAACTCATGAACAAACCTGTAGAAAATAAAAGGTGTAACAAAGGCCTTGAAAATTAGTGCCTTACATCCAGCCAAGCTCATCTCCTACTTCCCAGTCACACAAATTGAGATCTTTGTCCTCCCAGTTTCCTACCTGCTGCAGCAACGTGTCTCCTGCGGCACCTTGGAGGAGCCAAGCTTGGCAGCTGAGGAAGCCAGATGTCAGGGTCTACAAAGAAAGTTTTCAGCAGTGGCAGCTGCTTGTCAGATCACATTCTCCCGGAGGTCTGTGTTTGGCTCTGATGGTGTATCTGTTGGTGGCCATGGCTGGTCTTCCTAAAAGTCATACATGGGATCAGCTCCCAGTGGGAAACTCAAGTTTCTTCTTCTGAAAGGCAGTCTCCACTGATTTGCAGCTCTGAGAAAATGTTCATTCTTTTTTCTCATGTTCTCAGAGTGAGTTTATGTTCAGTTTGTATAAAACTGAATTATTAAGAAAGGTAATTTTCCATAACTTCTAAAGAAGAGAATTAAATTCCTTTGATTTGTGTGGTTTTAAATTATAATTTCCATAGTAACAAATATATACATACATACTATGCATACTAACAAATATATACATTCTCACCTACAAAAGTTTTTATTCTTGGATAGGAACTGGCTTTGGGGTATTTGTGATGGGTACTGATTTTCATTTGAAGCAGAGGAAACTAAGACAGATTCTTTAGAACTCAGGCACTCCATAAGCACTTAAAAGAGTCTTTGGTTATGAGATTACCTTGTAAACATAAGGATCAAACGAGGCTTCAGAATGACATGTTAGAAAAGTCAGCATTTACCCACAGATTGAAAATATTTGAGACAATCTCTGTCACAAAGTAAACAGATACCTGTGCCATTTAATGAGTCTTCACCATGAACAGTGAGTCAGGCAAACACCATGTCTGTCTTCAAGAACTCTTCCTCCTTTTCCTCTGGGCAGGTCTATTGGGAGATGGAATTTTCTGCTGCTGCTGGTTGTGCTCTTGCTGCCTGGGCACTGGCTTGGTGGCTGGTCACAAACCATTTGGGATTTGGGATTTTGGCTGCTGTTGCCTGTGAAAGGACGAGAGCACACTGACAAAGGGCACAGTGTATTGATGAAACCTTTACCCACAGTGGTGCTAAGGGCCCTGTGTATGTTCAGTTTGATGGCTAATAAGAACAAATGCCTTGGACTGAGAGGAACATTAACACTCTTCCTGTTCAAGCAGGGAAGGGTGCCAGGTCCTGCTCCTGATCCAGGTGGCTGTGCCACCTGAATGGAGCACTGTTGCCAGCCTGAGCAATTCCTGAGAAATTTGGATGCTGCAGTGCACACCTGAGTGTCAAAGTAATTTGAATGTCAATCATACCCTCTCATCCTCTCAGACACTTCTTTGGACAGTGAATGACATCACCAATATGTGATATAATGACATTCAATTTCAGATTTTAGATTTACAGTCCTTGAAGTTTATGAAGCATTCTTCTTTAAGATTTTCTGAGGATACAAGGCACAAAGCACACCCTGCTGAATTTCTATTCTCTTAGGTCAGACCCTTCTTGTCCTGGAAATTTTTAACTTCTCTTTTTGCTTCTCTCTGCCCTTGCCAGAATTTTTTGATTTTTCATCAGATGCCACTGCTCACTGAAAACACTGCTGCTGCTGAATGTGAGGCAGCAAACAAGCTCTTAATAAGGATCCTATAGGTCAACCCAAGATACATGCAGATTACTGAAGTTTAATCTGAATAGTTTTGCTAGATTAAGAGAGGTTTCACAATTTCTATGGTTACTTAATCTCTGCCATTGTCAGGAGCTGCTTCTCTGCCAATCTCTGCCATTTGTCAGGAGCTGCTTCATTATTCAGTCCCCTGATAGCATAACCCTATGTACAATCAAAACCTCTCACACATTTGATCATTCTCCCACGTTCTCTTCAGACAAAGTTTTCTGGAGCAACCTCAGTTGAGTTAGCTGTGATGATGTGAAATGTGCTGTACATCTCAGACCAGCTGATGGAAACAACCCCCTGCCCGTATTGTTTTTACAGCAACTTTGAACAGCAGCTTAATGGATCACCATGAAAGCTTTATGGGTGGGTTATGGTAATGACAGTAAAAGAGAGACATGGGCTACAGAGAAGCCCTGGCATGCAAAGAGCAGCTTCAGAAGTGCACAGCAGCCTGCTCATGGTGACAATCACAGTGGCTGCAGGGTGTGAGCTGGGGGCTATGCTCTAGTGCCAGTCTCCTGGCAGGGATGCCACATGAACCTCTGTTCTGACCCCAGGGAAGCAGCCATATACCATCAGCATTGCAAAAGCTGCAGGATCTCCTCCCCTGTCTCTCAGAGAGTCTCACTGCCATTGGCATCTGTATAGGATCAGATGAGACTTATTGTGCCTTACTTAACAGACATAGTTGAGGAATCCAGCTGATTCATTTATGTTTCCTTCAGGACAAAGGGATGCTCACCCATGGTTTCTCTCTTACCTCCAAGGCAAGTGAGCTGTATCACTGGTTAATAGCTCTGTTCTCTTTAAATCAGTGCAGCTTTCATCAGGACAGGTAGTTAGCATTTTTCTTGTTATGTCAGGGCATCCACAGAATAAAGCTTTTTCTACCTTTGTTGCACTTTTGCTACACCTCTCTGGTAATGCCCTCAGAGTTCCAGGCAGGGACAGCCCCAGGCCAGGCAGTAGATGGCACCAATGTACAGCAGTTATAGTATGCACAAAAACAGTTATAAGGAAAAAAAATTCACACAGCTCTTGTAGCTTACAGCCCTTCTGTTTGATCTTGGCTCGAAAAACATCTTTTCTAATGATCATTTTTTCATAGCAAAACCCAGATCCCTGCACCTTCAGGTGGAAGCAAAATTCAAGGCTCTCTCTGATCAGTTTTTGTCTTTTCTTCTTCAATTCACCATTCTATAAAATCAGCACAAGAATTAGGAAGCAGGATCTCTTCATCTCTGCTTCATGCCTGTAGCAGATCATTAACATCCTGTATTGCTCTCTTCCCAGCTGCTAAATCTGATTCATAGTCAGGGTACCCATGCACAGACCCAAATTTCAAGCTGACAAATGTATCTGAATGTGGAAGGAACTTCTTTGGGAGGGTTGCTGCTGGTTCCCCTCCCACTCTGTGCTCTGGACCATAAACTGCTTCCCAGGAGCCATTGGTGAGTTTTCTCCAGTGGGAGATTTCTGGCTATCACAGAGTCCTTGGACATCAGCAGAATTGTCTCTTTCTTGCTCTTATCCAGAAACATGTATAGTTTGTTTCACACCCTTTGCTATTGCTCTTAAGTTTCTGACAGCATTTCATTGCCTGTGATGTGGATTTTGATACACATCAAAGAGGCATGTATAGACCTTTAAAACCTTCAGGTATGTTAACATGGTTACCTGCAATTTTTGAGGTCCGTCATGATCCAATTGTTTCTTTAGTCCTAATATTTGGGTGCACTGAGGATTGCCTCACACTTTGCTTACCTGTACTCACAACTCCAGTTTAGATCTACAGCCAAATGAGGAACTCTTGTCTTCCATGGCTTTGCATATAAACGTGGAACACAAAGCAATAGAGTCCATGGCACTACCTTAAATACCTCCTGAATAATTATGACAGAGCCATTTGGTGTCTCTACTCCCCTCCTCCCCTCCTGAAGTCACTCAAGGTTCAGATCTAGGCTGCCAAAACTAGCTAAGCATCTCCCAGCTCTGTAAAGCCCACATGGGGCAGACTGTTTGTTCTTATAAATGGGTTTCACCTGAGACCTGCAGGGTCACAGTTTCTCCAGAGACAGAACGAGCAACACCTCCAGAGTTGCAGAAGACTATGCTGGCTACCATATATTTTAAAGTATATCAAAGCATTATTTCTGTAGAACAGATAATTTTTCTGAAACTTTAAAATAGTGATAAAAAAAACGCAAGAAAACCTGGCAAGCTGTCACTGTCCTCCCACAGCTTTTAGCCAGCTCTTCTTTATGATAAACACATTATTGGCCCTATATAATTTTATATTCCCAGCAATTGTTCCGTTTGATCTCCCCCCTTCCCTCCTGCTCTAATTCCACTCGCAAAGGAGTTTGTTTCAAGAAAACTGAAGTTTTAACATAAGTTTTAGCTATGGTGTTGTGTCCACTGGAGTTCATTAGAAGGTGAATTCCCTTTGCTTAACTGAGTCACAATAACCTTATTCTGAATAACATGTCAGTACTTGAGGGGAATCTCTTTGTCTCAGGAAGACAAATTATAAAAGACTTCAAGTCTCGGTGGCCTCTCCAATAGCTCTGAAGATCTTGCTCTGTGGGGATTACAGATGGTCCAGTAGGCACTACAGAGAAATTTAGGAGACAGAGATTCTCTAGAAGCACTGATTATTTTCCTGTCCTTGTCAGAATTGCTTAAATCTCTGCAGTCTCCTTTCCTCATCTCCCCTTCCTTTCCTCATCAGGGTGCAGTTACGAGACTGGAAGTAAACAGTCAGATATTTGCTCTGTGTTAATAAAATCACATATAGGTCTCTTCATCCCCAGTTCTAAGGACAATAAAGTAAAACATTTGTGATGAATTATAATCCGCTTTGTTCTGAAACAACCTTGAAAGTCAAAGAAGGATTTCACATCAGCATGTAGTTTTACACCAACAGGCACATTTAGAACATTATGACTCATATAAGTATTTCTGGGTCAGAGGAAAAAGGGTTATTTACCTTTTGCTGAAGAGCTACAGTCCTTCAAGGGAGAGGAAAAAGTGAATTGGAACATTGTAGCTGGGTCATCAGGACCAGGATTCTACAGTCTCTGCCACAGTATATGAAAGGCGAGTAAGGAAAGAAATGCGTTTCTCCTTTACCTGCCCCCCAGCCCTAGGCATCTCTAATCACAAACCAGCTCTCAAAACTCAATTAAAACTTTCTCATCGAAGATCTAAAACTTCAAGACTGGACCAAGCAAAACGACAAGTACAGGATAAATTAATGACACAGCGTGTTGGGGGTGGGGGGTGGTTCACTGTGACTCATGGGCATTTGTAGGTGAAACTGCGTGGGTGATCCCAGATTAGTAATGCTGATAACTGTTATTTGGCCACTTAATATAGGTGGATACAGTGGACAAAATTTAGAACATACAGTTCTTGGGAAATGGACCGTGCAGCATGCTGCAGAAAAGGACAAAACTATCGGAACGAGAGACAGGTGTTGGTACCTGCTGTAGCAAGCTCTTCACTCAGCCCAAATCTGGTAACTGAGTTAAGCCTGGCCATGTGAAAAAAGCACACCAATTAAATGCATTACACACAGCACTATGGTGCTCTCATGTCCCTCAGCACTGTGTGTGCTTGGGAAGTAAAACCCTCTCTGAAACATTCAGGTCCCAAAACAAAACTTTGCCCTGCTGAGCTAGATCTGCCACTGCCTGGGTGTAGGAGTGATGATCATCAGGACTCTGTGTCATTAGGACTTTCTGGACTCCAAGGAGCTCTGCTGCAGATCTGCAGAGTCAGCAAGGCTAGCATTTCAAAGTAGCAGTTCAAAAGATTCTGCTTTAGTGGACACTGACAGTTATACGTTCTAGATGTACAGCCTAGAGTGTCATGAGAATGCTGTTCTGTGTTTGTTCAAGGTTGGAAAGGGACATATTTAAAGATATCTAGAGGTTATATTGCTTGGTAATGCATGATATCTATTGAGTCATATATGTGCAAGGGTCTTCCCACCCCAGGTAATTCCTCTCCACCATCCCCTCCCACCAAGCTTGAAGAAGCTACAGTTTCTCTTTATGAGAGTTAGAGTTGTTTGAATAGAGGATGTTAAAAGGCCTGAAAGATCATGTTGGGTAGGGAGCATCAGCTAGTTTAGCTTTGTCAGAGGAGGAGGATGAAATAAAGGCAGGCAACTGCTATTCTGGCTCCTGCATATGCTCAGTAGCTAGACCTAGTTAGAAAAATCTACTCTGACGTTCAAGGCAATACATTCTATTTGTCAGCTGATTGGTTTGATGAGGACAGTCAAATCTGCCAGCAATAGATACAGTGCAGTGAGTAACATCCTCCACAGCACAACAGTGCCATGGCAGTACAAAGAGAACATGGGACTTACAGTGTTCAACCAACATGGAAATAATTCCTAAATCAGGGTCTGTGGTTGTGATACTTCTGTCACTAAGTATTCTGAGGGATGGTGACAGATAGATGAATATCTAGAGATGCTTTCCATAAGATTAAAAGAATAAAGCAATAGAGCACTACAAATCATCCTTGCATTACTGGGAAACCTACTGTGCTTGCTCTGTACCACCACAGTAAGATCTCCTAAGGATAATACAACATCCATGTCCTAAAGATAACAGAACATCAACATCCAGATTTGCAGGAAGGCAGCCAGGGAATATTGGATCAAATTTGTCTGTGTACCCAGGACTAAATTGTCTGCTGTAGTTGATACTGAAGTTAGAACTTGAGCTTCCTGATGAAGCAGTAGAGCACCGAGTCCCCACTGGTTTTGGTTCCCTAACAAACGTCAGCTCTATGAAGTCACATTAAAGAAGGAGTGCATGCTGAAGCAACATATTTTGGACATATGGAGTAAAACTTACCATTCAATCAAGAGTCCTGGATCAAGGATGTGGTGCACTAAATTAGAACACAGGGATGGTTATAAGGGCAGAGGTTAAAACAGATCTGGGTAGTATTCAACTGTGAGACTTGCCATTCACATTTCTACATATCCCTGTAGCAGTCCACTTTAAGAGCTACCATTTACTTTGCTATTTTACACATCTTAAGCTATTTTAATTCATGCAACAGTCATTCTCTTCTCCAACCATTATTCAGTTTCCACAAAAGCATTAAAAATAGCTTTTAGACATCCAGGTAGCTTGAGTGTATTGGCTCTCCCTTGTCCACATGCTTGCTGACCTCTCTAAAAACCCCAGTAAATCGTGATGCCTGAGCAAAAAAAGGTTCATTTAGGTTCCCTCCCATGCAGTTCTCTGTGCATCAGACACTGGCCACTTACTTTAACCTCATGTGTCTGAAGCAATATCTACATTTATTCTTGATGCCCTTTGGTATTGGTCCTTAGGATGCTGAATCGAAGTCCTCTGTGGTCACTATTACAGAATAAGTCTTTGACTACTCCATGATCTATTTCTTCAGCCATACCTCCAAGATATTTAAATTCCCAATAAATTTGCAGATGGTACTTTTTTCACTTCCTTTTCTGAAGCAAATAAGATACTTATACTCATCAGTTGTGGGCAGACAACTTGACATAAAAGGCAGGGTTCAAAGCCTGAAATTTTCTGCATTCTAATTGCCAAATTGAAACAAAAATAAAAGATCTTATCTGAGATAAATTACTGTTACATAATTAATGCTACTTACATGAAAATATGTTATGTTCTAAAAATGCTAGAGGGTAAAAAAAATACAACAACAATGATGAGATGAAGGAAAAAAAAACCAGTGTACTCCAATTTTCAGGCACGAGTGGGAAGGAACTGCAGAATGCTGGGACAAAGATGTGTAGGACAAATATATCGCCTGCTTGTGTACTGTTACCAAAATACTCACTGAAACACATGGGGCATAAACAACCCTATTTAGAATACAAGATTGCACACATAGTTAAAAAGCTGGGAAAATAACTTGAAAACCTAATGAGCATCAAATGGATACTGTGGAGGAAAATGCCAGAGAAATGGCAGGTGTGAAGGCTACGTAAGATCATCTTCGATGAACAAGTCAAGAGGGTTATGAGTACTTAAGATTTGTATCACTTCTTCAGATTATAGATGATAGCTCTTAACAGGAGGATGCTACTGACGAATTACATTGTCAAAATATTGTTGTTATATAGGCATGAAGGGTAAAATATGTTTAAACACACAGTTTTGGATATAGTGAGATATCTGTTCAGCTCGAAGGAAAAGATGCAGATATTGCTTAAAAAGTAGGATCCTTTCTGCAATCAGAAATGTGCATGCTGGGATAAAACCATTGATGTGAGCTGTGGGCATGACACTTCCAGAAAGATACAGAGCATGAAGAAAACAAGCATGAGAGGTCATGGATTTATAGACCTCTGACCAAGAAAGTAATGTTGACATTACTGTATTTGGAAAAGGCAGAGGATACATAATGGTCTGCAAACACGCAAAAGGTTGCTTTGCAGAGTGAAGTCAACATTTGTGTTTTAAAATTGTGACAAAGATTAGATTGATATCAGAAAAAACTTACTAACTGTGGGGGTAGGGAAGCCTAAGACGACTGAGGAATCTCCACAATGGGAGCTTCCCTGCGAGCATGTTAAACAAATAGCTGGTGGGGGAAATTCAGGTGTGGTTAATGCTGGTCTGTACCCCTCAGTAAGAATTTCTCTAAGTCTCTCCAGCCGCATCAATGATCTCTATTTCTATGAAGTTGTGTACAAGGTTAGGTGTTTATGAAAAGATGACAATGACTTAGCTCATGATATTTTTTCTAAATAAAATCTGTATGTTGTAAATACCAATTTAAAAAAAAAAAGTAAGAATTTAAAAACAGACATTCACGTGAAAATTACTAGTTTTAAATCAAAAACTAAATCCCTTATCAAAATATTTCAAATGAAAACAAATATTCTGATTGAAAAAAAAGCTCCAATTTAGGATTGTTTCCCTGGTAACCAGGAACACTGTCATTCTGTGGACTTGTTCTTCCCATTCTCCCCCGTGTGCCAGGCTTCCAGCTTGCCCAGCACTCCTGTGGCTAAGACTCCTGTTAGGGTTGCTCCCTCCTCTCCCAAAGGGTGGATCAGGAAACATTATGGTATGTGCAGACCAAGGTGGATGCACAGCTGGAAGAGAACAGGATCAAGAGGAATAACAGAGTTTCAGAGAAGTCACCTAGCAAAATATGTAAGGAGAAATAGGTTTAGTATAACTTTTTATTAAATTAACCTCTTTGAGTTTTTAAAAAACAAATATGTGTCTCTTGTTACCCACAGACAGCTCTAGGACAAAAAAGCAATTTATGAGAAGCTCCAGATGGCAACTTTCATATTTCTAATACATCACAAGGAACAATCTGATTCTTGGGTTTTTTTACCTCTTTAGTTTCCCTCAGACAAAGAGATTGCATTCATTGCAGTCATCGGAAGTGTCAAGATTTTGCACTTCCCCTAAAGCAAGATTCAGCCTCTGCCAGGCTGTGCTCAAGGGCTCAGCACTGGGCTCAAAACATGAGAAAACAAATCACCCATAAAACGGACATCCCTTCATCCCAAATCAATGGGAACTCTATCACCCTTTATTAATAACGTCTCTTCCAGATGAATGATCCAGTGGGACAATTTCCCTGTCCTGTGCTCACATTTCAGAGGGGTATTCTAAAAGGAGCAGCTGGTTGACTTCATGGAACAGACCAGCAACTCCAGCAGAGTCCAAAGGGGTGTTTTGGGTGATACACTTCAATAACAGCTTCACACAGTGCTCAGGTGAGACGCAGTGCCCCACCTAAATATTTGACCCGAAGTTGCTCACTGAGCAGGCTCTCCAGGCTGATTTCTTTGATGGATCAATTTGGAATGTGTTAATGGCATTACTCAGCACAATAAATAAAATGCGACTCACCTTAACGTTTCTTGGAAGGAGTCATGGAGTTTATGACACCCAGTGGGAACAGCAAGAGAGGGTCATCTGGAAGGAACAGGGAAACATGCCGAGTGCTCACAAGGGAAATTTTGAGAAACAGATGGAGAAAATATCAGAATTCTCAGCAGCCCCCAAGGAACAGATGAAAAACTTTTGGGTCAATAAGCCAGAGAGTGAAAGGCTCAGAAACAAGGCTTTTGGTTGAATTATCTGGTCCATGTACTGGGAAATGCTAATAATCCACTAGCTCCTCCAGCCTTCATGGATGCAAAATGTTGGAAAACTTCTTAGGTGAAGCAGTAGGAAAGACATTTCCCATGTTATTAATGAGAATTAAAATTTTTTGCTAAGTGGAAAGGAAGGTTTTTTATTCTCTGAAGAACCTTATGAGGAATCTGAATTTTCCTTTTTTTGATGGTAAAATCAATAGAGAAGGGAATTTTCTAACCTGATCATCAGATCTGTTACTGAAGGCTCAATTGGTGCAGAAACACAACACAATAACAATTTTAGATGGAAGTACCATTTGTAGCTGTTAAATTACCCAAAGGATCTTTCACATGAATGCTCCGGACTGAATAGCATGTGCATACACATTCCAGTCATGGATCCAAAACAAATTAGGAAGCTAATACACACCCTCCACTGGGACTTAATTGACCATTAGTTTCCTAGGTTCTGAAAAATCATGTCATTATATCTAACTTATTTCAACATTGCTTTTTACCCCCATAGGATTCTAGTGCTACATACATTTTAAAAAAATGCATCCTCCACCACAAAAATACTACTGCCTTTTGAGGGTGAAAGCTTCCACCCAGCAACACTTCACAACTGGTGTGGACATTTTTACTCAGGAATTGAAAGATACCATATCTCAGTACAATTACGCAGAAGAATGTAGGTCAGACAAACATAATTACCAATTACAGAGTTTAGACGAAGATGTGTCAGTAACAAGCTCACTGCTGGGAAACAGTATAGCTAGTTCTTAATAATAAATTTCCTTTAGACATCAGCCTCTCCCCAAAGATTCACACCAATAAAATGTAGCAGAAATACAACAAAATCCCTTCAAACGTCTGAAGGGAGTTTATCTTTTGGGAAGTAAATCAAAAACAAGCAGATAAAAATTGAAAGTAATTATAATTTCAGGGCTAACTGTAGCCATTCCAAAACTTGACCTTTCATAAGCAAGTTCTTGGGATTTTAGCAGTGCAGACAGTTGCACAACAGGCAGCCCAGCTTTGTGTTTGAGATCAGCAACAACCCCCTAGGAGTCTGACACCTCTAATAATGCTGAACTGGAGTCTCGGTTCAATTTTGAGTTGGAAGTGCCAGTCCCAGACTCAAATGTAATTCCTGCAGAAATAACCCCAAATATTCTTGACTGATCACCTTTATTTGCATACCCTTTGGTCTTCTGAAGCTGGTCAGCTGTGCTGTGGGGTGAGATTGAATTTGAAGGTGATAAACCTATGGAATAGCTACGCTTTGTGGTTTGTTTGTGAGCTCTTAACCTCCCTGTATGCAGGGCTCTGTTTGGAGCAGGAGCCAGCATCATACCCTTGGCTGGTTTCCTTTGAGCAGGCAGCTCAGCACCTCCTGCACTCTGACCCGCGGGGAGCCAGCCCAAAGCACCCGCTAGCTGCAAAGTGCACCCCTGATTTTACGGTTCCCTCTGTCCCTCCAGAAACACTTCATCATGTGACTCTCTGAGCCTGAGGATTTTGCAACTGTCACAAGGCTGCACCAGACAGGTACCTCGGTCAGGTATTTGGACTTTCTTTAAACTCCATAAAAATAACAAACAAAAGGGTTGACCTTGTACTGTACGTGCATGAACGCAGGATTTAAACAGATGCAGAAAAGATCAAGAATTTCAAATAGGCCCAGGAGAATGCCATTCTGCAGGAGTATATTAGGGTTCAGTGTAAAATCTCACCACAGAAAAAGAAATTAAATGAAATAAAAAATAAGTGCAAACCCCAAGAGTACTAGCAAAGATGTTGAACACTCTGCTCCAGTTCCTGTTTTCTGACACTAATCATACAGACAAAAACGTGTGTCCATTTCACAGAGCAAATGACAATGCCCTCCTAATTCCAGCAGCTGTACCTCCATCCTCATTTGAAAGACATTACAGAAATGTAAAACATAGCAATCTGATACAGACAAGCAACCCTTGCACATGTGTCTAAGAAGTTTGGCACCATAAATAATTGGATTATTTTGGTTTTTATCATGCGTCTTTCATTAAGCATCTGCATCTCTCAGTGAGTTCCAGATCCCATCTTCATGGCTAGAACAGTATCCACTTGGAAGAAATTAAGGGCAGTATTTTAGGTAGGTAGAAGGCAGGTACTGAAACACAGAAATATGATACTGATGCACACTTATAAACAGCCATAGATAGCGTGTGTTTATACATCATCAAGAGACTGAATTTTTTTCTAAATAAAGAAAAATATCCAAGTGACAGAGGCTTTACATGTCCACGAGATGCATTTCTAAAAAAGACATGCCATGTTTCAAGTATGAGTTATAGAACCAGATGCTGGAATCCGGGTGAAGAATTATAGGCTGCGTTTATGGGAGGTCAGGTCGGGTAACCACAATGGCCTGAAAAATATATTAATCTCATTTGAAAGATGGAATGGAATGCAATCTTTAAGTTAATATAAATACACCATCTGCAGCAGTCAGCCCTGAGGAAGGCATCAGAATATGGAGCAATTTAGGCAGAGAGGAATGAAGCGAATGTGAGATAAGGCCAAAATGAAAAGCAAAGCCTGATGTCTGTTATCCTCCGGAGAAGGTGAGATTCAGGCCTGGATCCAGTGCACGATTCCCAGACCCAATCCCTGTTTCTGGAGAAATCTTAATGATCTTGTTAATCCTGAGTGCAGTGCACTCAAATGAGAGTGAGGAAGTGATGGGATGACAACCTGCTCTTATGCATTTACATCAGGAAAAGATACTGCATCCAACATCAACTACTCATTTTGCAACTCATTCTGATTAACAGAGAATGTAGCAGTCATACAGCTGGCAAGTGACATTATCCTAAGAGCTGGTAATTAAAAGTGGACAAAATTAAGACAATTGTAGCTGGTACTTCCCAATGGCTAATATCCTCCAGCTGAGGAAAATTATGAGAAAACAGTGAGTGGGAGGAAGAAATCAGAGAGGAAAACATGAATGGAAATCAGAAGTTCTTTCAGAATAGTCAGTCCATCAGCATCATCAAGGACAGACTGGCTAAGGCTCAACTACTCCAGTGGTAAACTAAAAGTGTTTTAAATATTCAACAAATAGGGAAAACAGAGCAACTGTCTGAAGCAAAGGGAAACTTATATTGGAAAATAAAGAGATTGTGATAAACTGGCAACGCTGAGCAGGATTTTTTGAGGAGTGTTTGAATTGCATACAGTCGAATTGCAAACAACAATATGAAAAGCCAGACTTGTTCAATAAATGTTTCCATTTGGTATTTTGAAAAGTAATATCTTGATGGTGTTTATATGAGACCAAGGTTGAGTAAGTACTTTCCAGCCCATTAGGAAATAAGCAGGATGTTAAACATCATCCAGTAGAGATAAACATTTTTAAATCAGCAGGCCTGGATAAATAACACCCAGGGGTCCTAAAATATTTGACTGAGGAGAACTCTGGCTTGCTAATGTTAATTTTTAATATATTTTAATATCAGAGGGATTCCAGGTGACTGGAAGAGGGAAGTAACCTGGGGGGAAAAAAAAAGAAAGTGAGAGATAAAGAGAGAAAAGGGGAGAGAGGGAGAACAGGAAACCAAGTGCAATTACAGGGGAGTTATTGAGCAGCTAACCTCACATCAATCCCAGGTAAAAAAGTGGAAAAAATGAGACAGGACTGAACTGCTAAAACATGAAAGAACAAGATTTTAATTACTGCCAGTCAATGTGGGTTTATGGAAAATAGCTCAAATAAAACTGGTTTCATGTTCTGCCTGCAAAAAAAAAAAAAAACAAAAACAGCTCTACAGATGTAGCAGGCTTTCTCAAGGCTTTAGACTTAGTGCATGACATACTTACTAGATAAACACTATATAACATGAAGGAAACTTATGTTAAATGGCTAAGACATGGCTATTTAGCATAACTCAAAACCCAGCTGCGTCAATCAGATCATCATCAAATGAGGATTCTTTACTGGCTTTCCGCAGGGCTTTGAAGTACGCTCGGTGCTATTCAGCGTTTTCACTGATGCTCTGCAAGGGAATATAAAGTCAGCACTGATAGACAGATGGCTGACACAAATATTAGCAGCCTGGTAAATAACGATGAGGAGAAAATACTAATGCTGAGAGTATTTTGGGTCATTTGTTAAAGGGAGCCCTTTTGAACGAAATGCAGTCAAGTACAAAGGTGATCCATAAGGCAGAAAGCAAAATAAACCTGAGAGGACCCTGGATCCTGGAAAGCTGTGATTCTGAAGAATGGAATCACAGTGGGCAAGTAACACCCCATGAAAATACTAATTCCACAAAGGCTATAAAAAAGGACAAGTTGTTCCCATGATCCATATACCCACAAACAAGAGAGCAGCGTGTAGCAATGGTGTTTTTATCTTCTCACAGTACAACATCTCACAGAAGTCTGGTCCAGCTTTAAACCTCTATAAACAACTGAAATGGTAAGAAAGAACAAGTGTTAGACTGACCTGATGAATGAAGGAGACACCTGACTGTGAGAGATTTAAAGACCCATCTACGGAGTTTATTGTGAAGAAAAAGATGAGTGATGTCTTGATTACACTGTGTAGTTACTTCCAGAAAAGAACGTACTGGATACTAAAGGGTTCTTACATCTGGCAGAGAAAAGCATAATGAGAACCGGTAACTGGAAGTTGAAATCAGAAATTCAAAACGGTCACAATTTTTCAAACAGTGACAGCGATTAACCACTGCAACAAACTTCTAAAGGAAATGATTGATTATCCATTTCCTGATGTATTCATATCAAAATTAGATGCTTTTCCAGAAAATATATTTTAGCCAAAATAAAAGCTATGCTTAATTCAAATGCAAAGTATTGGGTAACAGCACAAAATATAAGAGTCTATGACATGTGGGAGAGAAAATGTGATGACTGCATGGTCTTCTCTGAGTGTACAATTTCTGGATGTCTGCAAGAAAGTTAACTCTAATCTGGTAGAGCAATGTAATCTAGTAGAGGAAAAGATTTTTAAACCAAACTTGAAAGTGAGCTAAAAATTAATAATAAAGTGACTCGAGTTAACCACTGGATATACTGATGGTACTACAACTCCAATAAATGTACATCTAGGGTGGATTTTTTAAAATAATTTTTCTAAAACTGAAAAAAAAACAACTAAAAAAACCAAAATGTGTGACAGAGAAATAATTGCTTCTGGTTTTAAGCATTGCAGACTAATTTTCTGGAGAAGTTGTAGAATCCTTGAAAGTTTTTAAGAATTCTTTACACAAACACTTCCAGTTCACTAGAGAAAAGATGGCTAAGGAGCAACCTCTTAGCTCTGTACAGCTTCCTGAGGAAGGGAAGCAGAGAGGTGCTGGGCCCTTCTCCCTGAGATCCAGCGATAGGATACATGGGAATGCTTCAAAACTATTCTAAGAGGAGGTTTAGACAGGACATTATGAAGCAATTCTTTACCAAGGGGGAGGTCAAACCCTGGAAAAGGCTTCCTTAGAGAGGGGCTCAATCCCCCAAGCCTGTCAGTGTTTAAGGACAGTGTCCTTAACAGGCTTTAACTCTTGGTCACAGAATCACAGAGTACTCTGAGCTGGGAGGGACCACAGGGATCAGCTCCAAACTGGTCAGGCAGCTGGACTAGATGATCATTGTAGGTTCCTTTCCACTGGAATAGTCTAATTCTATTCCATCACACTGATTCTGCTTAGGGAGGGAGAGCACTAGATTATCTCCTGAGGTCCCAACTATTGCTATTCTTTCTGTGCTGTGGTTCAAGTCATGGTCATGATGCTAAAAGTGATGAGGATAGATAGGACCTCTGTTATGCAGAAGGTCTAATAGAACGAAAATTTGAACATTACATCATGTGATGTTACAAAACTTCCATAGCTCAGTTTCTCTAGAAGGTACATCTGCCTGCTTTTCGTTATCCCAGTGTCTCAGAGAGATCAGAAATTGAGGTTCTGGTTATCTAATACCTATCTCAGTACTTACTTGCCCTGAAGCCCTGTAGCACTTCAAGTGCTTTTTGAGAAATGGTATTTTTCAGGTCATCTGAGGCCAAATTGGATTATGGTGAACTTGAAAATTCAAAGCATCACACAAAGGTGACAGGAGCTAACGTGTCCTCCCCAGCAGGGACACATCTGAGTCAAGATGATTCACAACCAGGCCTGTACAAATAACTAATTTTTCAGTTTGCCAGGTGAACTTGAAGGGAGAAAAAATAATCACACTGCCCTGAAGTGAAGTTCATGTCTGTTTGTTGATGGAAAGAGCTATGGGGAAAAAAAAAAGTTATTTTCATCAGTCTGACTAAACTGTTTTGTTTGATTTGAAATTGTTTTGTCTTTGTGGTCTGTTGCATATAAACATAAATTTATGGAAAATTTTCTTCAAAAGTCCACCCATAACAGAATTTTTGAGTGGTGAACAAATGATTCACCTCCCAAATATTTTGTGGCTTTGTTCAGACCTTTCTATGCATTTCAGCTTCAACAGATACACTGATGGATCCAGATAGTATCAAAATGGATCAGATAGTCACAGCCCTTCAAAAACTGGCCAGATGCAAGTTGTAGTGGAAAAGTCCAGAGAAACTCATTGAAAGGAATTACTTTCTGGAAATTTCCCTGAAAGAAACATTCAGGCAGAGAAAGCTTTGTGCAGCCAGACTCTCCTTGGAACTACTGGATATGAGTAAAATAAAATGCAAAGTCCCACCTCTTTTTCCCGTCCCTTATACTTTCCTTTCAGCAGAAATGATGTCGTTTTCTGACTCTACCCCTCAATGCTGCAGCTACACAGCCATGAGCACCACAAAGCATCACCCACCTTTCCCCAGCTCTGAACAAAAAATCTGGTACCCAAAAGGAGCTGAGTTGCTCGACTTCACAAGGCAGCTCCTCAGCCAAAATACATTACAGAAAAAGGTATTATTGATGAAGAGACAAATCTGTATCATTAGTGCTGCAAGATGTGCTTTTCAAACACAGATACTGAAGAAAGAGAACTGGCTTCAGCTCAGCTTGGGATATTGTTGTGCAGAAAGAGTTCTCTCAACAGTTTGGATGACCACACGGGAGGGACTTGATGGAAAATTCTACACCTTCCCAGGAAATACATTCAGCCTCTGAAAATGCAGCACAATCACAGCTGGCTGATACTTACATATATATATATATATATATATATATAAAGCTGTTTCTAAATTGCTAGAAAATTCAGAAGACTCAACATTTTCAATAGGCAAATGTTAGGCATGATAAGGGAACAGATACTTAACTAAAGAGTCAGAAACTCATCAGTTCTTTTTCTGTGATTAAAAACCTCTTAGTTTGAGATTTTTTTTTAATTTTTTTTTTAGAAACATGTTGATGTCCAGAGAACTTGCATCAAGGGCAGAACACAGTTCTGAGTCCACAGACAGGAAGATCTTAGACTTATTTCAAAAGGCCTGAAAATCCTTGTGTATCTTTTTCTGATTTTGTGAATGATAATAATTTTACAGAGTGAAATAAGTTAATGCAAATATGAAGAGAGAATGATAGCCCAGATTTAGGATGCTCACTTTTAGGCAGCTCTGTTTTGTGTTCAACCGTCTTCACACTTGTGCTCAATCCAAAAGGCTGAAGGGTTTAAGTGTGAAGTGATTCCATACAGTAGCTATTTTGACTTATTTGACATGGATTTACTGCTTTACTGGTGGGTAGCCATTGCAAAAGTTAAGGTTGCATTGGTCTGTGCACCCGATGGTGCCTCAGAGCTCTGGGCACTGCCCAACATCCCTGTCCCTCCACGGAGGGCAGCACCCAGGGGCTGCCTTTTGTTCAAGTGCAGGATGGAAGCATTGCAGCGACTGCCAAGTTCTACTCTTGAGGAGAAATTTTGGATGTGCAGCTATCCCCAGAATAAAGTCTTGATATTTGGTTGAGGACAACATAATCTTATCTGCTGTCTTTAAATTATTTTCACTACATTATTCTTTGCTTGGATAAGTATGACACCAGCTTGAAAAGGAATATAGAACTATTTCCCAAGGCAGTGTACTGCCATGGTGAAAGGCATTTGATCATACACCTGAAATACCTTAAATTCTGCTTTCCACTCAACTGGCATTGACCAGACCCAGCTTCGGTTTCATTTCACAGAGCTCAACTGGATTTACAATGCCAAGAAATTGAAAATAAAAATAACGATAACACGTCCTTTTCGTGCCATGAAAATAGACCAACTTTAGAGACATGCCAGGTGCAAATCCCCTGGAAAATGAAGGTGCCATTTTTCCAGGCTGCTGCTTCCAAAGCCACGTTTGAGGGCTGCACCAGGAGGGGGCAGGAGAAAGCCGTCCGTGCCTTCCCACCGAGGGAAACCCTGGCAAAACCGATTGAAAACTTCCCCAAGCTCCAAGTTAGCTTCTGTGCTCCTGGCACCATCCCTCTGTTACACACATCAAATGATATGTGCAGAGCACTCCGAGTGTGGATTATTTGCAGGCAGAGATCCTGCAAATCCGGGTTTGTAATGCATCCCACGGTGTGATGGCCAGGCTCCCTGGCAGCCTCCAGCCTGCTCCAACTTCGCTTCCTCCCCGGTTAGTAGGAATTTTGACACTGAGATAAATGAGTTTTGGCTAATTTTCTCTTACAGTCCTTTGACGTAAAGACCATCCCAGGCTCAGCATTTGTGCAGCGCCTCTGGAGAGCCTCCCCGTGCTCTGTGCAGCGCTCAGCAGCAGCAGCTGCCGTGCAGGGCAGTGACCGCGGTCCCGCATCGCCAAAGGCAGGGCAGTGCGGGTGAGGCACGGGGCTGCCTGACACAGCAGCCCTGCACACCTCGGGGTCACTTGTCACGTTCAAGGTGGCTGAGCGGGTCACAGGCTGTGCCTAAGTCTCAGTTTTCAGAGAAAACTACTTCAGGCACCTATCTTTGGCGGGGGGACTGAGAATTGGATGGTGGGGAAGACTCTAATGTGTTTCAAAACTTCCAGCTTCTGGAAGGGTCAGGGGAAAAAAGGAAAAAAACCCAGTCTTCTCTTGTGGTATTTGGAATTTCTGCTTTCAATCATAGCCAGAAACCAGAGATGTGAAGCTGTATGAGAATTAAATATGTAAGGGGGAAAAAAAAAATCATCCAACCTTTGCTAAACAACAAAGAAGACTTGGCTCATGTTGGTTTCCAACTATGGGTGAAGGTTCAAGTCACTTACTTCAAAAATACATTACTCATGAATGAGCTTTATTAAGAAACCTTGTGCTCCTATAACTCTTTCCATGTGAGGTTTTCAAGTACTTTATGGAATTAAGCAAAACAACCCTGGGAGGTGGATTAGTTCTAACATCCCCACATTACAGATGGGAAAACTGAACACTAAGCACATTTGTAGGAGAGCCAGAAATAATATTACCTAACTCTCATGTACTGCTTTTCAGCAGTAGATCTCACATCTTTTCAATGGAGGAACCATTATCCTTATTTTATAAAAAGGCAAAGTGACTTGCTTGTTCTGGCCAATAGCTGAGCTGAGTGAGAGGAGCCAGTTCTTCCCAGTCCCAAGGCCTGATTTTACTAACTAAATGACCAAACCACACTCTCTTTAATATTAAGCAATTATGCAAACACACTCACATTAGAAAAAAACCCAAAAACCAAAATCCAAAACACCCAAGAAAATGCACCAGGGTTGATTTTTGGAAAGCCAAAAATATGTTTTCTAATACTGAGGATTTTCTTGATTGACTGTATCTTATATCCCACTGATGCACTGCATCTTTGCTTTGCTAGTGAACATGGGAAAATAAGCAAATTGAATCTTTTCACATTAATCATGTGGTATTACCTGACCACAGACAGCATCAGCAGAAAAATTTAACATCAAAGAAAACTGTTATATGGTCCTTTTGATGTTGCAAACCTGAACACAGAGGAGATAGTTCAAGTTTTGAGAGAAGTAATGACACATGAACATGGACGGGGTCATGATGCTGCTGTTTAAAAAAAATAATCCAGCAACTCTCTCCCCCCCAAATAAAACTTTCATTTTTACAGCCTTTTTCCTTCTTTCAGGAACAGCAAACTCTTGAGCTCTTTTACTCTAAAACTGCCTTGCTTTGCACCAAAAGGCCTTTTGGCAAGATCTCTTGTCTCAGAGCAAGTCCCCAGTGAGCTTGGTGCTCAACACACAAAATGCAAAGGTGGCGCTTTCCCCAGGGAGCTTTCCATCTAGACCCATGGAAGACATTGTTCCACCCCAAGAAATTCCCTGAGCTTCCTCTGGGAAATCCCGCTATTTTGGGCCCAGAAATAGCAGTCTCAAAGCAGGAAGAGCAGAAGCTTTTGAACTAGCAAATAAAACAATGAAAGCTCATACACAGTTCTGGGAGGAAAATTTATGACCAAGAAACTTGTAAAGGCAAGTCAAAGTTGCTGCTTTCAAGGCCTTTCTGAGCTGGAAAACTGATGGGTCTGGGGATGCTACCCTGGCCCAGCTGTAATCGGGATGGACAGCAGTGCTTGTCTGCAGAAAAATGAATCTACAACAACCACATTAATGTATTATAATTGTGTAAATGATAAAGATTAAAAACATTGCATATAAATTATAGATATCACCATATAAAGAGATTTCGTGAGTCCTCAAAATGGGCTGAACTTAAGCCAATCTTTAAAATGGTTTTGGTAGAGTCACTTGTGGACTGAGCTTCCTTCTCTAATTCAGTCAAACATCCTTCCCAAAGGCTAAGCCAAATTAAAGCCAATATTACACTAAAAGGAAGGATACACAGTCATTTACACATGACTTAAAGTTAAATTCAAATGGCAACAGAAACAAATCCCCACTTTTATTTTATGCATTTTTTCATTTTTATAAGGTCAGCTCTTAGCACAGGCAAGCAACAGAGTCAATTTCTTTTTGCTCTTTGCTGTGCCCCAGCTCTCATGTGTATATCTGATGAGTCACTTCTTGCTTGTGACATGTCTTTGCCACCTGCAAAATAGTCACACTGGGGCCCAGTGACTGGGTGGGGATTTTTGAGCTTTTTTTTTTTTTCCCCCTGCAGAGTCCTTTGAGATCACTGGAAGGAAATTCTATAAACCTGTGCTGCTACTCCTCTGAATTACAGAGAAGAGATTCCATTTGAGTGATGTAGACATTATTACTGTTGCTGTTTGTCTGCAGAAAGCGACCTTTTACTGTGCTGAAAAGAGCCAGACACTGCAGGATCTGCTGAGGATGACACAGTGGATGTCCTCCACTCTGTTGTGGAGTCTAATAAACCTAGAGGACTTGGTGTGCGCCTGACTCTGTGGGCAGACAGAAAGCAATTATTCCTTTTTCACTTGTGCTAATTTAAGGAGAAAGGTCATTTTGAACAGCTGAGAGAGTTTCTGTAATAATATTTTACTTATTTAACCAATCCTCAGTTTTAACAGATTTATGTCTTAATGTCAGCACTAACCATCCATCCAAGAACCAGAAAAATGCTTTTGTGTCAAAGTGCTATTACTCTCCATCAACTACAGATGTGGAAATGGAAAAAGAGAGATATTTGAAGATTCTTCTCTGACATGGGAACAGCACTGAGATCTCCAACTTTTGTGTACTCTTCCATGGTCCCTGCATTTTATTTATGCCCAGACTTAAGCTCCCTAAGCCAGTGCCAGCTCAGAATGACTCCTGGGCCAGTGCCATGCTACACCACAGCTAGGCACCCAAGTTGAGATTTCTACCACACTGAAAAAAATTTCCACACAGTGGAAAAACTGTCTCAGGGAATCTCCATGTTGCACAGCATAGCTGCACCCCTTTGCCCTGAACAGTCCTGTTCTGTACAGTGCAGGGAAATGTGTGCATGCATTAGCTCCAGTGTGCAAAGCTGTGCTCCCCTTTGGCTCTAAACCACCCGGCCCTGGTGTGGTAGGAAGAGACTAAACACAGGGTAGGAAATGCTGCAGCTTTCAGCAGAGTCCTAGGGTTTGACTGATACACTTGTTCAAACTCTTGGGGTTAGGCCCATTTTTGTACAAGAGCTCAATGGAAAAGCCTGCAAAGAAAATGGGACGGGAGAGTTTGTCTTCCTCTGTGCAGTAGGCTAGGGCTGCCTGCTGGAATCATTGAGGAGCCTTATCCAATATTTTATGCTCTTGCTAGGGTCTAGACTGTTGCTGAAACTCTCTATCACTCTTGGTTTTTTCCCTTTGATTTTCCTGTCTTTTTAGCTGAGGTTTTTGGGGTTTTGCTGTGAGGTTGCAATGACGCAGTGGAGCCTGGGTAAGCATAGCCTGCAGCCCGTGGGTTTCTGGAGCTGGATGATCCAGAAACTGGATACCATGACCCAGATGGTCCTTTCCAGACCTGTGTTCCTAGGCTTATAGGTACTGATAACTGCAGGACACTCTCAAAACTAAAATATGGTCTCTTTTTCTACTGACCAAAATGAAAGAAATCTCTTTTGTTTAGTCATCTGGACTGCTGCCGGAGAAAAAATGAACAAGAGGTTTCCTTTAGGTCCACTGAGCAGAACCTTGCACTGTTCACATCCCTGAAGGTGATATGCTCTCATCTAAGTAGAGCATCTGCTCATTTATTGTCCCCAGGAGTCATCACCTGGAATGGGAAACATCAGGATTTTGCTTGAGCATTCAGCATTAAGTTGTTGGCAAATCTTCACCGTAACATTTTTTCTTATCTAATGATAATTTGATGTATGAGAAACCTGCCGAGTGAAAGCATGACTATTATGTGAGCAAACAATACAGCAGTATGTCCAGTATTATCTGTGAAATGTATTTCAATACCTGTGTGATTAATAATGGATTTGGAAGCACAGTGAAGAATAAATAATCCAAAACAATATGCAAACTTCTGTGAAGGAAAGGGATTAATACGAGAACCAAACGAAGCCCTGGAAAATACAGCATTCAAAATAAATTATCCAAAATGCTGGATCTTCCCTCAATGTAATTAAATAATAACATAAAACTCACAGATCAACAGCCCAGTGGTTTTCTCCAGTAAATATAAAACAAAGAAACTCAGCAGCAGTCAAGCTTCTTTTTAATTATACCAACCACTTCAATCGAAAAACCCTATGAGGGTTAAGGAAAAATTGCTGCTAAGGCTGGGCAGGCTTGCTCGGTTGCACAGCATTCCAGGGAGGGAATTTGGAAGCAGAGGGAGCAACTCTGTTCTACACATTTTGTTCTTTTAGCATGCATACAGGAAAAGAACCATCTTCAAAAGTGGGCATCATAGTTCTGCAGCCTTCCAAAGAGGCTGTGAGAAGAAACTTGACCTAAGTGCTTGCTGGCACAAGACATTTACATAAACTTTGCTCTGCTGCAGACTGCAGCTCCTCAGAAATCCTGAGATCTTTCTAGTACAAAAGTTAGTCCCAAATATCTGTGCTAAGCCAAGTCTTTGCTGGGGGATGCTGTCTGCTTCGCAGGGTGAGGAAGGCTGGTCCATTCTGCTTCTGACTGCAGGATGGTGCAGCACAGCCCCTGAACAGTTCTCAGGCACGTCATCTCTGAGGACATCTTAAATACCATGAGTTACCCGAGTGCATACCCAATGGGGCTGTTAGGGACCACAAATGACCTCAGAAAATGGTATCAGGGACCAAGTGGATGCTGATCCCTTCCCTGACCAGCAGTCAGTAAGATTATTACCAGTTATTGTTTTAATTGCCCTGCTGATTTGATTTTCTGGCCTTGTATGCTTCTCTTTTCCTTGATCTGATTCTTTTAGCACATATACTGGAATACAGGTAAGGAGTTACAATTTAAAATGTAAAAAGCTAGTATGACAAGACAGCGTGGGCACACACTAAAACCTTTTTTTTAAATACCCAAGAATTGCCTCAAGACAAATCTTCTTTCACTGAGTTAAATGTTATTCACTAAAGGAAAAAATACATAGTACAAGAGTAAGTCCTTGAAAGGAAAACAGCCTCCTAAACCCACAAACCCAAGCAAATCAAAAGACAACTTGTTCACAGAGATAAAGGGAAAAAACAGAGAGGAAAGTTTTTAACAAGGACTTTTTTCATTCTCTCTTTTTAATCTAGTATCAGTATCAAGAGCTGAATGGGGAGAGCCTTTGAACAGCACCTGCATGGGCCAGCAGTGAAGGTCACATACCAACCTACAAATCTCTCTCCCCTGGCACTGGAGAGACAGTGTTACATTCCTCCCTTTGTACTGACACGAAGTGGCTTCAAGTCCATGTCCAAGTCTAAATAGTCATGAGCTGTAACCCAATCATAACTGGTGACTTCTGTACGCTGGCCAGCCGTGGAAACTGGAGACTGCTGGTCCCCACTCTCCTGCGCACCCCTGAACGTCCTCCCTTCAGCTCAGCTTTTTCCTTTCCCCACTATCAACATCAGCTCCCATTCTCTCAGGCTGGCACCAGTTTGTTGGGAGACCTACACAATTAAGTGTTCAGAAAAAAAAACTAACCTCCAGTAACTTTATTAAGGAGGGCTGTGGGCAGGACTAGGGGAGTAGGTTCCTTTCACCAGGTTCAATTGCATGAGAGCCTTGGAAAACTTTCTGGCATTTTGCTGCAAGGTTATTGTGGCATGCTTCAGTCCCCTCTCCCTTCTTTTTTAAACAAAAGCTTAATGAAAGCAAGCAGAAGAAAGAACTTTCTGTCACCTTTGCTGACCTGTTTTGACTTTTGAAAAGGAAAGTGACAGTGCATTTGAAGGGTATTTTAACCATTGCTTCCAAGCTGCTTAGCCAAAGGCTGCACAGCATTAAATCACAGGCAATGACATCTTCAGCAACATACAGGGGAGTTTCTCAGCACTCGTTGTACCACAATTATTCTTCAGAGATACACAAAATGCCTTTTTCACTGTGCTGAGATTCACCACAGTAATTCCCTTTTTAAGGGCTGTTAGAAATACCTCAGGTGAAAAATACATACTCTTGCAGTACTCTAGCTTTCTTAATTAGCAAATGATGTAATCTGGAGCAACAGATTGTATTTGGTTTTAAAAGAAATGTCTAAGATGAAAGGATTAGTTCATATTAATATTTTGGAGGGCTTGATAACCAAACAGAAATACACAAACAAAAGAACAGATACTAACTGGCCCCAGCATGCTCACAGTCCATACAGTTTTCATAGGGGATCCCACAGAAGATGGGTGCCCTGGTAAAGGAAGGGGGCCTGGATCAAACCCTGAAGAAGCCTTGAAAGCTGTTGTGCAGGAGTGAGGCTGTAGATTTATCCTACGTGTGTGAAGAGCATTAAGCCATCATAGAGAGCTGGCTGAAAGCATTACACGTGCTATGGGCACTCTGTGCTTAGCAAGATACCATTGTGGACCTGAAAACCTAAACTCTGACCTTTAAGTGCTTGCCAGAATCTAGGAGATAACAGTTATTCTCCTGACAGCCACTGTGCTGAGAACATTTTACCTCAAGCAGACATTGTGCTCACACAATGGAGCTCCTTGCCCAAAATGCTGGTGCAATGGCGCCTATTGTGGGGCTGACAGCCCCTTTATGGAACACAGCCTGAGCTGCCAGGCTCCAAAGGAGAGACATCCTGTGCACTGCCCGTGTGTGACAGGCTTGAGTTCCAGCCCTGAGAAGGCAACTTGATTAAATCTGGGTGCGCCAATGGCTTCCATGGGTGCTTGTGGATCACCAGAGACCAGGCCATGGAGTTTGAGTGGGATCATTGGAGCTTCACAAAACACCCACTCTTTTCAAGCAGCTGCCTTGTGCTTGGAGCTGCACTGTTGAGTGGTAATGCACAGAAATTCTAGAACATGTCAGTTTAATCAGAAGTCCACAGCTGAAGCCCTCTTTAATCTTGGTTATATATTAAAACATATTTATTGGGTATTAAAAAGATTGCAGTTCAAGTAGCAAAACCTCTTTGCACCACAGAGGATGTTTAAGACCACTAAAGACCACTTAAAGCTAGCACAGTTATTTTGGAGGTGTTTAAATAGTTGTAGAACAGGAAACCATGGAGAAACTGAAGATCAGCAGAAAATTTTAAAGAAAGAATTGTACTTCCATGCAAACCACCCACTTTCCAAACATCATGGAGGTACAAGGCATCTGCTGTGCAAAGTTTTCCATACACCCCTGACAGAATTAAATATACGGCCACACATAGTGATAGAGCATCAAAAACCCAAGCACTAAGATTCCTCACTGCATAAACTCCCAGTCAGCTAATGAGGAGCTCGCAAAATAGGCCAGAGCCTCTATTTTCAGATCTAGATGTTGTGTTTAACTTGGAAGGGTTTAATGTATCAATAGCAAATCACAGAATTTTTTCCTTGTGATGTTCTTCATCCAAGTAAACTATGTACAAATATTCTATGTGGCAATGCTTCTTCAGGAAAATTCTGGCTCATCAAAATCCTAAATCCTATAATTCATTTAATATTGCTCAAATTAACCATTATGCAGTGGGTGAGGTGGCAAAGTACCTAACGTCATCATGACATAATATTGTCAAGCAGTGTTGTGACAACTTTTGCATTTTAGAAAAAAATAGCTTAGCCAATCTAGTGCTGATTGGATTGACAGCAGCTAATTATTGGGTAGTCAGATAAAATTTGAGTGTATCCAGATGAAACTGAAGTAGGAACGGCAGCTATTAAAAATAGCTTTAAAGACAGCAGCAACTTCCCAAGTTGTTAAATAAGAAATAACAGTTATCTTCTGGATGTTATTGACAGTTGTCTTTATAATATCAACAACCATATCACATCATTAGAGTATAGTGCTTCTCAATAATTCAGAAGACATAAATTAGTTTTTCAAGAAAGGTTCATGACCCTAATTTCATTTTCTCCAAATAAATCTAATGCAATGTCCTAGGAGAAGATAATGAAGATCTACAGCTCACCTGAGGAATCATTTAAAAGACCATTAATCATCTTTAAAAAGCAGTGTGGTGACATGCATTACCAGATTGTCCTTCTAAAGAACTGCATGTAAGATATTCCTGGCATGCAGTAGATTACACAATACTGCCATCAAACTTGATCTCCCTTTACTGGAAGATGTGGAAACTGGAATATCAGACTCAAGGGAAAACATCTTTGATTTGCAGTGTCCCAGGACAACGCTCAGAGGAAGCCAAACAAGCAAGGAGAACAGAATAGTTGAGATAAGGATGACATAGAAAACAAGACATACAACATACGCATACACCCTAATGGGAAGAGAAATAGTTGTGAAAAAATATGTACAAAGGCACATTTAAAAAATAATTAGCTCAATCAATCTCTGTGCAAGATAGCCCTCAGCTGTTTCAAAATTCCTGTCCACTGGCTCTAGAAAGGGTCCCCACCAAAAACATTCAGCACTTTCTAAATAATAAGTAAAGGAAACATTAGGCATGGAACAGGAGCTGACTTACTTCATTTCATCAAAATTGTACAAAATCAGTAATTTCTAAAGCCTAACAAGTTACACATAATTGAGAAAATTCTAATGCCGTACCTTAGAAGATATTGAAATTAATTAATTTGTAACATCATTCATGTGTAAATTATCTGTTTCAACACTTTGCTTAAGTTTATAATTACACACAAGACTGTTAGCAATAGCGTGCTCTGAGCTGAAGTTGTGTTTCAGTACAAAACACAGCATTAAAATTACATCCACGTAGAGCATTTTTTTGCTGCTGATAGTCCCTACTTTAAAAAGTATTAGTAGCTGTTACTAAATGCCAGATGCTGTCAGAAGTGATGAAGATGTTAATTTTTAGTCTTCACCACTTCAGATATTATCTGATATTCAGTTTCTCTGACAAATGCAGGTATTTATGAACTGACTACAGCGATCTTCCAGAACTGGAAATTGGTCTGCACTGTATGATGATGACTAACAAGTTGATCATGATTAAAAGCAGAGTCCTGTAACTAAAGTTAGCCCTAGGCTTAACTGAGGGGCTGTGGTTGTTCTAACTTCACTAGGTCATTTGAACTGCCAGTAAAATGAGAATTATAAAATCAATTACTTCCAAGCTGAGTTATTCATCAAATTCCTTTGCTATGTTTAGACAATCAGTTTCCTCTGTCCTTATCTGATTTTTTAATAGAAGCTCTCATCCCTCTGGAACTTCAGGAACTTTTTGTACAACTTGAACATTTTTTGGTGAACAAAATCCCAGGTAACTGTTCAGATCTGATTGACTGTGGTCAATTCAACACCACTTCCCTCTGGTCTCCGTGCATTTATGCTATTGTGTAGCTGATCCTGGGTCTCTGGCAAGAGTGGCTGGTAAGATATTGCACATTGACTCATCAGGCAAATAGATTCATAAGTGGAATGAATGTTGAAAGCAGGAAAAAGAAAGGAATGAGTAACCTTTTTGATATCAAAACTGACCAAGGAGGATGAGAAAATAACCAGACCTTCAGTTTTGGCCCAGAAGAAATGATCAGAGACTACAGGAGGAAATGCCTTGTGGGGTTAGAGGCAAAGCATTGAGGAAATGGTACACTGGGTTTTTGCTTTGTTGAATTAGGGTTTAGTTTTATAAAATTAAATCTAGGCCTGTGCACTCAATTTCTTTGTGTCTATAGAAACCACTTGAACATAACTAAACTACAGAATTAATGAATTCCCATTTTTACATTGCCCTAATTCCAACAATGGTTTTTAGCAGACCTGAATATCTCATTTTCAGAGGTTCTATCAACAAACTATCTTCAGGCAAAGATTATTGTTTCCTTCATATAAAATATTGTAAAACTATAGGAGCATAAGACAGAGCTTTAAAATGGAAAAAAATTTGCATTCATATAGAAAGAAAACCTCATAAGGAGATCAAATAAAACTGCAATGGACTGGACACTAGAAGCATCAAGGACTGTTATGCAATTACATTTTTCTATCTCAACAGTGTCACTTGCTGATGTATATAAAGTAAATTCCATTTGGTGAAACACGAAGGGGTTTCATTACACAGGTGCCATTACACAGAACCTAACAGAGGCAGGAAATAGATCTCCATGAAGGTTACATTATTGTCTTATTTCAGTAGATGGCTTTGTGCTCCAAAAATGTAGTTAAACAAAGTGTATAACTGCTTACCCCTGAAAACTGGAAAAGATAACATTTTTCTGTAGAGATAGCAGATTTTCATAAGGATTTTGTAGTTTATCTAGATATTAGCATGACAGTATTACAGAGTACACAGAAGGAATGTCTCAAACAGAGGTCATGTCCAAAAGCTGGATATGCAATGTCATAATTCTATTTCCTGCTGTAAGGAGCACATATGACTCAAGCTGAGATGGATTGGTTTGTTCGGGCTTTTCTATTTTTCAGAAGAAAACAACTGACAGTGAAGAAAAAAAAATTCAAAAGATGTAAGGAAAAAATAACCACTTAGTATTAGTCATTTCGGTTATCCAGAGGTTGTATTTTAAATGCTTCTGTACAAGTGAAGTGTATGCTTTTACATGAAGAGGATGACAAATTCTTTGAATCCTTTGTTTTCAGGTAGAGGTTGGGTGTATTTTTTCTAAATAGCCATAAATATAAAGACAAAATTATAAGTCTAGTTATTCAAAATGGTAATGGATATAATGGCTTTTTAAAGCAAAGGGAAAACTGAGTAAGAAATACTTAATTTGGACACAGAAGGCCTCAGACTGCTGGAAGGTAAAACGAGTTAAAACTGGTGACAGAGCAGCTCAAAACTCGTTTCCTCTTCATGTTCTGCACAGGCAACTGCTGCAAGAACTAAACATCCTCCTATAATATCTATGTCAACTTTAAGAAGCTTAGCTCACTTTACTGGGATATTTGGGTGCAGGTCAGATATCAATCAGCTCATTTTCCAGTTTCATTCTGATTATCAGTTAGTCAAAAATCAATATTAGGGGCTTGCACTTTTACTGCCAGATAAGGCTCTGCTGCACAACCAGGGAAGGAGCAGTCTGGGTCTCAAGTCTGTGCCTTGCTGTGGTTGACAGCCACACCGTGTAATCCGCTTTAAAAACTGCATTTCCAGCTCAAGTTAGTCAGGCTTTAATACAAAAGGGGGAGAAAGGCTCTAAGACTGTCACTGCTGTAACAGTCACCTTCTTGTTTTCAGCCTACATTTGTCTATGTCCACTTTTTTCACTTGTTCACTCCCAGCCAGTATTTTCCTTTAGCTTCAATTGCTTCTCCTTTACCTAGTATGTACTAACAACATATTTAGAGAAAGAAATTTAAAGATGGGGGTATGATGAGAAAGCCCAGTGTGGTAACCTTGTAATTCAGGCTTCTTTTCTCTCCCCATTTCATGATGAGACATTTTGGTGCAGGAGAATTGTAATGTGGTGCACATGAGGCATGGGAGGACTGTGGCTGAATGTGGGAGGATGTTTCATGTACTTCCTCCCTAATCCTCTATTCTTTCCTTAGTCTTTTTGTTTCTGTGTCTGAAAAAATCTTGCTGTTGTACTTTCTTTTGCATGTCAAACTCAGCTGATTACTAGAAATTCTCAATTTATTTCTACACTTTCTGAATGACAAAACTTAGATTTCTTTCAATAAAATTACTCTCAGGCTTTCTAGTTTGTTTTGGTTCTTTCTTTCCTATTACATTTCTGGTTGGATCTGGAGCCCCTGTCTATACCTAATTTTTTCCTCTTCTGGAAACAGACGTTTCAGATAGACTTTACTAACTGACAAATAGTTTTTGCCTGTACCCTGTATTCCTCTGGTCTTTGTAGTTGTTTGAATTTTATTAATATCTACCTAAATTAAACAAAGTTTTTTTTCAAATAGAAGCTAATTTCAGTGACAGAATTATTTGTCTTTTTCATTTTTAGCTGATTTTACCTGGATCAAATCAGGATTTCCTAATCCAGCAACATTTTCTTATGATAATACTTTTTTGAAAGAAAGATTCTTTACTTAAACCAAGTCTTAAATAGCATTGATTCTGACTGGTTCATTAACCTTTGTGAAAGAAGCACATCCACTCTCCCATGTGGAAATACCTGGGACCAACCACTGTAAATATTTGCCTTTCCACTCTATTCCAGGAAAATATATTTTTTCTAATAACACAATTTTTGAGAAAGATATATTTTTAAGAACAACAGAGCAATACAGAAGACTATAACTAGTTCCAAGAAGTTTCCAACTGATTGGAGACTCAGAGCAGCATCTAACCACTATCCATGTGATGACAGCACTGTCCTTCTTTCCAAGACCATTTGTCACACATACAGTGCCTTCAAGCCCTCCCTGGATAGCCCAATGGATGTGAAGGACCAGGGCAGGCCCTGGTCACTCTTGTTCTCATCCCACAGCACGGTGAGCCCTGCACAGGAACCTCTGGAGGGTGTGTCACCACACATGGCCTCTGTGAGCCTATCATTCACTAACATGTGCTGGGTCATAACCTAACAACATATAAACCAAAATCATTGTCCTCCTCCCGTTACCAGGTATCTGTCAGCTTGTACCAATTTGAGTTCTTATCTCTCAGGGGTTAATTGGAACTGGCAGCTGCCTCATGGTAACAGGACTGTCAGAGCAGTCGTGTCATCTGCACTGCAGCTGCAGCACGAGGTGCATCGCAGCCGTGTCTGCAAGTAAGGTATCAGGGAAAACAGGAACAGAGAAACCAGGCAGGCCTTAGGGGGAAAGCTAGGAAAGAAACTAATTATTATTACAGGGGTGTTTTAATCAAGATATCAGCTTTGCTTCGTTAAATAATAAAGCGAAAAGATTTTCTTTGCTGCACTCTGCTCCAAGTGTGTCCCTTCTGTTGAGGAAGAGAAATTGTGGTGGATGTAAGTTCAGCTCCTTATAGCACCAGTTTTGGAGTGAAAAGTAAACAAAAGAGGCTCTAGGGAAAAGTATAACTATTGCATAAAATGTTCCCAGCTTGAAGCAAGAGGCTAAAGAAATAGAACATCTCAATGTCAGAACAGCAGATTAGTCTGTTTGCTGGCTAATGCTCCGCTTAATTTGGCTCCAGTTCCCCCCCACACACTTTGGAAAAGGACCTGAAGGAAGGTGACCTACAGGCAAATATGACTTTCCTGGTGTGAATCTACATATTCAATGTCACAGAAATGCTCTGGCATCAAGGTGAGAGGTTTGCAGAGTGAGGACTGCGGGAGCAGCCCCATGCTCTGCCCTTGAGAAGGAGACAGTGTGACACAGTGCTGTAACACAAGCACATCTGTGAAACCCTAAAAACTCATGTGTGCCTGTAAATTTATTATAGCAAAGACCTAAATAGAATCCCGATGAACACAAAAGTTATCTGGTATAATATAGATACATGTAGATATAAATATATTTATATGCATATAAGCAATTTTTGTCTGAGAGTCTATCTGGAAGCCATAGCACATGTAATAGAAATTAAATGCAAGCTGAAGGATTTTAAATAATCCAAATAGCTCTTCTTTTTATCCTTTCCATAAAATTAGTACAGGCTCTAAACATATTCACAAATCTAAACAGCAGAAAGCAGAATGTGTATGACTTATAATTTATACATAACATCACCAAATAAAATATGAGAGAGGCCTGTAGCAAATCATGTAGCAAATGAGAAGTAACATAAAAAATCACTCTTCCTTAAAATTATCCTTACTGCCAATTCTCAAAATCATACTTAATCAGTGTATTAGTTTACCAGGCCTTGGGAAAAGGGATCTTCATGTCTTTTTAATTGTTTAAAGGAGCAGTTTCGGTGTTCAGTGCCATCCCAATCTTGGACACTAATGGTTAAAAAAATACCATTTAGCAATGGCTTCAAGTCTATAATTCAGCTGAGGATGAATCACTCTCTACTTTTTGGATTTTGTATTCTTACTTGTTACGAAGTTCGCTGGCTGGCTTAGCAAAGCAAATAGGAATTTTTATGGAGAAGTACAGAAGTAAAGGAGTTCAGCTTCTGAATATTTCCAAAAATAGAAAATTAAACTCTAATGACAAAAGCTGAGAGCAGTCCAAGGGAATTAGCTGTTCAGCTGTCACTCATTTTCTGAATTCCCTCTCCTTAGGCTAGACTTTTTAGGGGAAACAATTTTATCTTTGCATATTGGTGAGTAGTAAACTTAGGGAACAAATTTCATGCCCTTAGGCTTTGTGGGACAAGGCATGTGTATGTGTGTGTGTATGAGGGGTTTACTTTGGGTTTTTTTTTCATAATAGAGAGAATTGAAACAGAGGTATTGGTATAAAAAAATCATTTTGTGTTTTATGGATACTTCAAGTCTGAGAGACAGGAAATGAGAGAGTCCTTTATTCTGGTAATTTTCATCATTTAGCCATAGGTAGGATGGATTTTTAAATCACACCTTTCATGCATACAGACAGAGGAGCATGATTTATGGAATTTTCTGTTTCTGATGGTTGAGTTAACATTAACAGATCCTCATATTTTATTGGTTCGCTATTTTTATTATATCAAATGTCTCTCTTCAGTTCTTGCAGCACACTGCATAACTATGGAAGCAAGTTCATCTTCTCTATGACAGAAACACTCAAATACAGATCCCCTAGGACAATCTCAATTTCGAAGATTGAAAGTTGATATTAAAACACACGAGTGATAGATGTCTAGCTGCCACTGACAACAGATGGACTCTGGTCACTTCCTTTTTACTCAAGCTTTTGAATATATCTTTTTTTAGTCAATTTTATGACTTTCAAAGCTATAGGACTTTTTAGGGGATACTCTGATCATTTGTCCATGTATCCTGTCCAAAAGCTATCAATTAAAGTTATGCTGCTGACCACCCAGTCAAGAGATAGGATCTGAGAGTTCAAGGTATCAACTCCAAAGAAATACAGACCCATAAAGGACTGGCTTTTAACAAAATTGAATGGTGATATTAACACCATAATTCTGCAAGTAAAAATAACAGTGCAAATTTTACACCAAAGAAGTTATACATGAAGCTTTCTGTTTGCTGTGTTTCTCAAAAATCCCACATATGAAATAACCAAGTTCTTTACTACTGAAAATATATATTTATTGAGAAACACCAACAGGTAGTTGGTATTTTAGGGCTGAATTTGCCAACCCTTCAGACAGTGCTAGGAGAAACAAGAGCCTCAATGTAAGCCCATCTGAGAACCTCAGGATAAAATTAAGTTAGTATCCAGAAAAGCACTGCATCAGGACAAAGCCTTTTAAAAACAAAAAGCCTTTGAGGTTAGTAGCAAACTTTTTGTTTAGTGGCATGGTGGATTCCTTGGCCTGTTTTCTTGGGCTTCTTGGTCTGCTAAGAGACAATATTCCCCTGAATTATAGCTACATTTATTTCAGCACAGATCTCTGGCAAATCATGTAAGCCACCTCCCTTTTACTTGTGTCTAGTAGCAGGCATGGCCACACAGACACAGAAGGGTTTGTAAATCTGCCTACCATTCCTAAGCAAGGGTGTTCCACACAGCATCTCAGCCACCTCTGCTTCCTGCAGCTTGTGCCTACAGCACTGGGCTCCCACTAACCCAGGACAGCAGATGGGTCACAGCTGGAGGAAATTCTATGTCTTATGTTTGCATAAGCACAATAAATTGCACCGAATACAAGTCTTCCAGACTCCTCAGCCTACTATGCTTAACTAATCTTAAATTAGCTGATAGAAATAGGCATCTTGAGCTCCATTCCCTCCCAAGGTCAGCAAACAAAATAAATGCCAACAGATCTCAAGATTTTAGCTTCTCTGTGAGATTACAGCAAAAAAGTAAAATTAGTGTAATCTATGAAGTATTACTTTTGAGACTCATAAAGGTAGACAAACAGAAAATTTAATAGTTGTATAATATCTACTGGACGATTAAAGCTACTTGCTGATCAGTATCTGTATTATCAGTCATAATTCAATGAAACCAAGTGCAATCACATATTCAATACCACTTAGCTTTTGTACAGTACTTTTCATCAGTGCTGTTCATCAGCACCTAGCAGTTTATAAAAAAAAGAGTGTTTCATTAACACATCTTAGCAGGGAAAATGATAGCTGAGACAAAAGAGAGAAAGTGACTTGCTGAAGGTCACTCAACAGGCACAAGGCAGAGCAGGGAATACATGACAAATCTCATGAATCCCCATCCAGCATTCTTGCCATGGACAGCACAGTCCCTCACAGTAACTCACTGTTCATCTGCTCTTCCAGCAGGCTGCTGCATTCTCCACTCTACATAACTGTGTTCTTATATATTGGAGGAGATAAATACTGGTAGCGTGTGGAAAACCTAGAAGGTTTCATTGACAGTGAAAGTGGCTAAGAAATGGCATAGCAGTCAAGCTGCTACCAGCAGGTAGAATAAGTGCCATTCTCTCCCTAGAGGGGGTTTACTAGAGGCTGAATAAGGTCACAGAGTAAGTTACCACAAACGCCTTTGATCTCTTTGATCTCAAGACCTGAATTTGAAGTCAGCACTAAGGCAAAGTAAGCAATAAGGCAGACAAGAGATGTCTCAGAAAACCCTCATGTGGACTGCCAAGTATTCAGAGACAACAAAAAAATGAGGCCTCAACTGGATTTCTTTGGGTTTTTTTCAGCCAGATACCTGTGGTATTTCAGACATTTCCATGGCCATTGTTTCGCAGGTGTTGAAATAAAAGTTACCATTTCCTGCTCCTTAAGGATTCTTAGAATTAGGCTCCAGGCATAGGCTTATCTAAAATCCATGGAATCCAATTAAAACTGCACCAAAGTCTAGACTGAATTATCTTTTCAGGAACTATTGGTAACATGAATTAGAAATTTCCATTGAGCTAAAATCATCTACTGCTGGTGAAATAAAATAAATTCTATCTAACGAAATAACAGCTGATGGTCATGCATGCAATATAATTGAAAGATAATTGTATTGCTTTAGCTTTTTAGATTTTTCAGTTGTCAGTTGACAACTAGCCCTGCATTTAATTTGCTTTCTTTGGAATTTGAATACCCATATCCATGATTTCAGTGTTGATAACATAAACACTCTGAGTATCTCAGCATTGCTATCAGTGTGCAGGTTATATGCTGGAGAAGAAGAGAGATCCTCTTGCACTGTCACAGTTCATATGGAGCTCTAATCTACACAACTAAGACATCGTCTCCAAAATTTAGGCTTTTTTTGAATTCTGGCTACTCTACTCTCATCCTTCATCCCTCTAGATAAAATAAGGTATGGTGCCCTTTCTTCCCTGAGTGACCCCTGAGAAGGGATAATGCACTGCCAGATTTCAATATGCAATAGCAAAATCGTTTCACTGGCCACTTAAAATCATTGAAGAGTATACAGTTTTTATTGCAAAATCTAGCAGCACTCCAGCAGAAAAAGTTATTCACTTCAATTCCATTGAATGCATTAGCAAAGCAATTATTTTTTCACTTTGCTAAAAAGCACTTGCACCCCTAGATCTCAGATAGAGCCTCCAAAATAAAAAAAAGCAGTAAACAAAGCAATTAGTTCATGAAATAAAGATCCTGGTTTTTCAAGGCAAGCAACTAGTAAAAAAAGGTATTTTTTCCCTGAGCTTTTCATTCAGAACTCCCAAGATATTTCCAATTTATGCCATTGTGTGGAGACTAGAAGTGCAATTATAATAATTTTGCAGATTCTGAAGACTAGTCATGTAAAGTTCATTTTTCTTACTAAACTTTTTACAAAGCACCATCAGTGTTTGGAACAGAGTACAAGAGACTTGCCTCTTCTGTCCTTATTACAGAACTACTCCAACTGTAGCAACAGTTCTTATTATTATTTAAATCTGTGATCAGTCTTATTGCTGGACTCCCACAAGAGTTTAATATTTATAACATATTGCTATGTCCATCATTGTTGATTTAAAAGTAAAATAAAATCAAAAGTAAGGCTGACAGAGTTATAGAGCTGAATGTCAAAGAGCAGAAGAAAACATGGTAGTAATAAAATTATTATAATGCAATGTATTAGCAGCCAACGGGACCTTTCAAAGGTACCTCATGCTCAGTATCAGTCTCTTCAACAGCCTTTCTCTTCAGTCACAGGAAATCAATCTGATTACTTCTAACAAAGTTATATATAGAAAAAAAGAATCTTATAATGTATTACAACATAAGGGTTTTCTCATCAGGCAGGGAGACACAGCAGGAATCACACAAAGACATCTATTTCTAGTCCTGAAGATTTCCATGTATTAAACAACCACCTGTGATTAATTCTGTAGGGAGGAGGAATTGATTTTAATATTTTCCAAACTATTACAATTACTTAAAAAGATACAATCTGTCACTTCAGAAATATGAGAACATGGGATGTTTCTCAGTGAATTCCTAGAAATACGCCAGCTTTTAGAGTAAAACTTCTAATTCCAACCTTAAACATTAGAAAATACCAGTCATAAGGCCTCACTATTATTTTTCAAAGATGATTATTTTTCACCTATTTTCCAAGCCAACATATTGCAGACAAGGAAAAGCACATCCCTCACTGTTGCCTGAATCTTCATGGCGTCTGTATCACTAGTTCTGGAAGCAGAGTTTTGGAACACAGGAAGCTGATGATCATGGGAGCATGAAAAATACACTTTTTCACTTGACTGAAATTTATGAAATGTGCAGCACCACTTAGTGTACCACCAGCATCCCAGATGTAGACATTTGTATATGGAGGCAGCAGTGAACCTGCCCACCTGGTATATTCTCTCTTAAGGTCTTTAAACAAACTGTTGAAATGTAGTATTATGAAAAAAAAATAAATACCATTGACATGAAAGCCGTGGGACACCAATCAAATGGATTAAAATACCTTTTATAAATGAGTATATAGCAATTGCAATTAAAATAAATGCCTAGAAGAGAAAATAAAGCAATTAACTGAAAAAAAAAATGTGTTAAGATATCTATCTATCCCAAAGGTACTGAGCAATATACAACTTCTTTTATAGTTATGCAATATCATTTTCACATAGACAACTCAGCGCTCAGCAAGGACAGATTTTGGCTCTTGTACTTTGTGGGAGGGTTTGGGTTAGTATTTTTCTGGATTTAAAAGAGAGCAGATGAGGCACAGTGAAGATGAAGAAGTCTGGTTTTTCTCCATGAGAATGGGAGATTTTGCCATTTGTGTTTTAAGGGGCGTTTATCAGGGGTAGTAGAATGTGCATCCTTTGAATTTAGGTAGGTAGCTATAGGTAGTGACCTGTCTGTTGGTTTTATTTTTTCTCATTTCACCACAGATGTCAGTGCTGTTAACAGACAAACACAGTGTTTATACTTCATTTTGTATGCTTGTGGTTAGGAGTCTAGTTTGGTTCAAAGTCAAGGCAAACTTGAACATATAATGTCTCACAGGAAGAGCTACTGAAAATGTGCAGGTGAAAGATCAGCTATAGAAGGCAAAAGCAATAATCCAGCTCTTAATGTTCTAATCTCTCATTAAAATATTTGGAAATAACTTCTGTAGAAAGATATCTAGCACCAATTCACTTATAATATTACATTAGCATGTTTTTCAGCTTCCAGTGGAAAATTAAACAAATCATTCCCATAAATAAAAGAGAAAAATGAATGACAGGGGTTTATTACCAGAGGAACCACTGACACTCTAATTAGCAACACAAGGATTATGCTTAGGGCAGATGAATCTCCTAAAGTGTGAGCAGTATTTTTACCTCCTTCTATCAGGAAAGGAAAAGTTTAGGTCATCTGAGGGAAATCAAGGAAGAAGAGAAAAATACAATTACACCTCCTTTTCTCCTCCTCCAAAGACAACCTGGCCACACCTGGGCCGGGTGTTGTGACTGCCCTGTGCTGGGAGGACAGCAAACACCCCTCTCCCCCAACAATCACTCTCTGTTAATATTTGATAGACAGCCAAAGCGCTTCTGTGAAGACAACAAGTGAACCACCTATGAAAAAATAAACTGCTTTTCAAGAACATCCATCACTGGAAAGGGCTGATTTTCTTGTCCTCAAACAACCTTGTTCCTAAGGCTCCTGGGCTGCCTCTGAGATGTAGGAAAGAGCATATTGGGGGTTCGCTATATGGTGTGATCTCTTTTGTCACTCATTCACTCATTCATTTTCTCTTTCCTGCACCGGCACAGGGTGCCTGACTGTGAAACCAAGGAGCCACTAAACTGACCCATATTGCTGTTGTGACACTAGTAAACTACACATATTAATACCAAGGCATCTACCATGGCACTAATAGTTGGATTATTAGTGGCTGAACAAGCAGGCTTAGGCAGCCTTTATTAGGCTAATGAACAGATTTTTCCAACCAATGTCCCTAATCACCGTGCCTGCCTGCAGTAAAATAGCATGAATAACTGTTAAACCAGATACAATTAAGGTCCTCACTGGGATTAGAGCTACGGAGCGGCTGTTCCCAGGCACCTAGATCCCTGTTTCCTAATTCTAGTTAATAGGAGACCTTCTGCCTGCTTTCTGCCTTAAGCCAGTAAAGGAGAAGGGGAGGGAGGGGGGAAAAAACCCTTTGCAGAATATCAGATCCTCTCTCCTAACCTTTCCTGGATGAATAGAGACGGATTGTGAATCGTGCAAACCTAACATCTTCTAGAACAATAAGGCCCTTCAGTGATAACAATAGTACTAATCATAATAGTAGGCAGCTCCAGCCCCTTTCTATCATGTGCAAACAGTTGGGGCAGAATATGAAATTGCTTTAGAAATAGATACTGACTTTCCCCCCCCCTCCCTTTCACTTGCCTACTAAGAATAGCCTAATTTATTCATGCTTTTATTTGGCAACAGAAACTAGGCTGACCTGCCTCCCTTTTTATTCACACAGATAAAAGGGCTTTGGCAAAAAGGCAGAGGACACTCTCTGCATTTAAAGGTGTCTAGTGTTGCTCTCCAAAGGAATGACAGAATGGTTACTGCTTCTTTCATTGGTCCTCCTCTGCTCTCTGGCCTTCATCTCTTTTCTCTCCGACTTTCTTTGGGGCTGTTCATGCCATAAAAACTAGGTTAAATCTGGGGCGGAGGGGAGGGGAGAGAGTAAAAGAAACTCAAGTGCCTTCAGCATCTCGTTCAGAATAGTGTGGCACTGTGCAGCTACAGAGGTCCTATGTGTAGCTCACAGTCTTGGAACTCCGGGAAGAGAGCATGATTTAGAGATTTTGCTGAGAGCGTGTGTGTTTGGCAAGGGGGGAAAGAAGGGGGACTGAAAAGGGCTGGCGTTAACCCTTCTCCTATCTTTGTGTAACAAGAGTTGCTGCTCAGAAAACGTGAATCACTGCAGAAACACCTTGCATACCAAGCCCAATCCATCTGAGACAGCCTGGCTGTATGGATGGCGCTGACGGCAGAGCCCTCCCGAGCAGCACACGCGGCCGAGCCGTCACGCTGCAGACAGATAACAGCAAAGTTAATTGCTAAGTACAAACACAGGCATCTTTCAAGCTGGACAAAACCCCTGTGTATCCAAACACAGCTTCAGTGGCTGCCTGCGCATCCACTTGGTGAGCAAAGAGCTGGGTTATCTGGTGCTGGATAGGGGTAAGAGGGCTTCTGTCTGGGTGAGTAAAGTTCAGCTGCTCCCTGCTTGATTAGTAAAACCTCAGTCTAAATAATAATTTTTAACAATGTACCAGAGGTGGTTGGTTGTGTGTTTTGGCACTCCTGATGGTGCTGCAAAACAGAAGGAGCTCTGCCCGACTGTGATGCCAGGGACCGTCTGCACTAGATAGCCACAGCCAGTCTCCCACAAAGCAGGGTCTTCTCCAGGCCACTGGAGGCTCACCTTCCCCATACCTTTCAGGTGGTTTTCCCCATTATTCCATTTTTCTCTTGAGTCTTATCTCATTGCATGCACAATATATTTTTATAAAAGATGATCTAGAAAGTCACATAAAGAGGAGTCTGAACAAACACTGAGGATGCTGGTGTGCAAGACCAGCTTAATAGTATCTCCTGCCCTTTTAAATTCAACCGCACCCACCACAGACTAATGCTTGCCCTGCTCAACATCCGACTCCTGGTCTATATTTGTGATTTATCACCCAAATGACTGATTTTGTTCCTTCTGCACCTATAGGACTACCTCATTTTCTCAGCCATGCCAAAATAAATATGAATTCAACAGATATATTGTGGCTTACTCCACTGTAACTGAGAGCAGAATGTGACTTGTCTTCTCAGATGCATTATTAAAGAACCTAGCGAGAGCACAGATTTTCCTGCTATGTTATCAAATGATAAGGTCGAGTTGATCTGCAAAGTGAAACCTTTCAGAATTTTATTTGGCAGTTTGCTTTAAAACATCAAGTGGTAAATGGTTTCTGCTCTATTTCAGTTCTCATGAACACAGTTCTTTTACGACTGAACCCTTCAACAGGTTAGCAAACATTGTATCTCTGCCAAGACATGCCATTTCTTTTTTTGTAGAATACTTCTTTTCTTCATTCCTCTGCCAACCCTTTTCTCTTCTCCACACACTGCTTTCAGATTGCCAAGACATGATCGTGTGCTTTAAAGTTGATTTCGGAATTACTTGGCATATCTTCTTAGCTTTCATCTATTTTCCTATCTGGAAACACAATAGAAAGCTTTGACTTTCGAGAATTATTTTTTTAAGCACTTCTTCCGAGAAGTTATCAAAGTGTTAGCTACCACTGATTTTGTGTAAGAAACTAGACCAGCAGGATTAATATTCTTTTCATATACAGTTGAGAAAGGTTGAAACTTCAAAGCTGAAATTCAGATATAACCTCCCTGCAAAGCTCAGGTATTGGCATCTTCTTATCAATCTTAAAAATGAGATGTAAGAAGTCTTATGCAAGAGTACATATCCTAATCCACTCCAGCACTGTCCAAGAAGGATTCAGACACCATGTAACCATATAAAATGCACCAGATTGGGCATCCAGAGGGTTGTGTCCATAAGAAGTCTATTAGTAGAGTTAAAGCCACAAATAGTAGTTGTGGGCATCTCATCTGTCATTCTGTTACACTGGCAACAAAACATCACTCTCGCTTCTCCCACTGATCAAAAGATCTTTCCAAGTCCTCAACTCATTCTGGTAGCTCTGTCCTAAATGCTGTTTCTATTTTTTCCACACACTCTGTGAAGTTGAGGCTCAGTAACCCCGGAGTTGTCTCCCTATCTTCCTACTCCTTACACAGCCAATAATCATGCTTGCCATTTTAAGAGACAGCCTCTGTTTGGGAGTCCAGAATTACCTGGGTTTCTGTCATTACCCCAATCCCCTTTTCATATCACTGCATTGATGGAAATGATCTCTGCCTTTTAAGTGTGACCTACATTCTCTGCCCATAGATGTAGGATTTTGCATTTGGCTGCATTATTTTAGAATGTTTATCTATGCTGCCATTATGTGTCTCCCTTAAATGCTCAGGGTGAAACATTTTTGGGCAGTCACTGTACCTGGCTATGTGTTGGTGTGGTGTCAAGCACAACAGATCCTCATGTTCAATGAGCTTTACTGGCCTTCTCCCCTGCACATACCATTCACACAGCCATCTTTATGTTGGGCTGCTTCTCAATGCCTCTAAGTATTCAGATGCAAAGATATCACATGAGCCACCACATGTCTGTTTACTGCCTCCCATCCATTGCCTTGAGTTCAACACAAAAATATGCTCATTTACATAACCTCTTGTCAGACATGCATACTTAAAGGCTAACCTGGCCACACAGCACAAAATTATGAGCTTGCTTGCCAAGACCTTGCACTCCTACTCTTCATAATAGGTTTCAGAAGCCTCTACGAAAGTCAAAAATACCTTTTTTGTCAATAGAGCAGAGAAAGGCCAAACTTAGGACATTCTTAGAGCTGCATACATCCCATGTATTTATAGAGCAAAGATCGATACGTATTTCAGATGTACCTATATTTATAAAGGTGGGACTTATAAACCAGTACAGAGGTATTCTCTTCAACTAGTTCTTGCCATACACACTGGCAATCAATTTATCCTATGGAAAAATGACCCTCCAACGAGGTCTTCTGGGGTGTCAGTTGCAATCTCTCAGCCTGAGCAGTTGTGTAGATGAAGATCCAGGATTTTAGCGTGAGAATCTGTTTTAATGCTTCTTTGGCCTTTCCATGGGCTGATGCTACAGGTTTGGTGGGATCAGTGAAGGGCTCAAGGCATGACAACAAAACAGTAAAATCTCTGCAGGTTCAGCGACTGTTCTTAGCAGTAGGGAGACTATATTTTCTGGAAAATAGTCCAAGAGAATCACTCACAGAGTACAATATGGAAAGAACCAAGCTACTCAAACCATACAAAAATATCTAAGTAAAATATGACTTTGTTAATTTTTCCCAGGAGAAACATATAAATCGCATGCTACCCCCTGTTGTATTTGCCAATTAAAGGACAGTGGTTTTTAAATTCATCTCTGCAAGTTTTTCAAAATTCCTTAGTATTTCATCCCTCAAACATTTAATTGCTTCTGACTGCCTTCAGGAGGTATACTGGAAGAAAAGCCGTTGTGCAAGGCAGCTGGGAGATCTCAAGCAGTTCCAACTTTTCCCAGTTAATTCTATAGCCTGAAAGCAAGCCAAGATCTTGGATTAACACTAGAAGGGCGAGGATTGTGGCTTCAGAGTTTGTTACAAACAAAAGCACATTGTCAGCGTATAGCATCCAATGGTACTTCAGTGAACCCTCCCTGATACCCTGAATGCTTGGGTGAAAGCATACCATGATTGCCATTTATTTCAGGGCATCAGCAAAGTCTGATGTTGTTGCAAGCCCATAGGGAGCAGGCATTTGTAGTTTAGCAAAAACCCCAAACAAATGCAACCCTCTCCTTCACCCCAAAAAACACCCCCAAATCTAAATTCCTGACTGCAAATTAAACAAACAAAAAGTTACCTTGCATGGGTAGCTTTCAGGATCTTGCATGCAGGACTCTAATTAGACTCATAGAGATTTTAGTCAAACTAAGGAATTGTATTTTGTAAGCCTGATGTATATCTCATTATATATTATGCCTATCTCAGTCTCTAACAACCATTTCTTTCCACAGGTGCTTTTTGCTTAAGATGGCAAGTTAGCAGTCTACCTACTTTTCCCTCTGACTCCCAGAAGTCTTAACAATGTGTAAATTCAATGCAGGCCATATGCAGTTTATTTAACCTCTCCAGGTGCTCTGGGAAAGGACTTCTGGCCTGTTGCTGATCTAATTTCATCTTCTGTCTTCACCTTTTCCTTAAAACCACAGCAAAACTAATAACTTAGCCTCAAAGCAAGTCTTCAAAGCAGCTTGTCAATTTTCCTTAAAGAAAAACCGAAGCATCAACCACCTTTTTTTTCCTTTTAGTATAAACAACCTGAAATGGGGATCTAAAAAGGGCATGGTATTAAATTTCTATTTTATTTCATGCTCAAAGTACATGCAGTATGTTTTATGGTAATAAATGCACGATCAGAGATTAGGAGTACATCAGCTGAGGAGTTGAACACAGCTCCCATGAGGACAGGAAAAAAAAAAGAATACTCAATCTATGAATACAGCCTTTATTAAAATACTACAGCCTAGAACACCTTATTTATGACTTGAGTGGAAAGATTTATGTACTATGAGTTCCAGATTTCATTAGACTTATATACAGTTATGATAAGGATGTGTACATCTCTGGAAACTTGTCAAAATGTCTATGAAAATTCTGCATGGTGAATTCCCCTGGTCACAGACCACATGTCTTACATGATGGCTTCTCAGGCAGACCATGTTCTTCTCCTAGTTTATTCTTAGAAAGCAAACTCAGCAGGTGGAATTGTTTTTGTGCTCTGTCTGTATAAACCCCAGCACAGTGGGATTCTTCTACACTGGGATTTTAGAGTGTTAGGATAATGCAGATAATAAAAATCAAAACAATTACAGTATGAAACAATACAGGAAACCAAATTCAGCTCTGTACAACATATAAAGCTTGCAAGAAACCTGACCCAACTCAAATTTGCCCTTTGCTCTACAACTTCCCCTGTAAAGTCTTGAAAATGCATTATTTCAGAGATGGGACTGTGTCAAAAAACTCCACTTTAAAAAAAATTTTCTTCATTGTGTAGGGTGGTTTCTTTACATGGGAATACAGAAAATTTGATTATTTACCTTCAGGGTTTGGCTTTGGGGCCAAGAACTCTTGGCCCTCAACATACTGTGTGAAGTGCTCTGACAGGTCAAGTACTTCTGAAGAAAACACCAGAAAATTTCCCTGTTATCAAACGCCTTGGAGTTCCCTGCGGGTCTGAGGCTGTGTCTGTGTGATCTGCTCTCCAGATCAGCCCATTCACACTGAGAGTTTCCCAAAGCTGGGCAGTGATGCCACACATTTAATCCCTGCTGAACCCACAGAGCCCTCTCAGAAGGATCAGGGAGGGAGACATGGCAGATGCTCCTGTACCTCCAGAGATGAGGGGCTTCAGCTGCAGTTGTTTTTGGCCGAGAGGGAGGGAGCATGCCTACAGGAGGAAGGAGTGTGGAGGAGTCAGCTTGCTCCTGGATTTACTGGAGGTTAGTTAAGTAACTGTATACAGAGGATATAACTAGTAATCAGGTCATGAATCTCCACATACAGTTATTTTTGTAAGAAGCCAAACACATTTGGCAAGCCTGGCATTGTCTCATATTATTAGCTGGCAAATAGTGTACAAAGTCTTTCAGTCCAGTGAGAGCAACAGCAAAGAAGAGATCGCAGTTGACAGGAAGACAATAAAAACATCTCTGAGCACAGAACAAAGAAGGGACTTGGAACAACAGGAGCACTAAATTCCAAGCCTTGTATAAGCATGGAAAGAAGAATTCAGTCCATGACCGAGCAGATCATGGGTATTCAAAATACGAAAAGTAGGGAAATAATTTAAAAGTGAATACTTTGATGTCCTACTAACTTGAAACACAAACAACAAGTGAATAAGATCCAATTATCTAAAATATTTGGTGAATAGACAAAAAATACATTTGATAAATAGTGATTGAGAATGGAGAATAACATTTCAGCTCCCAGAATAAGCAAAGGAAATCTATTCTTAAAATCTATGCTTAAAATGTATTAACTCAGAGCATTGGTATCCATGTCTACATTTAGAGACTTGAAAGATTCACTAAACACAGTAAAGATTCATGGGATGAAGAATTTAGGTGATCCCAACATAAAGGACTGACCACAGAGAGAAACAGCCCAAACCCAACAAGTGTTTCTAAACAGAAAGCATTGAGTTGCTGAAAATATAAATCAAAACTATATTAACTGACAGTGAAGAGCAAGTGCTTCCTGGAGCAAAAGGAATAAAGGTGAGACAGGCATAAACTTGTCAAATACATAGGCAGCACGATGCCAAAATTAAAATGAAAAATAAGAATGGAGCACACCTCCATGCACCCCAAAGTACTTATTAAAAAAAAAAAACAAACAAATAAGGAAAGCATTTAGCCTGTCACTGCAACCACAGAAAGTACAGAAAAGCCACCTCAGGACACCAGGGTAGGCGGTCAGTCTGCTGCAGCAGAGAGGGCAAGGACTGGAGGCTCCTTCAGGAGAGTCCACCTCAGTCTGACTCTCAAAATTACCCAGAGTGATCCTAAATGTGGGAGTCACCGGCAGAGCAGAGGCAAGGATAGGGCAGGAGGAAGGTTTAGGAGTTAAGAGATCACACAGAAGCCAGAGCAGGAGCAGAGTCTGGGCTGCCTGAAGCAGCCAGCCTTGCAAGAAGCCATGACTTCCCACCCCCAGGCAGGCTGCAAGGGACCCCACACACAATTCTCAGACTTGAAGGCAGAAGGGCACAGGGCACATCCCAGGAGGCACCAAGGAAAAGCCTTGGATTTACATACAGAGCACAGACTATCCTTTTGGACAGGTTTATTTACATCAGATATCTATCAAGAAGCAGGCAGTGAAATTTTACAAGCACTCTTACCCTGCACAGAATGAAAGAGGGATACTGGTGATAGCCAGGCTTTGAGCAGCCAGCACAACCCCATTACTTTCCCTCTCCTGAGGAGTGATTTTCCTTATCTGTATCTGTGGCCTGGATCTTGCTATTGCACCAATCCTGCTGAAGTTTGCTTTATTGTGATGGAAAAGTCAGCAGCAGACCCATATCCCCTCAAGGGACACCCTGGTACCAGTCACTCAACCCATGGTTGTGTTATAAAACAGCAACCTTCTGCTTTGCTAAAGCGCAGACATATGAGCCGTAAGCAATTTGTATAAAATATTTTAAGATACCAAGAAAAGAGCAAAAAAGCAAAGATGAGAAACAATAGCATACTGTTAATTTTTGGGTCATTTAACACAACTCCTGGTAATTTTCTTATCTCTGTGCATCAAGTTTAAAACGGGAAAAAAAATAATCATCATCTCTCCTTGTGTAAATAGCAGCAAACCCTACCAGGATACTTCAAGTTTGTCTCTTTGGCTTCTGTTATGTTGACTTCTGCTACAGGATGAGTGAACACACTGAGGAATAGAGCCATAATTCTGCTCCAAAATCTAATGCCAGCTGGAACCAGTGAAATTATGACATTGGACTTGTCAGTGGGGATGTCAACAGCAGTAGCATGAAAAGGTTTTATGAAATACTTTTTTTTTTTGCAGTCCACCAGATCCTGTAAAAATGTGCTGAAGTTGCCTGTTATAGTTTGATCTAAGCCTCTTTGGATTCATACAAGTCTAATAGTGGGCTTTAACAATCTCTGGATCAGAACCTTTAATGACAAACATGTCTAGAATAGCAATTTTTACATTCCCTAGGAGTAAATATTTTGGTTTAAGCCTCTCTTCTCCACAAACAAGACAGGAAATAGGCTGCAACTATCTTGCCTCTTGTAGAAGTTATTTTTTATTTTCTTTGTGTATTACAGCAAATAATATAACAGTAATCTGTAACCATGACTGAGCTAAAATCTAGAATAAACAGACATTATTCCTCTTGGCCACTATTTTGAGGAAGAAACTGGTTAAAGGCTGGCATAGGATTTGCACAAGAATATTTTACACTGCTGGTTTTGTACAAACAGTATTTAAGAAACTGCCATGGAATTAGTAAAAGTAACTAGCTTTAGTAAGGGTAATGCTAACTAAACAGCTCCAGACAAAGTGTCCTATGCTTTACAAACCTTTGCACTCTGCCAGAAGAATGTGGGAAAAAAGCTAATCAATAAAAGACAAAATAGAAGCATTACCTCATCATGACGCAAACTCCCATAGCCTAAACACTGATCCAAAAGGAAAAAAGTGAACTGGTGACTCCAGAGATAGGAGTAAACCTTTGGTCACATCAAATGCTCCACTCTTGTTAGAGAAATACTTGGCTCCCAGTAAAGTAGCAATCTCTGGTTTTATCCCACAAAATTGAAGATAGAGATAAAAAGCAAATACAAAAATGAATTGTTTTTAAAATTGAGTGTGATATCTTTAGGCCAGACTATACCTTACAAATTATTTGTAGATAGCTGATTGCAGAGAAGCATCTGTCATAATTCTGACCTCTGTGTGTTGCCATACCCTAAGGCAGCAATAACACGTGTCCTTTACTGGACAGCAACAAATCATGAAGCAGTATGCCAACATGTTAGGTATAAGGCATATATGTAGGTATGAAAGAAGAAATTATTTTAAGAAGGAAGAAGAAATTACTTTAAAGTGATGCTGTCTCCTGGAAAGAGATTCTTTGTCTGAATGACACTCTGGACTAGACAGCTCAGTGTGCACCAGGGGGGCTTCTTAGAAGCTTCCTGTTTCCCTTTAACATGGCCGAGATGTTTGTCAGCTGTGCAGCTACGAGGCACAGGCACTGTCAGTACAAGCTCAGTATTTTGTCCTGACAGTCATGCCTGCTTTAAACAGCATGATTTGTCATGCTTTGGTCAAGATTTGGTCCTTCCTACCATCAGAAGCGTCCGGAGGAATGAAAACAATCAACAAAACTTTTTCCGGATAAAAAAAACACTGCACAAATGATCTCACTTTTTAACTGAAATTGAATTTCTCAAACTTTCTATATGCTTAGCACAAATTATGGTTCAATTCAGACTTTAGGCAAAGGCAAACAACAACCCCAGAGCAGGCAACTCCACGCACAATGCTCATCCACTTACAGCAGCTTGATCATTTGAGTGTGCTACAGCTTGCCTGTCGTTTGCTTCATGCTGCTTTTGGAGCTGTTTTTTCCATTTGTTTGTGTTGAAGGCTGCATTTGTTTTCTTTCCTTGTACTGAAAAAACTGGAGTACTGTTGACAGTAAAATTATTAGGCCCTTTACCCTAAAGTTGTCAACCAGTCTTGGCTGTTAACAGATCTAACAATTAGGTAATTAAAAGTATGATTGACAGGCAAACAGCGAAAGAAACGAAACCTGTTATTGCACCCCTTCAGTGCAACAAATAAACCCTCTGTACGTTTTCAGTATTCACTGGCTTCAACAGGCCTAATTATCCCTGGTTGATGAGTATGTGCATAGCATTCAGAAAGTGTAAGGTTTTCATGTCACTTGTTTTTTTTTCTTAGGTTTCTTTTTTTTTTTTTTCCAGCTAGAGTCCTTTTTCTGGTATGTGTGTGCATTTTGAATATAATGCTAAAATACTTGATGCCACCCCGACTGCTGGAAATAAGCCAACATATAATAATATCCTATCAGGAATGCTTAGGAAAAATAAATCACTCCAGATCCTTGGGAGTCGGTGATACAACTGCTATTCCCTTGTCAGAAGCAGGCAAGCGCATATGTTTAGTGCTGCACTTCAAGGTAGGCAGTCAGAGCTGCTCTGCCGTACGGGACCAGCCTGGATGACTGACAGTAACAGAGCTGTCACCGTGTGTTTCCCATTTTCTGCAGTGTGTGGTTCTGCACCCTGCTGTGTACCTCTTCAGTAGCCACTGATTTGATATGATGCATTCTGAGAGGCAGAACACCTGATGATGTATTTTTAAATTAAACCAAAACCTTGCTGCTCTTTTCCAATTTAGACATCTAGGGAGAATTCTGCGCTGTATGGGATCCTTTAATTTTTTATTCTCCCTCTTTCAAATCACATTCTCTGCCTTTCTCACACGCAGACCAGGCAATAAATCTGTGTGTGCTTCGTTTTTGGTGGGCATCATTCAAAGGCTGATTTGTTAGGTGTAATTACATTCACAGCAGTTTGAAAGAATTGAGCTAAGCCGCCTGCCCTTCAGCTGCAAGTCTTAGTTTACAGTGCACCCTATTAATATGCAACTGGGCAGACAGATGAAATGCCCTCAACAGGTCTTAGATGTCTTTAGCATCTTAGTCCCCCAACTCTGTAAACATTGGTTAGCTCTGGGAGCGGGGACTGCTGTGCTGCACAGGCAGTCTCACTCTGGGGGAAGGGATCCTTCCAAGAGCCTGAAAGCCACCTGAATGGCTTTAGGGACTTCTCAGATATTTACCCTTTCTTGTGGCTAGCAGTCTGAGCTTGTAATCGCAACTGGCCAAGCAAAATTCACCACACACAGCCAGGCTGAGAGAAGAGGGAAGAAAAATCCTCTGAAAAACTACCCCTGCAACCTCACTCAGCAGGGCCAGGACCTCTAGGTCTTCAAACTAAATGACATCAGAGCAGGTGACTACACACAGGGGTTTTTTTTGGAACAATTATCAAGACAGATGACAATACAGCTACGCTGCTGTCTCTCTCCTCCCACTGTATTTCCTCCTCTTCCTACACACTATCATATCTCTTTCATGTCATATTCAAAGCAGCATTTCAAACCAAGAGCCAGAGCTAGAAATGGCTTGTTGGAGGGAGACTGTTCTCTCAAGCAGGATATAAAAATTGAGATGGTGCTATAGAGGAGATTACATTTTTTTTAACACATGTATTTTAAAAGAACTTGGCCAGCCCTGTCACTAGGATGAGATGCAGTACCACTGTTAATGCAATACCTTCAATCTCTTAGCTTTGCTGCTTCCTGATTAATGGAAAATCAACTTCACAGGCTTTCCAGAGCTATGGTAACCTCACCACCAATGCTGACACGCAGACCAAGAATATAGGGAGGTTTTTCTGGAGCAGCAGATTTGCCCACCTCCATTTTCTGATGAATTTGATCTGTAGATCAAATTTCCACACTCAGTCCTTCCTCCCCTCCTGCATGTTCCTGCACCTCCACCTGATGCTAAAGACCTCTGTGTCCCACCACCAGCTGGAAATACCACATCAGCTCCTGTGGGAGCTGGACAAGGGGAGACACACACAGCAGCAAAAACAGAGCAGGTGGTCTGCTGGCAGACACCCCACTTCTTTGAGACTTGAAACATTTCTTTTGCTTTGTATTAAACATGGCTAAAAGTGGTTCACAGGTTACTAAGGATAAGGAAAGGTTGAGTCCACAGTCATATCCCTGACCTTTCCTCATTCATTCAAATTAAAATAATTTAAAAAAATATATATGCACCTTTAATCTGAGGAGGAAACTATGTCTTTTTTGCATGGCAAAACTATGAATATATATAAAACCTCAAGGGTCAATTACAGGGAATTAGTGGGCCAAAAGCTATGTAGAAGTTGATTTATATCTTTACGGCAGAGAGAATGGATTGCTTATCAGGGCAGGGTTTGACCTAAGGGGAATTAAAACAAACAAACAAAACAAACCCCTAAAGATCAAGTCTCAGGCTCTCTGTAAGATTTAAGGATGTAAAAATTTCCCAAGTAACAAGCTATATTTATACCATCTATTTTAAACCTTTCTATTCATGAGATGATTCTTTTTATTCATGTTCCTTCAATCTATTACACAGTCCATACTTGCTAGCTACTACATTTTAGGACCGTGCAAACTGTAAATATTGGTTTGTATTAAAAACAGGTCTGAGGATTTAGCATTTGCATCCAGACAAAGTATTTTCAAAATTCATAGGTGTTTTGATTCAGACCCACTTGAAGGCCTTGATTCTGCAAGATGCAAAGTGTTTTCAGCTCCTTCCAAAGTCCAAGGCAGCTGAAAGTGCTCTGCACTTTGAAGGTTTGGGCACATAATTTAAAAATCTCTGTTAAAAAAAACCCAAACAACCAACAACACTCTCCTCAATGATCCATTATTTAAGGGGCATGAATTTAATTACTTACTGTAACTAAGCTCAAGAAAGCTAGTCTTCTCACTTGGAAGGATACCAAATTTCCACGTCTGCATATAGGCACAGTCACATACAGTGTGACCTTAACAAGATTTATGGTGTGGTTTATTAATTCTCTAAATTGGTTCCATAAATCTACACTAGCCCTCACTATTTAGCTGAGCAAACTGTCTTTGATCTCTGCAGAGAGAAGAAACATACAAATCAGATTTCTTTCATAAAGGTGCTGGGCCAGACCCCGCCCTCAGAGGTATGGCCAGCAGCTCCTCATCCCTCTCTCCATGGCAGATATTCACAGCAGAATTTCATCTGGCATATGCAAATCATATCCTCAATTAAAACAGTTTGGATTTCTAGATGATGAGCATTTTATCTGTGCAGTGCTGCTCATTTTGCAGCAACTAAGAAGTCCTGGGGAATTTGGGAGATTTTTTCACATGGGGAAAAAGTTAACTTTGCCTCATTTTATTTACAGAAAGTTGTTACAAGATAACACTGTCTACAAATATTTCACTTAGAACAACACAATCATTTTAACAAAGATAATTTATTTACTATCTGCTCTAGGTTTAAGTAAAGGACTGGCTGCTCATGCTCCACAGTGGACCAAGCTCAGCTCACTGGGTTTGCAGAGCTCTCTGCTGGGATATTCTATATATTATCTCACAGACAGTTTTCACACAGCAGGTTTTCTTCTTGCCTATAGAAATCCATACTGGGCCTAGATGTGGCTTCATTCTGGCAGGCTGCTATGACAATTCACATTGCTGCTGCTGCCCTCCCAAGATAAATCACAACCAGTTCCACTAAACCTCTAAAAGATTTTGATAACAACAGAAGTCAAACATTATTTTAGAGAATGGAAAACAGTGAACTCAAGAAATCTGTACAATATTAAGATACTTCAATTTTGTTTCACGCTGATCAGGAAAAGGAGGGGAAAATTAGAGTATACTTTACTTTTATTAGCATTTTGAAATTTTGCTTTAACAGTCAAATTAAGACATGATGTGTTATTAAGTAACAGCGTGTTTGCAAACTCATAAAAACTGAAAAATATTTCACTGAGTTAAAATCAAAATGTGACACAACACATCTTTTGCATTTGCACCACACTGAGCTTAGAAAGCAGCATCATGTTTGCTACAATGTCTGGGGAAAACCGAACAAATGCTATTGCTCTTCAGTTCTGACTTGTCCTCCTTTATGTTCTTCACCTCCTCATAAAATTCAGATTTGAGGTTTGGTTAGGTTCATTTTTAGTCTCAGTCCAGAAACATTTTCAAATAGGAACTGAATTATCCCATAGGCTTATGCGTATATTAATTTAGCTCTTTCCTGTATTTTCTAGTTTAACTTTGAGATGAAACAGCTCAACCTTTTGTGTTGAGAATACAAAGAAACCAACCCGGTCTGCCCTTTCTTTGGTTATAAAGGGGCCTCTTTTTTTAGTTATAAGTGGATTCTTATCAAACTAGATGTGAAGAACTAATTTTAACAACGGTATTATTCTTTAATGATTTCTTTAACTTTATAATTTCATCAGTTAACATGGTGCACAAGAGCAGTATTTGGCACTATCTGTGCACCTCACAGAGGTGAAATGCTTTGCAGACACCATCTGGAACCAGACAACTGAGGACAAAGTATTTTGTTCAAGTCTGTGTCAAATATGACAAAAACTGAGGAGATGCAAAGAATAGATTTAGAAAATACCTAAAATAATTAGTTTCACTGGAATACTGATCTACAGGAGGGTGGTCACACATCTACTGCTTCTGATAACTCCTGAGCAAGGATTCATGAACTCCTAAATGAACTCCTAAATTTACTGAAAAAGGTGAACACATCTCTGTCATGGTGGGAGTTGGATCTGGAGACTTTACCAGACGAAAGGTTAATTCAAGGGACAAAATATACAGCAGGTAATGCTTTATCTCTGGAGCTGGGAGACATTATACCAAAGCTTAAAGAGCTACTTGAGTGTTAAAGGAGAAAAGTTTTTGCTGGGTACATCCACACAAGCTGCTGTCTAACAAGCTGCACAGGAGCCAAAGGCTCAGGATCTTTTGTTTAGGTGATACCAATTCCCTCTTGTCTATTAATAATAATAATAACAATAATAATAATATCCCCACAACTCTAGAAGAATTCCTGATATCATGATAACATGTTTTTGTCTTTGTTAGATGAGCATTTTATCTAGTGCTTAAATCATTCTTGTTTTTCTCCCTGGGACTCAATCCAGTGAAACCACTTATTTGTTCAAAGTTAGTGCCTCAACTTGAGCACAACATGTGGCTGAAGCTGCATTAACTCAAAATACAGCTAAAAGTGTCCTTTGTGTATTTGTGCTGTATACTGATTAAAGTCAACTTTTTTGCTATTAAAGAGAGAGCCAGCACATTGAGACTTCTCCATGTACCATGGAGAATCAGAGACAATTTCTTTAACTAAAGGCACTCCAAATTCAAAATGTGGCTTTACTCTCTGTAAATGAAATTTGCCATATCTGTTGTAATTTTATTCCTGTGTGCATTATACTTGTTTCCCCATCTACATTTTCCTTTTCTTCTATTGACAGTAAATTTCATCTGCCACTCTAGCATGCTGTCACTCACTCCTGTGAGATTCTTCTGCAACTCTTTATGCTTAAGTTTGATTTCCAGAATAATTTTCTATCACCAAATGCTCTCATTATTCAATTTAGTATCTAAGTTCATTTATGAATATGTTGAACAGCACAGCTACCAGCTGGATACTACTGAGTTCCCTTTACCAAGCAAGCTGACCGTTTATCCCCCCATCTTTTAGCTAGTTATTAACCCCAAAAAGGATTGTCCCTCTGGTTTTATGATTGCTGTTTCCTTCCAGCAGAAGGAAACAGCCGAGGAGGTTCTTGGAGTGTGTGGTGGGGACCCAGGGGAGGTGCCTTGCTGGGCCTCTCGATAGTGAACAGAAAAGGACTGGTGAGTGATACGATGACTGGAGGCTGACTTGGCCACAGCAATCACAAAATTATACAGTTTTTCATTCTTGGAGAAGTGAAGGGTTGGATCAGCAGAAACTGCAAGCTTGGACTTCTAGAGGGCAGACTTTGGATGTGGCACCAAAGGACATGGTTTAGTAGTGGACTTGGCAGTGCTGGGTGAATGGCTAGACTTGGTCTTAAAGATCTTTTCCAATCCAAACAATTCTATGATTCTATGAAAAGCCCTCAAGCAGAAATTGTTTAGAGAAACTTTCTGGAAATTCAAAATATACCCTTATCAGCTCCACTGCAGAGGGTTTCATTTGTCAGTATTTAATTCCTTTACACAAGCCTCCAACAAATCTGCAAGATAAAATCCCTCTATAAATGCCATCCTGTGTTTCCACAATAAATCATATTTATTCGTATTTCTACTTTATTATTATTAGCATGGGCTCTGCACAGTACAGAGGTCAGATTCATTCCTGCTCAAACATTTATCTTTTTTCTTCTTGGACCAAGGAGGGCTTCTTTAGTACCATATTATTGACTCATATTCTATTTTTCATCCACATATACGACATTTTTCTGTAAAACTGCTTTTTAGTTAAGTTCCCATCCTGTGTTTGACTAAATGCTTGTTATCCCCCTGTCTGAGCTGGTGGCTGGTTTCTCCCTGGTGTGGATCTGATCAAATTTAGCTGAAAAAAATTTTCTTCCAAAAGGAGGACCCTTTACCCACCTGATCCCTTCCCAATCCATTGGTAGTGACACCTGATAGTGGAAGTAGAACACATCCTTATTTATCAGTCCCCTCTGGCAGTTAGCTGGGTCTGCTCTCTCTCTGGTACGCTGTGCAGGAACAGGCTGTGTACTTGTGTTACATAAAGACAGTTTGGGCATATTGGTGTCTTTGCATTGATGGGACATGGGGAAGGTGTTGAGTGTGTTTGTGTGTCTGAGCAGGGTGTGGGTTCTTGCTGGGTGATTAAAACACGAAGGATTTTATGGTGAGATAGATTACTTGAAGAATGTACAGCAATGAAAGCCACTAGAGGGAAGAAGGCAAAAAAGAACTTGATTCTAATACTCAACTGTATGCGAAAGGTTAGGGAAGAAGTCAAAATATAATTTCAGAGCCTCATCCAAATCCCACTGAAGTGAATGAAAAAATACCCTTTGGTTTCAATGGAGCCTGAACTTCATTGTTAATAACTGTCATTGTAAGACTGCACTCACACTTCCAATGTGTTTTAAATTTAACCAAAAAAAATTAGACAAGTAAGGCATCCTGTGAATTGCAGAATTTGATTAATGTATATATTGAAAAATCAATTTATTGAGTCCTGTCCTACTTCCTCTGGAATCGGTGAGAGTTTTACCATTGATTTCAGCTGTAGAAAAACCTCACTGCTTCCTAGAGGGAGCTTTCCATCTGAGTCTCCAACAAGGAAATGCTCATTCACAAGCCGTGTGATCTAATCCATGGCAGCTTTAGCAGAACACACTGACATCCCTAGAGAGCAGGATGAAGTCAGATCAGGGCTGTAAGATGAACCAAGGCCACGTAAAGCCTTGCTTAAGTCAACATAAGGATATTATAGTCGAGATTTCACCACGGCCTTTCCATTGCAGTGGGAACTGGAAGCAAAGAGGGCTGAGCGAGAGTTGAAGCGGGGAGACCCGGTGATGCAGGGTTATGTAATAATCCAGCCTGCTAATCACAAAAGCATGGATAAGCATTTCAGCCTACATCGCACAGGCAAGCAACTAATCTTGGAGATGCTTTCTGGTGGGCTGTTTTATCTTCCTTTCTCTTTCTTTCCTTTTTTTTTTTNGGTGAGAGGAGAGAAAAGAAGCCCCCCTGCAGATAAACCACGGCAATCAGGATAATGATTGCAAAGGATCATCAGTCTTCAGGACACGACCTGAGCATCACTGAGGGCTAGAAGAGCATTTTTCATCTCTCCCTTCCTTCCCTCCCTCCTAGTCTGTCACTGCAGAAACTGGGAAGCAGAGATGGTGTTTCTGATTCTTAGACTAGACAAGATAAAATGTACAGGTCAGCCCTCTTAGGTCAAAACCAAAGGAATAGGAGAAAAAAAATCCCTGAGAAAAGGATTAAGCAGGAATCCTCCAAATCCCTGTCTTGATTCACTTGTTCCTAGAAATGAAAAGAAGCCAACTGAGCTTGCAATTGCCTTTCCCAGATGGGAGATAGGGACTTTCCAAATTCTTCATCTGTCATCAGCCAGGGATAGAAAATCTTTGTCATCATCCCAAGGAAAAGAAGAGGGTAAACATTGGTCAAGGAGATGCTCTGTATCTCATTTGTTAAGCACCTGAAGTGTAAATAATTATAGGTGAGGCCCTGCTATATGTTATTTGTTGTCCTATTATAGAATTACTGAAAGGTAATATTCCAAAGGATTTGTTTACAGGAAAACTGTAACCAGGTTACATAAACTCCCAAAGCAAGGGTCCACAACCTTACTTAATATACTTTGTTGATAGGTATCTTTTATTCCTAAAGGACAGCAATGAAGAAAACTGACAATGGATGAGAGTGAGCTGAATGCTGTATGAAAATCTGTAAGGCAGTTTAAACAGATGATTACAAAAACATTTCTGTTATTGTCCCTAACTGCATTAATCAAGCAAATCACATATATCTGTCCCATGAGGGCACTAGCTACAATTCTTCAAAGTTTTATCACAGTTCAGATGCCACTAGATTTTACTGATACCATGATATCTTCGAGATATCTTTTCCAACCTCACTATTAATATGATTCTATGCTGTGGTGCTGCTCAAAAGGGTTTCACATGCTATTAGGAATGGACATGAATTCATCTGTGGGAGATGAGAAGCTGATCAGCTCAACCAGACAGAACAAATCCAGCGCACAAGCGGAGAATCAAAGATTTCAAACTCTCTCTGCCCTGATTAATTTAAAACACATTTCAAGGAGCAAAACAAATGGGAGAAGGGAACCCCTTCCAATCATCAGCAGTGCCAGCTGTTTTACAGCAGGGTTATAGGGAATACCCAGGGGACACAGAGGGGACACATCAAGCACGTGAACCCAATACTGATCCCCTCCTAAGGGCTGGGGTATATTAGAGACCTTGCCAGGGAGTGAGAATCAGTGCCATAGGGCTTAAATTGGCACCTCCCTGGCTGGAGTGCAGAAGAGACAGCATCAGACTGGTGATGCACAAGAAGATGCAGTCATTTTTGCCACTCCTGAACTCATATATAAGATGTATTCACAGAGAAGCAATTTACCCTGCTCATATGCTACCTATGGGTAAAGAGAGGCTTCACTGAACAGCTCATGTGTAATGTTCTGCTGGCCTTGCAAGAGAGATTAATAATTATGAAATAGGATGAAAGACTGAATATATTTTTCTATTATCAAACAGTTTTGCATTAGGTTATTCTTCAGAATGGGGAAAATAAAAGTTGGTCTCATGTCTGAGACCTTCCCTTATTCTCCAGAAAGTTGAATGGCAGAAGGGAAGTAATAACAAAAAAGTAAACCTCAACAAAACCCCCAAAATGAACATGCTCTTTTCACTGCACTGAGATTCTCCCAGAGGTGAGAGCAAAACAAGGTCTTTGGAATTTTGGGTGTATTGACAGGTTGTTGTCAGACTACATACGCATTTATTATACCACACTTGATTCTTCAATGCACACTTTTCTTGGCTAGTAATGTTTCCAAGATGCATGGACCTCTGAAATTATTCTACAAGGCTTTTTCAGAGAGGCTAAAATGCTTCACTGCACCTAAAAATATGCAGTGACAGCACAGCAATCTGAGGCACAGTATCAGAAATACCTACAAAGGGAAGATTTAAAGGATGAAATATGCTAAAGCCCATTCCTCTACTTAAATGACTACAAAAAGACCATGATTTGTGATAATTCATTGCAAGTTCTCCAGCACCATCGCATCAGAGCACCTCTCAACCCTCCTGTACTAACCTTAGAAATTTACCTAAGGTGAGGTCATACTCCTATTTCTGCTCTAGTAACAATCAGTGTTGAACAGATGAAAACTCAAGAAAAAGCTAATTTCCTGACTGCCATTGTGTCACCTCCTTTCCAGATGAAGTCTTTTATTCACCTTGACTTCTGTGTCATGCTCAAGACCACCTTCAGATCAACATTTCCTGTCATGTAAAATTCAATATGCCAGTATAGGAGAATAAATGGATGTGAAGAGGATTGAAAAGAATAAAACTACATACTCTTACAGAAACCCTAATTATAAACTATAATTAAGAAATAGATGATTTCAGAAAGTTGTAAATAAAATTACTAGATTTATGGGATTTACTGCACTTTCCAAAATCTGAGGTTAATGTAGTTTATATAACCAAATAGGTGCCTGGAAATTCTCACTTAACTTAAATTATCACAAAACTCAGTCACGTAATGCAAGAAAACTCAGGAGGTCACCCTGGAAAAATGCAGCTAAAAGTTAGCAGCACCTCCTTTGAAGTTGCTTACTCTAATGGCAAAATTTGGCATTAAAAAATTCACTTCCTCGATGCGATTCTGAAATCTAGTGCCACCAGTAAAACAATCTATGTTTTGTGCCTTATTATTTGTTATACAATACTTTACTCTATCCCAAGTGAGAAAAAAAATAAAAGTACATCTCCTGCATGGGCAATGGCAAGGAGTCTTCTGTTTCCTTCCCCTTGCCTAGAAATCACAGGAAAGAGTGGCTTCTTCAGCTAACATTGGTATTCCCCCATAATAAATAATTTACACTTGATGATCCATTTAAAGCAGATCATAATTAAGTGCAATACAGTTGCACTTATTGATCCACAGACCTATTGGATCTGTACAGATCAAATTCTTATCTATCTGTAGACATAACCTTTTTTCAAGGGGCTTAATCTAAATTAAATCCAATACCACATTAAATGCTTAGACTGTCTTTTTCGACTGGTGTGTGCTCTCCTGGTTTCAGGAACATACTGCTAAAAATATTCAGTTACAGAGTTTATCCAGGTTTATAAATAATGTGGCTGGGGCAGCTATTCTCCTAAAGGCTGTGTGCTAAGCAGACTTGCACAGCCTGGCACGGCAAGAAAGGGACCCTTCAGATCCCACAGACTACAAGAGGAAGATTTAGGAAAGTCTTGAGGTTTCACTACAACCCAAAAGGCCTCCTGCTGCAGTCACAGAGCTGGTGTTGGTCACACATCTGCAGTACAGAAGCACCTACCAACCCCTGGATGCAATTGATACAACAACAGCTCCACAGAGTTTGTCCACAGTTTCTTCCAAACAACTGCTAAGTCAACACTGTCAGGAAGAAGAGAACTATTGCCAGAGGCAGTTTCTCTCTGTTCACTTTCACAGAAATAAAAGGGGGAAAAGTTAAATTGCTGTGGTAATTTTAGAAACTATGATTCTATACTATTAAGAGAAAGAACATATCACACAGGAAGATTTAATCCTTCAAAAAGGCAAGTTACAATTCTCTATTAATTTTGGAAATCTTTATTGTATAGTGTTTTATGTGCAAATATGTATCAAGGAAACAAAAAAATAGAGATAAAATAGTTTGTTGGTAATACAGGAATGACTAAGAATTTCTAGAAATTTCTTTTCTTTTTTTGTATTTAAGAGGAACTAAAATTTTTGTATCTCAGGAAACTTTATTTCAAAGTGAAATGTTTCATTATGTTCAAGGGATTTTTGCAAAGATGAAAAGTCCAAATGTATAAAAATTTGATAAAATCTTAGATTCAGTGAGGATATTTTATAATCTATCTGAAAATTATTTAAAATATTTTTTCACAAGAAAATCAACAGTAAAATAGGGAACTTTTTTCTTATTCCATTAAATGGTGAGATTTATTTCCCTTAAAAGGTTTAATTACTTCCTGTTCACTGATCTGCTCCAGTGTATTTGCAGAAGCTGATGTCACCTGGACCTTTGTACAAATTTACTTTTCAGCTTAGTGAGGTTGTTCATTATAAATAGGTTAAAGCAAATTCTAAATAAGCTATTCGCTACCACTGCTAACATCAAGAATAA
>VZTB01003728.1:2419950-2462233 GCA_013397245.1 Thryothorus ludovicianus
AAAAAAAAAAAAAAAGCCTTCACAGTTCTGGTTTTCTTATTGAATACCTCCTGCAGCTCAATTCAAATATTTAATTATGTCAGCAATTAGACAAGCCTATTGTGCTTAATATATTTCAGCTAGTCCTAAAAGTTTGAATAATTTTTAGTGGGAAACACTTATTTTGTTGAATTTGATGCATTTTTTTCTGAAGTATGCAAGAGGGATGGTTTAAGAGCTGCTCACCCTGCCTCAGTACTGGGGAGCTGAAGAGACTCCTCTCTGATTTTTTTGCATTTTTGCATTTCTCTCTGATTTTTGTGACCACAGTATCTGGTTCACAATGCTTTTCCCAAAAACCTGCTCGCAGAAGTGAAAACTGAAAATCCATTCTCTATGCTGATAGGTTTACCAGCTCATTAAAGGCAGTAAAATCACAAAAACTCAAAAAGCCAAGGGTCCCCTGATTTTCCTGTCTGTGGCTCTGTACCAGCCTCACAGATGTGCGTGTCCCGTGTCCCTGTGGCCTGTGCAGGTGAGCAGCTCCAGGCCAGACCCCACTCCAGAGCTCTGGGCAGGCCTGCAGCAGCTCCTCCTCGAGGGTTTCCAGTGCCTGATGCTGGGGTGAGCAACTTCCTTTAACTGGGATGTGTGTGTGACACCAGTGCTCGTTGTAGCCCCGTGCATTTCCCCCTTTCGGTAATGGCCACAGGAGGTGTCAAGATAATAAAAAGCCACTGTATGTCCATTGTTAACTCCTGCTTTAATTAACATTTTTCTTTCCAGTCCCTTTGAGAAGAAATTCTACGCTTGCCTATTTTACAAAAGACAGGTTCATTTTAAAAGAGCTTAAAAGAGAAGAAAATGCCTATAACCCAACCCAGAAAAAACACTCACCAATTTTTTCTTACTATATAACAGTTTGAAAGACTTCTGCAAATGCTCACCAAAATTTGGATTCATTGCCTTATATAATGAAGTAATGCTAAAAAAGGTGCACTTTTTATTTGCTCTCCCTGGTGAATGCTCCTGAAAAAAATTCTAAAGAAATAGGTAAGTATTTCTCACACTGAGGTACAGGCAAGGCTTGCCTCTGTTATCTATACCAATTGAGATGAAATTCAACAAGCTTGAGTGGCATAGGTCAAAAAATTCTCTTATATTTCGCAAAACTAAATGAAGTCACCAGATCAGTGCCATTAAAAGCAACCAAGACATGGAGTCATTTAAACGGCTTCCCCTAGATGGCTAGGTTAAGCTCTGTTAAAATTAATCCTTTTTCATGCTGGCAGGTGTAACAAAGAAAACCTTTTTGTATGGAGTGCAAAGAGGGTATTTTACCCTCTCAAAGGAAAGCTGCTTGATATTTCCATGGAGAAAACAGCACAAGTGATTAACAATTTAGATTTCCCATTCCTAAGCTTTGTTTATATAAATATATGGGGGATCATTTCTGAATCTGTAAGAGGATTTTCTACAGTCCAATGTAAAGAACTTAAAACTGCCATAAATGAGATGTTAAAAAAAAATAAACAGATTGCCTTGATAACTGCCAGTTATTGCAGACTGAGCTCCACTGTAGTAACACACAGAGCAGCTGACATTTAAAAGGAACCTGACTAGAATGCTAGCTCCCTAGGTAGAATTTTTCTTCTCTAAAATAATCTCAGGTCTTTGTATGGTTCCCACAAGACAGGATCTCTGCAGTGGTGCTCAGCCCTTCCCAACTCACGGTTATGACCTACTTCAGGACAGCCTTTTACACACACGCAGGTTACAAATGAGCATCTTCTTGAGCTGCGTCCAACCATGGGCATGTCAGTGCTGGGACAGAAGGGACTCCAGAGACCAGGTCTTTGACATAAACATGGAGCAAAATGAGCTTCTCTCTCCTCCACTTCCCTGCTGATTTTTACCCCTCTTCTCTGCAGGATTAATTCCTCCTCAGTTTTTCCCAACTAATATTTCCTATCCCCGACTTGATTTCTGTAAAGGAATGAACCCATTTTCACTGAGAAATAGTGCTGGGTTTTTTTCCAAGTGCAGAGACAGATGAAAATAGCAAGCAACAGTAGTTTCCACCTTCATGCTGCTTTCTTGCTCCCTGGAGCTCTCCCCTCAGTACAGATGAGAGGATCAATATGCTTTGTCCTCAAGCTCTCAGCCTGTGGGAATTGCTTCACTGACCTGCTTCTTGCCTGCCCTTCACAAGTCTCTCCCACCTGCTCTAAAGAGCAGGACCCCAGTCTCTGACTGTCAGAAGGGCTGCCCTCATTTACAGAGAGGCAGCCTTGGTGCTTGATGGCTTGACTGAAAACTTTTTGGGGGTATTTTTAACCTTTTTTTTTTTCTGTGTCTGAATAAACAAATCCCTCCACTCCCATAACTCCCTTTCCTCCTTTCCTTGTTGATTAGCAAACCTTGAACTGCCTCAGCTGCTCCTGATAAGCACTGAACATACCACACATGTTAGCACAAAATTTACATAACTGACCCCTCTCAGTTTCTGGCAAAGATGCATAAAATCTATTTCTTACTTGATGATAAGTAGGCTTGTTGATATAATTTCTCGCCCAAAGGAGTCAAGTCAAGAATGGACAATAGAGCATTTAAAGAATAGAAGCAATAGCCAGGTTCATGACTCAGAAAGGACCAACTCTTTGCTCAGATAAACCTCAAACAAGTGCTATAGGATAACTGTGTGCTAATCCTCTACCCTCCTCTGCAGTGAAAGGACATGCCAACCTTTGATCCCATGTCCTTGCCATGACAAGTTATCTGCAGCAGCCATGCAAGATGTGCAGGGTGACTTCACTAGCAGATAAAGAGTAGCTTCTGATTTCTACCTCTACTGCTGACCAAGGATTTTTAACATCCTGATCTCCCTGACTGCAGAGGGATACATGCTGGGTATGGTCATAACTTCTGAAAACTATGATGAAAGAAAATATAAAATTACTCAAACAGCCCCTGGGACTCTCTTCAGTGCACCTGAGAATGTCAGAACCATCATTATATAAACCCCACAAATACAGGTAGCCAAAATATCTCTGTTGTATTCATATCTGTTGAATTCAGAACACGTTTAAAACTTTGAATTAAATTTCTAGTCTTTGGAAAGTTTACCCTTTACACAGAGATGAAGAACTAATAAAGATGGAAGGAAACAATACATTTTTAAAGCTGACTGAGACTCAGAACATCGGGTAAGGACTGTTCAAAATGTGCTCACTGCCACATCATTTTGACAGTACAGCAGTGTCTCAGCAGGTTGTAATGCAACTCCTTGGTATTTCTAAGTGCACTGGGCCTCTAGGATCACTCTCTGGGAAGAGACGTCAAGGTTGTTATTAGAAAGTTGTTTACATTTAATTAAAATGCTCAACTTATCTGAGCTTCCATAAGGTTAATAAACCCATCAAATTTCTAGAGGGATTATAATCAGAACATATATGTTCCAGTAACTTTCCTCCATTTCCACAAGATTTCTATAAAATATTTAAGTCCATCAAATATTGAACAAGCACACTTAATGATCTAAACTTTTATTTTAGAATGAGGCTTTTGAGTTTGAGAAGTTATCTGTAAATACTTAAACTCAAAAAAAAACTTGGTAGCTAGGGGAGCTTGTGAAAATGTGATGACCTTTCATTCAGCCTGACTAGTTTACAGAGAAACTGAAGCCTTTACAGGTTTAACCTCTTAATACTTTCAGGTTTTGAATCCTGTACTTTCATTGCTTAAAGCTGTACTTGTCTGTGATCCTGCACAATTTCTAAGTGATTTATTACCCTCTATTCCAGTAAGGACAGCAGTAATATTTGTATGCCTGTGGGCCATCTCCTCTGCTGTGGTCATTCTGGACCCACTACCCAGAGCCCACCTCAGTTCATTAGGATGCTTTTCTGAAAGGCTGTCCAGGTGCATCCTTCCCCTTTACTCAAGGTTTGAGATGGAGATGCCCTGATCCTCCAGCTGAGAGCTGCTGTGAGAAGGATTCAGAGGGAAATAAGCTGGAGCAGGGCTGGGAGCAGCCAGACGCCAAGTGGATCAGGTCCCCGGGGCATGGCAGGGAGTGCACTGCCTTCTTGGCCTCAAGACAACCTGTGCTATTTTCCACCAAGTAGCACTTGCTGATGATATCGGCAAGGCAAGGCCCACAGCCAACTCATGCATTATGTTGCTGATGTTACAGAATCAAATTTTATAGGAGAAGGCAGCTGGAAGAGGCCTCCAGAGAAATCTAGCTCACCTCTGTCCAAAAACAAAATCAGCAATGCTTGCGTCATTTTGACAGATGCTCACCCAACTTGTTTGCAAAGCCTTCCAATACCAAAGGCTCCCTAATCTTCCCAGCAAGTCTTGACTATTGCCTTTATAAAGTCAGGGTTTTTCTAATGACTAGCCTCTCTTTACAATCTGAGTGTATTACTTTGTCTTATGCAAGATAAACAGTTTATTTGCTCCCTTTTATGTATTTAAAGATTACTTTGCCTTCCCTCAATCCTGTCTTCTACAGACAAAACTTTCATTCATTCTGCTCTTCCACACCGAGGTTTCTGTATCTGTCACCATTCTGCCTGGTCTCCTCTGGTCCCTCCAATCTGCAGTACAGTTATCCAGTCAAAGTGGCAACCTGTTCACAGTGGTTTCATCAGAAATCCACTTCCCTAGTTTACTTAGAGAAAACACTGTGAAACAGCATCAAACCCACAAGTCAACCAACACAATGAATATAATTTCACTCCTGTTAAAAAGGTATTGTTCTGTTACAGAAGGAAGTTGGATATGTTTGCTATTATTTGCTATTGATAAGCCTGCAGCCTTTGCTTGCTTCCATTATCTCCTTAATTTCTTGTTCCAGTATTTTCTGAAAAAAATAAGCTGCACTTCTCAATTTTTTTCTTTCCTTCTTTAAATGTACACTGTAGGTTTCCTTTCTTTGGCAGTCTAGTACTTTTCCCACCATCTGTAAATTAACAAAAGTGTCCATAAGCATTCCCTTTTTAAATATTCTCCAGATTTTATTTATTGAAAGATGAGGTCTTGCCCTTGTGTCCCTGGATTACTTATGGCAACATAGACCAAGTTGGCACTTTTAGTGAAGATGTGGCTTTCTGCCAGAGAGCAGTAAGCACTGTAATCTTTGCAACTTCATTTGCTAATAACTTGCCTGTTATGTAACAGGGCAGCAATTGTTGGCCATCTTCTTTCTGTTCTAGTCATCTGAGGTCCATTAGGTCACTGTTACTGTTCATCATGGGAAGCCTTCCATTTTTTAGTCTTTGCATGTAATGGGCTTTTTTTACCTTGTGTTTAAAAACTGCTCCCCCGTGTTTTCCACTATACCTGCCATTCAGACCTGATACCTCAGATGCAGAAATTGCCCAAAATGCCTCTTTACGAATCAAAAATCTTAAATAAATCAACTTAAATGTGTCCCCTTTTTTTTTCCTTCTGAATAGCTTCATAATTGTGTAACTTGGGTTGAAAAATATGGGATTAGATTTGGTTGTCAGTATTCATATATTAAAACCAGAATCTTCCTAAAGAGAAACTGTATTTCTGCTCCTGCCCAGCAATTGCAATATAAACTGAGTGTTCAATCAGACATGTATATAAGCTGCATCTGGCCACTTCACATGTGTTTCAGTGCTTTCTGAGAGATATAGAAATCCAGCAAAAAAAAGAAATAGCATGTCTTATTGGCAATGAAGCCTTTCGACAGGACTACATGTACCACAGAGGACAGCCAGTAGCATAAAAGCCAGAGTCCTGCAAAGCTTGCCCATTTCTGCAGCAATCCTGGTAGGGCTACACTGGGGGCATGGACCCTCCTGTAGTGTGGGCCACACAGCAGGTACAGGTAGGAGACTGTTGGGGTCAGAGACCTCTCAGCTGGAATTCCCTTTACCCTGCATTTTGGGGTATCAGAAAACCTCTGTAACACTTGTTGAAAATATCTCCTGCATAAGACTTCTAAGTCTCTGAAATTTTATCTTTAAGTTTCCTTCTTTCCATGCTCTGAGTAGATGTTAAATGCATTTTTTTCCCTCTTCAGTATATTTTCAGGCCACGCTGAAGGATAAACCTATCATGTTTCTGACCCACTAGAAAAGCTGCTTTAGTATTGCAGGAAATGTAATCTGTATGACCGACATGAAAGTGTTATAAGATGTGAGCTGCACAGATTTTGGAAGGTTGTGTCTGAGCCACAACATCCATTCTTCATTGCTAGGCTTTGCAAGCTAATATCCTCTTAGCCTAATTTAAAATCATTAATTAAAACTGAGTTGAAACTGATGTGTAATGTAATAAGGACAAGAAGTCCAATACCAAAAAAGAAGAGGAAGTTTTAAGAGATGTCCATGTATTTATATTTGCTCTGCTTTTCTTGAATCAGATTTTACTGTACAACATGACCCTAATTTAGTAAAGTCCTCAGATTCGTGAAGTTTACACACACATTTTGATAAAAAATTAGTAATTACTATGATGAAACTAGGAACCAGGCAGGCGGCTAGCAGGTTTTTTTTGAGGAAATTATAAACACAATCCCTCTATTTCTTGGTCCTTCAAGGCACTGGGTATATCACATCAACGCAGTAAGGAAAATCTGTTGAAATCAGTTGGAAATCCTGACTAGCACAATATGAGCTGTTGCTGCAGTGTAAGAAGTTCTTCATCTCAGCAAGTGATATGCTACAACAGGTTTTGTGAAGCGAATTCATTTTCTCTCCCGTGCTGGGGTGGAGGCGGGGAGGAGGATGGGGGAGCGGGAAGTAGAAAAGATGGTAGAACGGTGGGGGAAAGAAGTTAGTAATTTTCTTTATTAAACCTTTGCTAGTTTTCAGTGGGTGTAAAAAATAGTTAAATTCTGTAATTAAATTATAATTCCAATCTTAAACAATAAAAAGAAATCCTGTAATAATCTATGTGCAGTGCCTGACAGCTGGGCCGTCTGATCCTTGCAGTCTGCTTACAAATTGGTATTAGTGGCACTAATAAAGCTGATTAATGTTGTGACTAGAGACCCACTAACCTGACACTGCCAGCTGGGCGCACAAAGGCTGTCAATCTACATGGCAGCTGTTAAACTATGAGCGCCGTAGCCTTTAATTTACATTTCAGCAACCTCCTCACTGTAATGCATTTTAATGGGCACGAATAAAAACCGCTGGTGACGTGCAGGAATTTCACAGGATATCGGTGTGTACACATTATATTAGTAAAATACCACCTATCAAAAGACCAGAGATAAAGCCAATTCTTTCCTCAGTAACTTTTCTTGAGACCTGTAGCAACTCTGTCATAAGCAATGCACTTTACTTCAAATTGCCACTGGTATAGCTGAGGGGACATTTACAGCCAGTTTACCCATCCTGAAGAATTATGATAGCTCACTAATTTCCATGATACAAATAGCCAGGAAGATACTATCTGCATCTTAATGGCATTTTCCCACAACTGCTTGGCTTACAAGTACTTTGGAGAGTCCCAGAACAAGTCCTGTCCATCATTCAGTGGTCTTTAGCAAATCAACCTTCCGACACTTTTTGGAGAGCCCATGGCTGGACCAGCAGCTCATTCTCTTCACCATGTTATGTTCTGGTGAGAGGATTGCCTGTGCTCTAACAATACTATGTGTAAACTATATGTAAACAGAGGTTTATAAGCTTTTAAGACTATCAATCCAGGACCTTCCATAAATATTCAGTCCAACTGATCCACTTACTACTTAAATGCAAAGAATTTACAGTAATGCTACATGAGTTGCTATATTAAAAGAAAAAATGGAAGATGAAAAAATGTTCCAAGGTTAGTCCATTGGAAATATGGTCTACTTTCTTTGACCCTAATAAAAGCATGGTTTTTTATGGTAAATACTTTCCTGCTTTGCAAACTATATCATATATGCATAAATTCTGATCAGTGTTTCCTTAAGACAGATATCCTGGTAGATTTTTTATAGATCTTTAAGATGTTTCTATTTAAATTCTTTAATTTTTGACTGTTTTGTTTCCAAAATGCCCAAGAAATGTCCTTTCATTATTCCATGGTGTTGTCCTGGAAACATCCGAAAGCTAGAAATTTTTAAAATTTTTTTTGGAGGGAGGGAGTTATATAGGAGGTAAGTGGCAGAGGAGAATATGATGTGAAAAAAGAAAAGAATACAATCCCAGAGTGTTTATGTTACTCATTCTAAAAATCATATATAAATCTGAGGACATCACAAATGCTCAAACATATATTAAAATCTGAAATAGGCTATTGGCTGTAAACTAAGTATGTCTATCTGAGAAATGTAATCTATTGTTACTGAGTCTTTGCTATCAAGAATAGATTTCCTTCTCTCTCAGATCTCAGAGTACAGATGAGCATGTACATATTTCTGAAAAAAAGTCAGAATTAAGCAACTTGCGAAAAAAAACCAAAACATGCTACAATTCATTGAGTGGGCTAAGATTTAAGCCCAAGTCGATTAGCACTTGTTCCTGGGGTTTTTTAATAACTTGACAGATCTTCTGTTCTTGGCGAAGCACAGTATTATTTTTTTTAATGAAGCCTTTCGAGGACAGGGACAAAGAGCAGAGAATTAAGGACATGGTGAGAGTTGGGTTAACATTTCTCTGCGTAGCCCAGGTCATGCATCTTGGTTTGCTGTTACTTCCGACTCACACAGTATCAAGTTCAAAGGCAAGTAAAGAGGCCATGAAAGGAACAGTGTTTGTACACTACTCTGAGTACAAAAATGAAGGTACCCTCTTGTCACATCACCAGTCAGCTCTTGTGCCTTTTGTCTTTTCTTCTGACATTTCACAGAAAACATTGTGGAGGGGGAATCTGATGACTTCCTAACCCTGGAATCTTGCTGATGTAAAAATACGTTCTTATCTATTATAATATTTGTAAAAATTTGGGGGAAGAAAGCTACCGGAAACTGTACAGTAGAGTCAGCAGAATAAGACAAATTGTACCAACTAGCAGGGTGAGCTTCATTAATATAAAAGTTGCAAGGTCTTGTAGCTTATTTGGGTTTTTGTCACTGGGGAATCTACTGCACCTCATGTTCTCAGGCATCATCTCTTAATGATTTTGGCCAAAATGTTGCAATACTGAGCTGCCCTCAGCTGCATCCCCACTAGGCTAACAGACCTCCCTCCACAAGCCAAAGGATCTTTTTGCCATGAGACTCCCATTAAAACCAAGGCAGAACTTTGTGCTCTGGACAGATGTAAGGTGGGATACATTTGCAGTACTGGTTCATTGTCACTGCTCAGTATCGTGGGACCATGTCAACCTCAGGAATGATCAAACCTTTCTATCAGTCGCACTCTAATTCCCAGGACAGCATCGTGTGGAAAAGCAGAGCCAGTGTCTGAGTCCAAGAATCCACTCTCCCTTTTCCTTCTGCAAACTAAAACAGGAGTAAGATGACAAATAACATGCATTATAACTATCCCAGTGTCAGTAAGTCACATGATGTTTTACATCCACTGGGGAGGGGGAAGGGAGGACATACACAATAAAATCTGTTAACACAGCTCAAATGCAAGGCCAGAAGAAGAAAATCCTGACATCTCAAACAGGATCTATTAGAAGTGGAGAGAACCATGAAATCACCTACTTATTTTTCTAACTTCCATCAGATAAAAGGATTCAAAGGATTGTATAAATGCCAAGATAGATTAGATACAATAGATAGAACCAATTGTTTGTTCAGGCCATGCTACAAATATGCCCGTCAAATGCATATGTAGTCTTTAGGACTACATGCAGAGATGTAAATGTTTAACTTGAATAGGTTGGGGCTGATGACATCCTTAGCCTGCAATCTTTACATGACATTTCCTTTCTCTTTTCCCTATTTTATAACATAAGTTAGAATTAGTAAGGAACAATCTCTCTGATTTTTTTTTTTTAGTATAGCAAGAACAAAAGTAAAGTTCTGCTTTTTAATACAAAACTAAATGTAGCTACTTTTCATAACCTCTAACAATTAATAGAAGCATTAACTATTGAAATGAATTGGTACAATTTGGTCTAGAAAACTTCTTTAACAACTGTCTTCTGCAGGTAAAAGGAAACTTTTAAGTGGGAACTGACTCTTGCAGTAGAAGTTAAAGCAGTGAGCTTCACCTTATCAAATCAAACTGTGTTCTGCTTTTAATGGAAACATCTTGTCTTCACATACCCACTCAAAGGTTTCACTGAGAGAAGAGCTTACATACAATATTTCTCCTTCTCCAGTTTAATTTTCATGAGTTCCTACTGATAGGGGTCAAGTGAAATAACATTTCATAAGCAGAAGTTTATGACTAGGTTTTCTTGCCAGAACAGAATGGCATCTGTTCCCATGCATGTTTAATTTAAATATTTTTCATGAATGTGGGATGATGGTATAAATATTTGAAATCATCAATATAGTAGACTGCACTATAGCATGGAAAGGCTGCTGCACAGCTGCTGTTAAATTATAGATTTCTTATGCAATGAATACATTTAACTTGTCTTTTGAAGAATTAAAAAATTATGTCTTCTGTCTAAAATACTTTGTCAGATCTTTAGGAGATGTTCTTCATATGACCTACAGCTTACAGACAACTGAAAGCATAACTCTGTGACCCCATCATGAGTGACACTTACATAGGCTGAACTGATGGAGCCAGGGCAAGAGCACACTGCTCATGGGCAATGAGTGACTTTCTTCTCTTTGCTATCTTTAATCTCTCCTTATTCCACTCATGAACCTGTTCTCAGTAAAAATAGCTCCCAGTTCCCATACCTTGGTCTGCAGCCTGATTCTCCAATTTACATTCTAGAGCACACTCATCTCTCCAGTGCAAGCTTGAAAAAAATCTATAAAACCAAACACCATTACAACAAAAAACTATTTTTGCCTTTGTCTCCATCCCAGGAACATGATGATGTGCCAGTTTTCATCATCTGTAAAAATTCTGACAACCAAGTCTCAGAGGCAGATGAGGCTCTCCCTTATGTACAAGTCACTTAAAACAGCCTGGAGAAGTTTTTGTTAAAGGCAACCAAATCCAGGATGTGAGGATAGGAGGTACAGGGATGTTTCATGGCATTGTTTATGCTGACGTCTGGAACCCAGGATGATTTACAGAGAAACAAACATTGGCAATTTTCACAACAGACAGAAAAATGGCCATTTTTTTATGGTCCAACTCACCAGCTACACATTTTTAAAAAGAAAAAAATGATCTTATTTTTGAAACATTTCTTGCAGAAAAATTCTTCTCATTGTAGGGTACATTTACATGCTGTTACTGTAATCTAAAAATTAATTTCTTGACAGAATAGTATCTTTGGAGTCTTGGCATTACAAAGTCTGCGTTTAGACTTTTTAATTGTTAAAGCTAATTACAAGTTATATAATTTTGCTGTGCTATTCATTTTGGTGATTATCTGTAAACGTAAACCACGTAAGTGCCATAGCAATGGAGAAGGCAAGACGTAGTGAAATATTATATGTGTGGTGGCATAAAGCTTTATTGGCATGAGCTAGGAATGGATGCATTACTCATGAATGGTGAAGCCAGCAGTAAATTAAGAAGGTGGCCCCAAGTGAGTATTAGTCACCTAAATACAACCATATGCCACCAGATTTTGCATTAGGTTTTCACAGAAATGTTATTTCTAAGATTTGCAGAGAATTTCTAAATGGACTCCAACTTCAAAGCCTCACAAATGAAGACCTAAGAACCAACATGTGTGCAACCTGCCTCACCCCTTCCAAACTTTAAATCATTAATGAACTCAACCTATAAATCAAGATATTTATTGTAAGTGGGGCTTTTTTACCAACCATTTCTGGGGAGTAGAAACAGCCTGCATTGAATGCCATGAAGTCACCCTGCTTGTTTCTCTTCGCAAAGCTTAGATCACAAACCACTTCCCACCTACTGAGGGGAGGCTTGTGTGGCAGGAGCATCTAAAAAACAGTAGGAAACTGCTGATCTTGATACAGTGCATCATGCCTGCAAACTAAATGCTACATCTTTGACAAAGTTGCAGAATTCAGGGAGTAACTATGAATATTACCCATCTTGCTAAAGATAAGCTTGTAAGAGGCTGTTATGGCCCATACATAACATAATACAGGAGTTCTCAGTTAGTACCATTTGCTCAGAGCAGCTTTTGAGCCACAACAGCAATAGAGAGCGAGCTCTATGTTGCCTTAGCTGTGTTATTTTAACAGTAATTCAATTTACTGGGTACAGTAGGTCACTTTTTGGTTGCTTGTGAGTGATCTGCAGAGCAAGCAAACACATAAGCACCATCAGGGCAAGAACTGCACACGGGGTTTGTGCAGAGCACAGCCAGAGGCGCCGAGGACTGCGCTGGGCACTCTGCAGCTTTGGCTGCCTTCTGCTGTACCTCATGCTGCCATGGCTTAACCCATAGCTCTCTGGGAATTTGCACATTCCCTGACAGTTTCTACAGTCCTTTATGTGAAAAAAAGGGGTTGCAATACAGATCTTGAGCATGCAGCCACATGTCTCTGAGCTGTCTTGTGCCCAGGGGGCAGGAAGCTTGAAGTCAATGCGAGGAAGACTGAAACAACTGGGCAAAGCAGGTACTTAATGCACAGCCTGGGAGAGCCTAAGAAACAACATAAGCCAAGAGCTGAGCAAAGTTTGGTATATTTTATACTTTACATGTGCAGATCTTATAAATTGTGAAGCTATCGATTACACCCATGTTTGGCTAACACATGCACACAGAGTAAGAATTGTTTACACACCAGAAGAAAACAACAGATCACCTTCCAATAGGGGTATGTTTTCAACTAAAATAGAAGGGGATTGCAAGCCAGCTCTTCCTTTCCCCCTTCTTTATGGCTATTTCTATACACACTTCAACAATCCCAAACTAAACCATTCTCAAACACGGAGTGAAAAAAAATGGGAAAAGAAAGAAAGGATGGAGCCCTCAGAAAACTGGCAAAGAGCTATTTTGTAAGGAGGGAACCAACGAAAACATTGGCATAAGGCACAGTTGGAGGGTGTCAAATCCGATGTGGCAGCCCTTTCTTGTGCTGCTATGTGGAATTTGCTTCAAAAGATCAGCAAAATGAAACTCTTCATACCTGAACTAATACAGATCCATGTAAATTTGTGCTCTGATCTTACGGAGCCAGTCACATCGCTAGAGGCTCAAAAGGACTTGTCTTTGTTTGTTTTTGAAGTCTATGTGAAACCGGATTTCACATACTAATATCTCGATCCAAACAATATAAAAGAATCTTTTTCTCTTCTCCTTACCCTCTCAATAGAGCTTTCCTCCAGCTAGGTTTCATTTTTTTTTTTCCTTCCAAAGAAAGGCAAAAGGAGTGAAAATAGTTTTCCTTTTGACAAAATGTTCTCCCCCACAAAACACTCAAGAGTAAGATGGAGTGTGGTGTAGGGATAAATAAATAAATATTTAAGGTTTGTATTAAAGGTCTCTTGCTATATTGCAAAACTGCAAATTAAGCATTGCAAGTAGTGGTAGCATCTGTATCACTGCAAACCAAAGCAGCAAAACTGTTTAAACATGCAAAGCCACAGGTAATATGAATAACAAGTTAAAGGCTCAACTTCTTCCACATCATTTATTGAAAACGAACCTATTTGTCTTTCAGAGGACACAGAAATCCATCCTGTATAGTGACTTTTAATTGTTTTGCCACATGTAATCTAAGGCAATAACTACTCTAGAAAGAGGACACAATTCCACTTGTTAACTCTTTCCTACCTGATTTGTCAGTGAAATCTACTTAGGTAATGCTCCATTGTTCAAATTAGTCAAATGCATTGATTTTCCTTAAATTTAGTTCAGGTATTTAACTGATTCCAGAATTAGGGTGCTTTGTATATTTTGTGCACATTGTTCACATGCAAATACAACTGGAACAGACTTGCAGCTTCATCATGACACTGGAAGTCTTCAGTCAGCCAACAGATTTTGTAAGCTTAACCAAATGAAAACCGAATTCCAAAGCTTTAAGTAATTATTCATCAAGACTTAGAATTATCTACATTTAAAAAAAATCTATTTCTTTCATTATGATTGAATAAACCAAAATGTTTAGGAGGTTTGTTAGAAAGATTTCCTATGAAGCTCTTACCAATTTCAGCTGAATTTATGTATCAACTCCCATTCATAATAAAGCTGAATAAAACCATTTCTTTCTGTTATTGTGCTAACAGGATCAAACACACGAAACAACAGTCCAAAAAGAGAGAACTATTCTGTTCAACACAATAGTTAAGGTTAAAGCATGTGTTTTTTACAAACCTGACCAGCAGCAAAATCCACCTATAACTGCCTTGTGAAATAAACAGCTATGACTACAACTGAACTTTTGTTGCATTTAAGCAAGTAAGAGTTTAAGAGCACTAAAATCTTTGTAAGGATGGCTATAAAAGCAATTATCCTTAGATCACTTCTACTGTAAAGTTTGACTTGAGCAGACCTTTATATGCACCATGCTGTTATCATCCTTATAAATCAGTGCTCACCCCATACACCAGGGCTCAGTAGGTGCTCACCCCCGATATTGGTAAAGCTTCCAGGGTGTTCAGGAATGCAGGCTCTGAAGGTTTGTATGGCCCTAAAAAGCTACATTCAGCATCCACAGTACTTGTAAGGGGGAAGGAGGCTAAAGATCAACAAATGGGGCAGAACCCAGCCAAAGATATGAGTTGGTAAATCAGTTTCCCACTGTGTGACTGTAGAGGTCATCAGACAGCACTGCCTGAAGTTCAGGCTGCCTCCTCTCAGGCACTGCTCTGTCCTGCTCAGGCAGATGCTCAGTCCACTTCTCCCTATCAGGCCTCAAGCCAAAATCTTGTGAAGTCAGCTGGAGAATTTCCATGTTCCATGAGTGATATTGGAAAAGACCCAGTTGAATATAAGTAATGATGTTTTAAATACACAGTGCTGCAGGAAGTGGAAAGATTAAGTATTTGTTCTCGTTCGGATTTGAGCTTTTTTGTCATTTGGTTGGTTTTGGTTTGGTCTTTATAAATCAATGTAAAGCCAGCAAGAAAAATTATCTATCACCATGTCTTATAGGTTTGCCCTAAGATATGCAAAAATCCTCACCCTAAACAGCTCAAGTAGCATATGTGAGCATAACACTTGTCGTTGTCTGGAGAAAACTGGAACTTGGCACATTTATTTCAATTTTTTTTTCAACTATCAAACTTAAAATTCTTAAAAGCTACTTTTATGATGTTCAAAATTCCTAGGAGAAACTTTGAGGTGTTCAAAAAATCTACCTCAGTAAGTACTTTGTAACAAGTGAGAACATGGCAATAATATGCAAGAACTATTCTTTAAAATTAAACAGAATTTGAGGTCTTTTGGGAAGACAGGCATTTTCTGTTATAAAGCATCATGCAACACTGAACCAGGGAAAATGTGGTGAGAAGGTTATTTAAAGGATGACTCATGCCTTTGCTCAGGCACAGAACAAACTCCAGAGGGTTTTGGGGGGTTTTTTTAATCTTTTTGATTTCCTGATCCCTATGTAGCAAACATAAGCTTATTGATTATTAACTTTCTTTACTCTAGGATTTTCAACACCACTATGAGCTAGTCCACAGATTGCTGTGGATCTCTGTGGTCTGCCACTGAATTTATGCCGTTCTCATTCTAATCTGGCAAATTTGCATTTTGGCAATTATTTCTACATGTGTTGAGAGACTCAGGGCTAAAAATTCTAGATTTAAAAACAACAACAACAAAGAATTAGATTGAAAGGGAAAGCAAAATATTGTTATATTTCTGTTTTCTTATTAAGTTATATTTTGGCAATCCTTGAGGAAATTAAAGCTTTGGAAACATTCCATGTGGCAACACATTTTCCAAGAGTGAAGAATTTCAAGGAATACACAGACTTCATTTCATGATTAACAGGCAACGATCTTGTGGGTAGGAATGAGAAGCAAGGAAAAAATCTATAGATTAAGATCAAAGAGAAAGGAAATTGGAGTCAGTGGACAGCCTTCCCTGGAGCTACCATCTAGTCACTATGACCAATATGGTCCTTCACAGCTTAGCACATCCCTTAGCAAGGCTTCTCATCTGCTGTCTTCTGTCTCTAGTATGGGATAGATTCAAGGTAACAAGAAGCAATCACCTCCATCCTGCAAAGAGCTTGGAAAGTAGCCAACTGCACCTTGATGCACAGGTTGTAATATTAAATCAATGCTCAGAAAACATGGTACACCTCTCTCACCCTTGAAATGTCATGAGGAGAAGTAGAAGATATGGTCAGTGTAAGCTCCATGTTTTAGAGTTGAGCCCACATCTGACAGGATTTCAAAGGCAGGTCATGGTATATGAACTCGTAGGCTATTACAAGAACCATAAGCAGGTTGTTACTCTTGTCATAAATTCTCCTTATGTCACAAGTGCCCATTATGCTTACACTACAATTGCTGGTCCCAGAGAGACTGACTTTGTTAAAACCAAGTAACCACAGGCATAAAATTCACAAATCTCTCTGCAGCAAAGCAACCATTACCATGTACTGTTTCTAGAGAGCTGCCCATTTCTCATTCAGCATCAGACCTTGAGAAAAGGCCAGAGAATAAAAATAACTTTATTAAGCAAATTTTAAAAATATTTGTACTTAAGAGAGAAAATAATTCTAACTATAGATGAGGAGAGGAAGAAATAGAGTTCATAACTGTTCTAAATTTATGGCCATTTTAATTGAGCTCTTTGCTACCCTGGCCTGCTAATGCAAGGTCTAGAAATCAACATCTAACACCTCTGAGAAGGCTTGCACAGAAGCTAACAGCATCCATCAGTAGGAAACTTCATTTTTAGACATATAGAAAAGAACAATTTGAGTCTAGCAACTTGAGAATGGGGGAGGTAGGAGAGAAAACCCAAACAGAAATATGTGAATTTCCTATTGAAATGTTTTGGCTTGGGATTTTTCCAATGAAATTAACAGGCTTTCCAGGAAAGTAGCAGCTCTCTGAATTTTTTTCTTTTAGTTAAGAAAAGGAAAAATAAAATCTTTCAAAGCTTTTGAAGAGACTTTCTTTTTTTTTTACCCATCAGCCCTAGAATAATGTTTGCAGCTTTTGGCCAGTGCTGATCTATCAGAAGCTGAAGAAGATTAACGAACTCATGTAATTCAGTTACTCACATCACATTTCTTAAACGGACAGGGAAATAGAATTTGTGAAATACCACAGGGGAGAAAAATGCCATAGTTATTAGAAAAAGAAAAAGAGGTTACTCTGTCACACCTTAGGCAATCTAACATTTCATGCTTGATTTTTGAGTAAGAGCCAAGAGTTTAGCTTCAGCATAGGAGCTTGCTCAAGTCCCCTTTACCCTGTCAAGCTGGTTTTGCTCCACCTGACTTTCCTCATAAATGGAACCAGGCCAGAGTAAAAGTCTCAATAATAATTATAATCATAATAAAAGTATTCCACAAACAGAACCTGTTCATCTGTTTTACAGCAAAACAAAAGTCAGCAAACAACCAAGTTTATCCAGAGAAGTAGGATTACTGTAAAGAAACAGTCAAGATCTGCTCCATTGATCAATTTTGTGTTATTCTGCTTCAAGTAGAGATTAGATAACTGCAAGTGAGCTTCTACTTGTAAAAACTTCTGATATGCAAGATTTTACCATTCTTCTACAATCGTTTAAGAAATAGTTCTATGTGCCCTTCGTCAGTGCTTTGATATTCCAGGAGATACTGCCTGGCCAACTGGGAATTGTGCAGAGCAGCCCCAGGACCTCAGTACTCTTCTATTTTATAGCTAGAGATGAAGGGACTGAGCAGCCTGAGAGCCATCCAGGCTCAGAGCAATGGTTTCAGCCCCATCACTTGAGGTACACAATTGCCACAGACCATTAATCATGCTGGCCCAAATAACAGTGTTAGGACACTGGCATATCACAGCCAGAATCAGATCTGTAGCACAACACCGGGAGTAGCAGATGTGGGCTCAGTTTTCAGATGGACCCTAAATTTCCCAAGCTTTGGGTAAATCATCTTTATACCTCAGAGACATAGGTAAAGATAATACTTTCCTTTTTCTGACTTTTGATTGATTTAGAAAATGTAATTTTGCGTGAAGACTATTATGGAAATTATTTGTGCGGCATCTTCAGAGCTTCTGGGCTTGTGTGGCACCACACAACTGGGACTAGTGAAACATTTCTGCCTAAAGAAATTTTGTCCCAGAGGGAACATTTTCTGAGGATGGTTTTAACAGAGCTTTGGGCAGAGAGAGGAAGGTTCAATGTTCTGTGGTCATTGCATGACAAGGGTGACCCGAGTTCATGTCCTTCTCCTGATCTGCTCAGGTGGGCACCTGAACACCTGTGCAACATCTTACCCTTGTCCTGAAATCTGTGAAACAAACTGCTCAAGACTCTTTCACAAGTCACTGGTTTCTTAATCAAATACAGTTTTCCTTTTGTATTTTGAAAGGCTACAACCCTGAAGGTTCAAATTTTGCCACAGGACTGTCTTCTAGGAGCTCTATAAAGAAGTTAAGTAGCTATGAGCTTTTCTCATGCAATCCAGTGGATACATATGCAAATACAACAACTCTAAGCATGAATTTTTAACACCACTTGCAAAATATGAGAACTAAATGGAAGAAATGCACATAGCAATACTTGTGTAGTCACTGCTCTGAATTTCTTACTAAAGGCACTCTGTAAACTTAGTATGACATCCCTTGGAGAGACAGACAGACACTGAAAATTTCACTCAGGACCACCTCCAACAGGCAACACTTTGTCTCAAGTAATCACTTCACCCCTAACACATTCCCCTCTGGTTTTCAATGTAATTTGGTTCAATCCTAAAGACCACCAGGAAGATTTTCACAGGTCTAATTGGCAGACACTTAATTCCCATTTATTTTTAATAGGAGTTAGGTGTTTGACATTTTTGTCTTTGAAAAGTTCCCATCATCTCAGTTCTAGTAAGGGAAACACTTTTTCTAATCCTTTACAAAAATAATGAAGCAACAGTGACCACACTCATTTCTCACACAAGCATGCACACAATGCAGGCTGAGGTCTCCAAGTGTAAAACAGATTTATACAAGATGGTGCATGAAGAATAGCAGTAGGGATGGTGTAGTATGGAATGATTGCAAAAGCAAATGCTCCTGAAAGGGTGGGAAGTGGGAGGTATCTGTTTCAGCAACCAGCTTCTGAAACAGATGTCAGGAGTAGAAGCATGACATACCTATGGAGCAATGTGATGTTCATTTTTTCCCATGCATCCTTTACACTGAAGTATTTACATTTCCCAAGTGCCTTGATTATCTGAAGTAAATCACTTGATTGGGTATTTCTTTTGGGTCGAGTTAATTACATGAAAGAGCACAACAACTTTGATCCAGCTCCTACAATAAACACAAACCCGTGTTTGAGACAACTGCCAGCAAGCCCAACTCCATACATGTGACACCATGTTGGCAGAAAAAAAGAGCAACACCATCTCTGAGCCAACACCCCCCACTCACACTGAGCAAGATATTCACCGTGAAGGTGTCCCACAGGTGAGTTTGCTCACAGGGAAATGTATTTGTGGTCATTATGCAAATGGCATGTGAAACATCCTTCCCTTTCTTCAGTTTTCATGCAATTTAAACCAAATTCCATAAAACTAAATGAAAACCTGTTTGCTTTCCCCATCCCCTAAAGCTATTCTGCCTTGGAGGCTCTTAACATTGATGCTGATGAAAAGCTAGAGTGCTGACTTTTTCAGTCCCAAACTGCAGGCAGCAAATGTGCATGGCTGATGTTTTACGTGATAAGTGAGGTATATTTTTAAAAGGGAAGTGCAGCTGTCCCTCTCTGCCGCAAGGTATTTTTCAATTTATGTGGCAAATCCAATATAAAGGTTTATTGTACGGAAGGCAAAAGATCTTAATCAGGAATTAGCCTCTTCTAATGAGGAGAAATAAGCACCAAGGCTGCACGAATTATTTCTAAGAGATAAGAATGTAATTGCCTAATGTGACTAATAATCTGATAAGAGCCCGTTTTATCTGATTTAACCCACGGAACTGCTGCTAATGTACAGAATTTAAAGTAATCCCCAAGGAATTCCTCTTATCACAAATGGGATTGCAGAATGATAAAAAGATTCATTGTTACAGTATTTGCTCTGGACACTTCTGTTCAAAGGAAGCAGAGTTTCGACAGCTTGAAGTAATTGCAACATTTGCTCAAAGATGGGATCATTTCTACAATGCTTGAATTTTTGACGACAGAGTGCATATTCTTATTATGAGCAGACAGTAAATTATACAATCCTATTTCATTTATAGCCTGGATATCATCTGAATACTATTACCAGGAAACAAACACATGTCCCAGTCACTGTGAAAATGTTTTCTAGTGTGAAAAGATTTTCTAATGTATTTTTGCATATTGACAGAAATTAATATAATTTGAAATCTATAGTGACACTAACACTGTTATTATCCAAATTCATGCTCCATTCTAATCCTACTGTATAATGACTTTAATCCTAATGGGCATAATCATTTCTGATGTAAAACTAGATACATGACAATCACAGAATTGAGTGATATTATTATACCAAAGAATAGCAGCTGTTGATTTGCCAATATTAACAAGTAGCAATCTTGTGATAACTCATTGTTCCAACAACTAATCAGAAGAGGAATGAAAATTTGGCATTTTGGTCCTGTAATTACATCTTTATGATGCTACAGTTGGTAATTTGCATGATTTTGACTGTTGCACTTCCCAGGAATTTTCTCTGTGTTCAGTACAAAGGCTCATGGATGGCTTTATGGACCAATGTTGTTATTGCCTGGGTATACCTAACAGTACATAGCAAAACACTGAGAAGCAAAAAAATGTAAATATACAGATTAAATAGGTAGGACATAAACCAATGGTAAACCTGAAAAATAAAAAATTAAAATTGGAGGTTCTTACCTCATGGCTGCGTGCCCACACAGCTATGAAAGAAAACAAAAACCAAACAACTCTCCTACCCCAAATCCATGGAGACTCCTCCTGTGTGTGTTTTCATGATTGTAAAGCAAGTGAAGGATGAGAGAAGGGAGAATAAGAGTCTGTGAGGTCCATGGATAGGATAGAAGCACTTGTTTTCTATTTCATAAATTAAATACATATATTTTTATACAGATACCTTTATACATCTGTGGGCATATACATATATTTATATATTATAAGGTATCTTTGGAAAGGAGTCTGAACTGTTTTATTTTTCTCTTTATATCGGAGTTTGAGAAAAAAATTTTAAAAGGTCCTTTTGTTGAGCACAAACACCTTCATGAAGAAAAGCAGGGCAAAAGTGGCCCCCCTCACACCTCTCTCAGAGCAGGTGCCTGTGGGAGGGGGCTGCATCACGGTCCCCATCACTTCCAGGCATGTTTGCTCCCCTGCACAGCACCAAGACAGAAATAAGGCAAGTGGATTTACTCTCTGGGTCCACGACAGCTTCACCCTTAGTCCACATTTCTCTGCTTTCTCTAAGCTTTGTACCCTTCTCTTCACTCAGCTGTGGATATCAGCTGCTGCAGTTACCGGAGTAGTGCAAGTGCAGGAGACAATGCAAGCAGCAAGACACCAACTAAAAATGCCAGAACTCCAGCAAAAGCTTTTTCACATACAATGCAAAAGTATGAACCCGGCCGAGTCTCTCCCTCATAAAGAATGTAAATATCAAACAGATGAAAGGATAACTTTCCATGATTCAGTACTATTATTGTTTGTATTCCTGGTGTCCTCAGAGATCTCAGCAAGCAGAATTTCCACTACAGTAAGCATTGTAACGAAAGTAATAAACAAGCCATTCCCTGAAAAGTTCTCATTTTAATTTAGATCTGTATACATTAAATGGGTGTGAAAACTAGAGACAATGTTGAGGAACAATGATAGGAGAGATCAGAGCAAACTCTGTTTTGGGAATGGGCTGTATGCTGCTTGGCCAAGAACCACAGGGCCCCAACCTTGGCAAATCCTCAAATATTACTGTAGTAAAGTCAGTTATGTATGTGCACAATTAGCTGATCTCTAGTAATTTAAATTTAATCACAGTATTAAGATAAGAAACACATCAACAATTTCTGTTACTGTTCTGCCTACCATCATGGAAAGAGTACACAGAATAAACCACACGAACCATTGGGCCGGGCAAGACACCATCACCTCACCCAAAGCTGCCATGTCCATGACCACAGAGTAACTTCTCAACATCTGGCACAAGGCTCTCATAGCTGTAAAATTGATTACAAATAAACCTCTCCATAGATGTACACTTCTCCACAGAGAAGTTACCCCCAAAAAACACAAGTATATGGAACATAAAAGGATATTTTCTTTAAACTAATCATATATCCAAGATTTCTTTTATAGCCAGGATAAAGCACCATCTAGACATTGCTTCCCTTTCCTACCTTTATCACTTTTAAAGTTGATAGAATCCTTATGATTCAGTCAAAGAGCAGCCAAAGATAAGGCTGCCATCACATTAACCTGCAAATGTTGCATGAATAAGGCTAGCAGACCCTACCTACTGCAAGGGACTTAAAGACTTTATAGCCCCTCATTCATTTAAGAGCTGAGAGCAATACCACTGGATCCACTTCCTGAGAACTGCTAGAAAAGATGGTACTCAAATTTCTCATTCTCATTCCCCAAACTTGTCACATGATCCTCATGATGTATAATCAAAGAATGTCTGGAGACCTATAGGTACCTATGATATCCTTGCTAAGTTTGTAGCAAAATTCACAAACGTCCTACAGCCTTACATACAGCTGGGTATTTTCAGTGACTTCATCCTGTACCTACTTCCCTGCGACAGCAGACTCCTAAGCACTTACAAGGCAACACCCAACCACCAGACTTCAAACCCAAATATAGTAACAAATTTACATTTTAACTTCCCAAACTGACTTTGTCTGACCCTAGAAAACCAGCACTGAAATGATGATGTAACCTCAACTCTTTCCTTTCCCACTACAAAGAATAGGTTCTTAGTAACTGCAGCAACCATAGGTTGACACAAACAGGGATAAAAGTTTTTGTTCTTTTCTTTGTTCCCACCATAAATTCAGTAAGAACCATTCCTTCATGAAAGTATATCTGGAATTACTCCCATAAAAATACAGTTCACAAAATCTGCTTTCTAGAGAGTATCAGATCCATAATATCATTGCAGTTCTACAATCAGTATAAGAACTACAAACTACCATTAGTAAAAATCTCTAGACCTACATCACGGACTCAGAAATGATCCAAAATACATTTTCAAAAGGCAAACTAGGCACCCAAACCTTGAGGCATCATCATACTTTCAATGAGAAGAACAATCATGAGACCAAATCTCACCAGCCTGTTACTGGTCTTTATTCACTAGGAATACTCTTTGGGGAACAGATCATCTCCCTGAATGAGCAGTGTTAATGTTATTCTAACTTACTACAGAACAAAGTGAATACCCCGTATACAGCTAATCCTACCTTACCCTAGAAGTCATTAAACAGTCATAGCTCATCTTCCCAGTAGTAAAAATAAATGCTCATGAGCATGGAAACACCAGTTCCAGCCTCCTATACACATGCACATCAGAAGAGGATATATCCATCCCTTAAAGCTGCACAGCAGCTGCAGGGGTGAGGACAAACATACACTGGAAGAAGCTTGATAATGATCAGACACATCCAGTTACCAGCAGGGAAGTGTCTGTCATAAAGCAATGGCTCCATCTAAAATTTCTCAACCCTGATTATCCAGGAAGGCCCACAATTACATGGAAATGAGGCAAGACAAGTTTGTAGTTAGAGGCAATGTCCCTTGTTAAACTAACTGGTGCAGTTAGAGAGAACACAAGCTTTTGGGCACACGAGTCCTCTTCTATTTCTTGTCTGAAATAGAAGCAACAGACTTCAAAGCTAAAAACAAGTTGAGAACAGTTGCTTAGAGTGTAATTAAGACAAGTATTTATAAGACCATTTCTGAAATAAAAGGTAGTTAGCACCAGTGAAACAGAGAGGATGTTTGCAAAGAGGGGGGGAAAGAAAGGGAAAGGAGGAGAGAGATAGTAATGTGGCTCTCCCTCAGCAGAAGAAGCAGGTAGTTTATAGCCCATGAAATGCAGAATTAGGTTAATGAAGGAAGTTATAGCATGCCATAAATCAAGTGTATCTATTGAGCCCATGCTTCTTGGTATTCAGTGATGGCAGGAATTTTAGTTCCTATCTTCAAAGAGTGTAGTCTGATAGTCACAATCTGCACTATGTATTTTGATTTAAAATGTGAATTCTCACTCCTTCAGAGAGCTGGACTGTAGCTACCTGTAGATTAAGAGGTGTGATGCCTGGGTCCATCACTGCTGCAGCACCATCCTGAAGCCCTGGGACCATGTACTAGCCAGAAAAATGGAAGCATTCATTACAAGCACTCATTCTATGGTATATCACGATTTTACACTTTGCTGTTCCACACGTGCTGGCCTCCTCTGTCACAGATCACTGAGCATCTCCCTCTGCAATAACACAACTCTGCTCCACAGGTGCTAACTATGTCTACAAGCTGTCTTATAGAGGAACATGAAATTAAATTAAAACAACTGCTTCCAAAGTGTTCTTTGGCAGAAGTTTTCTGTTTCTCTTTAAGAGCGTCCTTTTTATTCTGCCAGCTATTTTCCCTGTTCTAATAAAAGATACTTCCTACAAACCTTGCTATACAAAGCTAACACATACATATTTGCTAAAGCAATTTGGATAAAAGTACACCGTTCTACCTTCAGTTTCAGGGTGATTGATATAATATTTCACTAGCAAATTTCTGAAGGCTAAAAATGGTTTGGTGAAAAAAATCATAAAACCAACAAAAATCATATCCCAAGAGAAAGTATTACCTAAGCTATACTTAATGTAAAAAGAGATTACATGCTATAGCATCCTTTGAATTCAGGTGTATCTATATTAAGAAGTTATTACATTAGTACATGGATTTCTACACGCAGGCTGATGAAAGTTTTCATGAAAAAACTTCTTTAATCGGAAATTATCTTCTTAAAAGCTCTGCTTCCAATTACATCCTGATATTTGCAGAGAATGGGCAAATTTTAAAGGCATAAAAAAAAATCCTACTAGCAGTGGGTAATTAAAGTAGAACCCTTAAAATCCAAGAGCATATTCAGAACTGGCATAAATTAAATATATATGTAATATATGTTAATAATCTCCTCTGGAATCAATCTGAATTCCATTGATATATACCATGGTTCACAGTTCAGCTATAAACTAATACATTCTGTTTACATTTGCAATTTTAACTCTGTGATAAGCCAAGAAGAGATTTTCCCAGTAACCATAAAAATCATGACAGTGCATCTTTGTCTGAGTTATTAATGCATCAACACAGAAAAAATAAGGCATGAAGCAAAAAAATACTGAGAAAAACCCTTCTTAAATTTCAGCAGAAAGCACAGGAGTTATCAATGTAAATTAGACAGAACTCTTCACAGCACAGGCACAGTACCCTTACTGTAACCTGTACTATATGCAAAAGAAAGTGCTCAACTCTTAGGAATACTTTCTTCATGAGTAAGTTATGGCTCTTTTTTTCCCCAAAACTATTGAAAATTAGCAACTATCATTAACCCAAGCCACTGATTTGTCTCCCTCTGCTGAAAATTAACACCCACTGAAGTCATATTGCTTCTAGAATAAACTCCACTCATTCAATGAGTATGCTAAAAATGCCACAAAAAGCAGTTCCTTTAGTAAAAGTAAAAAAAAAATTAATTAAAAAGGAAACTAGGAGTATTTCTGTGATTTTCTAATTACCTATGCTTTTGTAATATTGTCACAAATCCTTCACTCATTCCTAGGAGAGATCAGTAACAGATTTTACAGTGGGAAGAGCAAAAAACACAATATTTAAGAAGGATATGCAAGAGATTAAGTTTTGAGGGGTTTTAGTGTATCTCTCCTCTGTGAAAGTGCAGGACTAAGGAGCAGCAGGGAATGCAGAGCTAGAAAGTTTGTCTATTTATTCTACTTTTCCAATGGAGTTAATTTTTTCCAGGATAAAACCACAGAAAAGTTCTCAAAAGCCTACTGCACATGAATAGAATCAGATACATATATATTTAATTGAGCTTTCATGTTACTTAAATGCAAATGTCTCAGCAAGAGTACCAGGGAAGCTCAGAAATCATATAGGATTTATTATTATCATTATTATTATTTCACTCATTAAGGATGGTTTATTAGAGTGGACTGGATAAGTCAGACCCACATGTTAATTACACAGTAAAAAAACCACAAGAGACCACATTACATAATGTAGCAATAATCCAGACAGGACTGACGGGTAGACGGAATCTGGATTGCAGCATAAGTACCAGCTTTTAAATGCTATAGCAGCTTAGAAAGACATTATCCCTGTATAATGTTATTAATGTGCGAATCCTTTGACTATGGTAGGTAATTGTCCCCCATAATTAAACCCCAGCATCAGTAGGCGAGATATAATGTGTGTTTATCATTTGTATTCTTTCTAGCTTTTATTTATTTATTTTTAAGCACAGACGGTCATCATGTCACCTGAGGATTATCTCGTGGTGGTTGAACACATTAACTAACAAGTGCACATTATTTCACACTCCAACAATAAGGTCTCTATAGCACTTGCTTGAGAGAGGTGGAAAAACACATTGATTGGAAAGCAGTGACATATCCCATGCAATTTTCAAGGTGAAAGGTTTTTCCCAAAGGTATTTAATCTGACAATAAAAGTTTATATTTCACCATTGATTAAATAAATGTTTCTGTGCTTGGACTCGATAGCTTTAAAAAAACCCCCTAAAACTATTGCACTTATCATCTATGTCAGGAATATAGATTGTTCATTTTATAGCTCTGGAGGAATCTGAACACAAAATCAAAAGACCATCACATATATCATTAGAGATTCTGTCTGGCATCATTTATAAAGCCATAGGATGAAAAAGTCCCTCATGAAATAACCAAGATGCACCCTATCCTTCAGCACCTCAGAGATCCTCCTGCCCCAAAGCTGGTGGCAAATCAAATAACTGGGAAAAAACTTGTTTGGATTCTCATATGCTAAAGAAATCATATGCCTGAGCAGCCATTGCAGTTGTCTTCAAAAAAGTGTATTTGCTAGGTTCTCATGCATCTTAGCTGCTTGAGAATTTGAAGAACTTTGATAATATAATTATTAATAATCAAAATATTTACAGTTTATATTTTTGTAAATCCTAAAAAACAACACACACACACTTTAAACCAGTTCTCAGAATGGCCTAGACTCATCCTAGCAAAGTTTGATTAAATGTTTATTAAATAGCCAAGCTGGGAGCTTTGTCAGCCAGAGCTTGTGCCTTGTTGCAGCACCAACAGATTCCAAAAAACAGAGAGAGGGAAGATATACAGATATATTCCTTTCACTGTATTTGAATATCAATTCTGCAGATTAGTAATCCATAATTCATTGAGTTAAACACTGTAGAAAACACACCACAGAGACAGACCCTGCACTAAGCATCATACAACTTAAGGCCTCAATTCTACAAATACTTATTATTTTGCTCATAAGAACAATTCCAATTCATTACTAGAACTACATCACTTCAGTGAAGCACATATGACTGTTTTATGTGATTAAGTGTTAAAAAGCTGAACATGATTAAATTGTATTAGCAAAATACACTCTTAAATTAAGAACTGTAATATAATCTAGGCAAAATAAAAGTCTCCAGAAAAGAAAAAAAATACAGAAGTGCTTTTCCTGCACTTTTTTTTTTTGCTACTTGTTTACTTTGCAGTAATGGGAAAACTGAAATGCACAAAGTTTCCATGAAGTTTTCCTCCAAATACCAGGTGCAGCCTCTGCTCTGGAACATTTAACATATGCAGATCTTCTCCCACAGCTGATGCAAACAGAATGGGGAGCTGATCAGGTCTCTTGTGTTCCTAACTTCAAGGTTATACATTGCTGCTGAGACTGTGTGGTCATTCCTGTTTTCCCAATTAATTTTCATTCAGCTAAGATCTGTGCTGAGTTACATCCAGACTCACCAGCAAGGGATTTTTATAATTTTATATAATTTAGGTCTTCTGCACATTTTTAAGTAGTTCCAGCATGCACTGGCTGAAAACTAAACTCCAACATCTTGTAAGTCTTCCTTAGAATACCAAGCAAAAGTTGGTATCTTTGTGTAGGTTAGCAATTGAGATCTACAAACCAAAAATAGCCCAGCAAGTAGGTAAGACTTCTGAGCCAACTGCAATATAGCGCTAATGTTGCCAGAAGCCGAATGAAACAATAATTAGATTTGAAGAGAATTTCAATCAAGTCTGTATGTAATTTACCACAGGTCAAGATATTTCAACATTCCCCTTGAAAGGACCAGGAAGTAGCTGGTGGGAAGATGAATGCGCAGCCCTTACCTTTTAACAATGATCAGGGTCACATGGCTAATTAAAATACCTTTGTTTACATCGGGTAAGAGTCCTGCTGTTAGACCATCTGCACCTGCAGTCTGTTCCATCAAAACCCCTTCCACAAATTGCATGCTCCTAATAGGTATTGCTGTGCCAATGACAATTACCTAATTAGACATTAGAATGTCAATGCCGATTTTAAAATCCATGTTAATTATTTTACTGTTTGACAGAATATTTCCCAATGAGGGAAGGAGTCTGGATAGCATAATTATGTCACGAGGAACACTTCTGTATATGATTAAAACGTTTGGCCAGCTCTGATTGAAAGGGCTCCAGTTATTTATATATTTAACAAAGTTGCAATCAGCACATACAGTTTTCAGCCGAAAAAAACCCATTCTGAACCCTGCTTATTCATTTGCCTGCTATGGCACTGCACATAATGAAGCTTGTGATTAGGTTCCTCTTCCACAAAGTTTGCCTTTGAGTGAGGTGAGTTTGAAAACAGAGGGGAAACATGTCTAGAAGGCAGGTGATGTGATGGGTCCCTTATCTTATGGTTACAGTTTGAAGGCATAATGTGGCTTCTGTGTGTGTGACTGATTCTGCATCTTCAGCCATACAAGAGTAAATATCTCTGCATCTAATGCTGAGCATTTCTGGGAGAAATTGCTGCATTTACTGGCCACAAGTTGGTCCTTATACTTGGCATCACTACACAGGTTTTGAAAGACCAGCAACATTTTCCTAGGCCGCAAGGCTTTGGCATTCAAAACAAAACAGCTTAAACCATAACCACGATAATAAAAAAGATGCATTTAGAATTTTAAAGTGTTCGATTCAGCTTTCACTGGCTGCAAGTGAAAAAGCTTAAAATAAAGCACAATCGAAGAATCTAACTGCTGTCAGCTCATCAAACAGGACACAAATTCAGTAAATAAAAGGAAACACTGCAAAAGAAAAGCATACCCCAGAAGAGGGGAAATGCTTACAAGGCTTTCTAAACAAACTTAGTCATTTTTCTCTCTATTTGTCTCACACAGAAAGAGCACTGCAAAGAATCCAGGCTAAAGCTGTGACACAAGCAACATACTTATAACTTCAAGGTATCAGATTTTTAGTTAAGAAGCTGCAACCAAGAAAAGAATCTGTATTTTTCTTAAAAAAATTCTGTGGTGATAGTAACAAAGACAAATGATTTATTGTTAATGTTATAATTTCCACAGAAGAGATAACATCAAAATAACACTAATCACTCAGCTAAACCTGAGTATCTCTACAGCTACTGGCCGTGTCCACAGAGCTATTGCCTCACTGTGGGGATTTAGTGGCATATCCAACATATAATAATCTCATTTAAATTCATACCCATAGACTACTACTGACCAGCATAAATATCAAGTTACGCTGTATAATACATACCTATATAACATTCAAAACCATAGTCATGCCTCTAATTAAAAAAAAAAAAAATTCTAATCTGAATCTCTTGTGAACACAAAGTTAGAAGTCATAGGTTAACTGTCAGTAATGGAAAATTTGACCAAGCAGTTGCCAAACGTTTCAAATCCGTCTTTAAATCTTCCCCCAAATCCCTTCTCAAGACTTATTTCTGCTACAGACACTGTAGAAAATTAGCTGGTTGATGAGCAGGTTAAAGGATAAATCAGGATGTCTGATCTTTGTGTGAACAGTGTATAGCACACACACGTACACATGTAAGGACTGCACTGAATGCTTCTGTCTCTCCTCTGTCGTGCTTTCAGCAGCAGCTTTCTTAGCATACATATCCTAGATTTCTGAGAGGCTGACTGCACTTTATAATGCCTAATGAAATAGGGCTGTAATTCTCATTTTGCAAATCATTCTGATACACTAAACAAATACCAAATAATACCTCTGACAGAGAGTGCCTCTGACAGAGAGTATTGTGGCCTGAAGGTCTTTTTCTATATTTATATTTAAATGTGTTTGTGTTATGTTCTGAATGCTCCCGGGTGCATTTACAGCTTCTTTAATGACTTAAATTTGAGGATTACATGTCTCAGTGCTACTCACCATTGCAGTAATTGGAATTCTGTAGCTGTCCCTTGCAACACACACTGAACTGCTTAGCTGTGAGTTTTGGGAAAGTTTCAGCTCCAGCAGAGCAGTAGCCAAAGAGACACATCCTTTAATGCCTGAAGAAGACAGAACAGAAACACACTAGAGGTTTGTACTAGGTTTACATATTACATTTCTTCACTGTATCTTCAGAACATATAAACTAGCATTAGTGTATCATACAGACTTAGATAGCAAGTCCTCAAAAGTAAAGACATTAGAGAAGTTAATGGATAAAATCCTGACCCCATGTCAATTGGTGGCAAAACTCCAATTGACTTTCTGAGGACTAAGTTTTCACTCACAAGTTTCCCCTTAAAGCCACTTTGCATTTGCTCTGTATCTTACATATTTCCCAGTGCTCACAATCAAGCCTTTCTCAAAATCACAGCTAACCAGAAGGACAAAAACAAGTTTGGGATGCAATGCTCAGCTGGGGTAAGAGAGTTAACTCTCAAAGAAATTAATCTTAGTCTTCCAGCTGGAGATGAGGCCCAAAATAGGCAGACTTCACATGGAAATTTAATTTCAAACAGCAATTTCAGGGCCATATTTTCCAGGTGGGGCATATGTTATGGATTTAACTATCAGCTGAGTATCTTAAGGCTTGTCATAAACATACAGACACTATTTTAAGACTATATATGATATGCAATGACTTGAATATATAGTTAGGCATTTAACAAATGAATTTGAAAACACTGTTAATTTTAAATTATTTATGTTAAAGCTTTGGTGCAATAAGCTCTTTTTAAGATGCAGAAGGCATATTCCTTACCATAAAAAGGTTAAAGATTTCTTTTTCTTTTTTAAATTCCATTACTCTTAAGGGAAGTATCAGTCTCATTTGAAAAAACCCATCCACTTTAGAATAATATCCATCTATCAAGGGTATATCAGAAATATAGTGAAAGTATGTATTTATCAATTTAGAGCATGATTGCAGAAGCTTTCTCTACCAGAGTAATTTTCTTTCTACACACACAAGGAATAAAACTTATATAGACTTTGAAGAGCTCAGAGTTAGGACAACATTAAGAGCTTTTGAAAATTGCAAGCTTAAGTTAACTTTAAACTCTAAATTTATGTTTACTCAGTCAAAATTTTCATTGTTCTCACTGGAATCATTACAGGAATATGTAAGTCTGTTAATAAATACCTCATTCCTTTAAGAATAGCATACCCCAGACTAGCTTTAAATAACTCATCCCTCTAAGAATGACATATCCCATCCATCTCTATATATTTCCCTAGACTCAACAGTTTCGACAACTGCTTGGAAAGAATTTATTTCCTTCAAAATCTGTAGTCCCAGTGTGTGTTGTATTAGCCGGAAATGGGACACGGACCTGGATCTGCCGCAGGAAAGCATCTCCTGACGGATATGATTTTACTGAATGTCATACAAAGCTCTGAAAGATTCTTGGTCTAGGGGTTCTTTTCTGACAGGTAATATTCCAGCAAAGCATGATCTTCTCTCCAACGGCCGTAAATGATCTCCAAGTGAATGCTGCCGCAGTTTGGTTTTTTTTGTGTCCGAGATTCATCCAAGTTTTTCAGAAAAGTAATTGTCATTTATCAAGGTAACATCTACACCCTCAGGTCAGAGCTGGGCCCCCAGTCTGATAGGTGTGTCCATACACATAATGAAAACACATTTCCTGTTTCAAGAGTTCATCATTTGTGTGCAGTTAAAGTAATGAAGAAGAGGTACTAAAGCATTTTTCATGGATTTGAGACTCTTTTGACATACTACGGATTCCACTTAGCAGAAGATCCCATCTCCACCTGGAAACTCACACAGTTTCCTTGTCCAGGCTTTACTGGCCATACTAAGTCTCCACATAAAGATAGGAAAAGTTTATGAAGGGGAAAAGGAGCAGGCCATTACTTTCCAAACAAGTTACTGCCCTTCTCCACAGCAATTCATGTCATAAACCTTTGCTTTGGTTTCCTGAAGCAGTGCAGTATCCTGCAAACAAGTTCTTCTTTGAGACCTCTTTCATCCTTCGTTGCTGAGCATCAGAGGTTAGCAAGGCATTGAGGTGTGAAAGCACAGAGCTCTTTTCAGCTGCCAAGATCTTTTGAGAGGAGATATTTTACCACCCAAAAATATGTTGTCTTCTTTAGTCCTGTTCTACCCTTTCTCTGCAGTCTCCATACCAGCAGTTGGGGATGCAGCTCCCACCAGTCTGGACCTTCAGGCCAAAATGCCACTGCGAGGTCTTCAGCCTCCTCTCCCATAAAAGACTTCACTGCCCCAACATCAACAATTTTAGACACATCACAGCCACATGCCCTGTTGGTCATCCTGTTCTCTCCCCAGATTCTGAAAAGCAGCACTTTCACTGGGCTGCAGAAGCAATGCTGCAGTGTGGAGGACCACTGAGAACTCCCTGTAGGAGAAAAGATCCCTTTCCTTTTGCTTTCAGGAGTAGGTGCCAGCTGCATCGCCTCTCTCTTTGAGGCTGGCATTTTGAATAGTCTGTGTCTTTACTAACCCAGTTGCACTTGGCAAACTGCAAGTTCTTCAGGCACACAGCAAAGAAAACAATGTTTTATTATCCTCCACCTACAGCTAATGACATCAGAGGGTCAGGCAAACAAAATCTGCTCCTGGCCCTTGCATTTCTCTTTCTTCAGTTTCAGTAAATGACAGCAGAGAGGCTGTCTTCCCCCCCCCCCCCCGAGTCCCCCTTTAAGTGATGCTCAGTCTGTGTGGCTTCATACCTGTATAAAAAGGTTTTCCAAAGGCCTGCCATAGAGCTACAACTCTGCCACAAGCATCCCTGGAAAATTATTTATTCCTCTTCCATAGAAAATGGCAGTACTCTGTAACTTTCTTTCTCTCACTCCTTGTCCTCTGCCTAGTCTATATATGCAAAATCTTTGGTCATACATCAACTAGCAAATGAGAGCATGATGTGATTGGAGCCTCTCTCATAATTTTTATCACTCTAAGTATCCATAGGTGGATAAAACAGATGGGAAAGAACTGTGAGAAGACTGTGATTAGCATAATTGCTAGTGATCACATCAGACAATCTGCGTAACCACAGTCAAGCATTTTTATAAGTATTGCTAGGGAGATTAATAAGAAAATCAGTGTTGGGAGAGCCACTAAAGCAGAAGCTATATTTTTTATGGGAATCATTTTAGGGCTCCATACAGGTCTGAAATGTAACAAAATTCTCAAGGCTATTTGTTTCAAAGATCTTTGTATAAGAGAAGAAGCAAGGCCAAACAACTTCATTGTTCTTTCACATTTTACTGCGGCCTGCGATGACTTTACAGGTGGTGTTTCAGCATTTTCCCCTATAAGTATCCAGTCCAGACCCAAAAACACACAGCAAGGAAAATCAGAGAAAATGGGAAAGAGAAGGAGGAATTCTATAAATGACACTGCAATATTGATTAGGGGCTTTCCTTTAAGGAAAAAGAAAAGAAGAAAACCAAAAGACTGAAGAAAATAGGAGCAAATCGTATCGGTTTTAAGGCCTAAGAGAGGATTTTCTGCAACTAAGCCAGCCTTGTGAAGCAGCCTGTGAAGGGCTGCAGGGAAGGAGGAAGCTGTTGGGATAGACCATGGGGTGGCCCTCGCCAAGTGGAGCAGGCTGAGCTTGTTGAGACTTGCCTCTCTCTTACCGTATGTAGAGGTGTACAACAGGGCACCGTCAGCAGACTGGGGGAAATACGCATCCAAGGATGTGCTTAAAACCCCAAAAGACACAAACAGAAAATCCCCAGTAATCAGGTGTGCTGTAAGTCCCTGGAATTCCCACCGGCTTGCTCTTTGAACTAGGACATGTCAGAGCACACTTGCTCCTTCCATGCTGTCTGCAATGCATCAGGAGAAGCTTTTGTTTCTCACCCTGCATGCCAAGGGCTGAGAGCAACACGGTCCCAGTATGGGCTGAGCTACTGGGTGTTAGTGAATTGTGAGTATTTATGATGCTAGCTTTAGAGAAGAGCTCAGTGAGTACTCCAGCACACAAAACTGGAACTTTTTGTGAGAAGCTATCACACTTGCACTTATACACAACACCTGAAATTCAGCTTGAACAAAGCCCCAACCTTGCACATGTGTCTTTTCACTTAGTTGACAAAATTCCTTCTTGATTTTGATAAGATATAAATTGTGGCTTTGGTACTATCCAGCTGTACCCAAAACTTTTCCAGCTTATGCTCCCAAAGAAAATTTGGCAGAAACAAATCACAGTGAAAAAATAAAGTACACAAATGATTCTTAAGTATGAGTTTTCTATGGCAGAGTCTTGCAGAGTAGAAGCAGATACTACAGGAAATGCAGCTGGACTGGGTCAAGTATCCCCTCAGATGTTTTGCTGTTTCACTTCTCAGGTCCAAACCAGAACAGAAACTTAGGGCTGCTCCTTAAGTCCACACACAGCAACCCCAAATCACTGCCCATGCTTTGGGGAGTAGGATTTTCAGCTTCCATGGACCAGTCTGTTCCATTCTGCACTCACATGGCTATCCTGGGCAATGGTCACGCACCTGAAGTCAAGCAGCATTCATTTTGCATGCAAATGCTGAGGGCTCTGGCTTCAAGTTTTGCCAGTTATCCACAACAGGGGAATTATCATGTAGTTCCCAGCAGCATCAGTATTATCCTCTTTACTTCCTCTATACCTTGTCATTTCTTAATCTCAGGTAGAAATATAAATCATCACCCTCTGTATGCAGGTTGCTTAATATCCATGTCAGCCCATGGTAAGATCTCTATTTTTGTTTCGATCCATCAACATCCACCAAGAACTTTCTAATGGTCTTTTCTTCATCCCTTGCTAGACTGTCAACTTTCTCTTTACATTTCCCCACCAGCTCCCTTTTCTTCAGATTACCAAGCATGTAATGTCTCATCACTTCTCTCTGCTTTTTTAACCTTTTCACACCAGCACTGCCCTCTTGCAGCCACTGCACTTCAGTTAGCATACAGGGACTGACCTCAGCACCTTCCTGCTGTTAGATTTGCAAACGCATACCCTCATGACCTCCCCATGCTGCCCATCATCTTGGCTTCATCAAAATTATTAGCCTTCAGGTAATAACCACAAAAAATATAAAAACAAAACCAACACAAACCTAACTGTAACTACCAGTGAAGCTTGTATGTGTATTCACTGCACACATCTAAAGTACTTGAGGGAAGACATTTTGTTTTATACCTTTTCTCAGGACCTAGCTCTCTGCCATCACGTAACAAAGCTGAAGAAATAAGTCAGAAAATTAAATATTTATAGTTCTGCAGCTAGAACTGACCCCACTTGTCAGTGGAGTCACTTGTTTGATAATCTTAATTATAAGTTCACATATTAGGTTTTTTTCCTTTCAGAAGGATGTTTCCTTACTGATGCACAGAGAGAAAGACATGGCAGCTTAGAAAGTATCATTTGTACAAACGCCCTGACTTCTCAGCTCAGCAAAGGTATTAGCAAATGAAAGTGTGCCTTTTCTGGGGGGAACATCAGGCAGCAACTCCAAGGTTCATATGCTCTCTAATTAAGAAAAGTGCACCCTACAAGACTTTCTTTAAGCTTTTCTTCCATTATCCTTCAGGCACCCCTGAGGGACAACACACAGACCTCTGAAGTCCCACAGAGGTGGGAAATCTGGCACTGACTTGTGTGTGGTGCTCTCCCACACCAGCCTGGCCCCTGGCCCCTCTGCCACCATCCAGCACTGGTCCAACAACCACCTGCGCCTGAGGGGTGGGAATCACAGAGCAGAAGAGAGGCAGCTCCGATGAGATTCCCAAACTCAAAAAAGCCCTGCTTAGCGGCACACTCCCACTCTCCCTATGTGCATCTTAGCACTGCAACCTCTTCACATCTCACGAGCTAGCGTGGAACAGATGCGTCCCCCCGTCAGGAGGCAGCGACACCCCTCCCTCCTCACATGACTCATATGATGTCAGAGTTGTCCTTGTCACCGACCCCAATTCAGGCTCACACGTCAAGGACACGCTTGCTTGGTGGATCCTCAGCACGATGGATAATCCATCCCCTCTCGTTTGGGTTTCCTGCATCCCACCGAGCCACGGAAAAGAGAGGACTTTTTCTAGTTAAGGAAACTTGGCTCCTCTGGCAGTTCCAGTGGCACAGTCGTGCCGAGAAATGCTGGCAGGGGCTACAAGGTTTTGAAGCTTTGAAAGCTAGGTCAGCATCTCCCTATACAACACCAATGCCACCCTCAATCGATGTCCAATACAGAGAGGCAAATGATTTTTATAGAACAGTCATGTACTTTCATGTGATCTAATATTAGCTGTGCTGTATGTAATTATTTTATGTAGTACGCTGCGTTCTGCTTGCACTCCCATCGATATGTCTAGTAGATATTTGTAGTTCCCTAGTAATTTAATAGCTAGTTTGTGCCCTAAAGCATAAAAACATTTCTACCCTATCTAAAGTAACCGTGGGTGGTGTTATCCATATAAAATCTTTGAGTCCTAATGAGCTTTTGTTCTCAAGTTATAACCCAAAAATATATCACCCGGCTGTTCCGTTCTCTGCTAAAGATCCTCACTATGATGTGAAAGGAAAAGAAATTAAAACCTTAGATAAATGTGTTTGATCTGCCACAAAGAGGGAAAAGACATCCCCTCTGTATTGTATCTTCTTGGGATTTTTTCACAGACCCATTTTCTGTTCACTGCTAAATGTTTAAAGGCTGAAGATGAGCTGTATTTTTGCAAACCCTGATCTGGAGACAGCTGTGGTCTGAGCTGTGCAGGAAGGAGCAGCACACTGGCCCTGCTGCCCTGGGCTGAGGTGGCAGTAGGTGCTGGAGCCTGGATGTGATGCTAGAAAGCAGTATGGTGTTCAGGTTTCCAAGAGGAAAAAGGTAGCAAGTTTCCATATCCTTGAAGAAATATTGTTAGGAGATCTCTCACCCTTCTGTGAGGAAGAGGAGGCTCTGGGACATGCAGGGAGACGCTGGGGAGAGCAGGTCTCCCGGGCTTTCCACTCTGTGGCAAGAAAAGCCCGTCCCTTGCCCGCAGCGAGGCTTTGTTTCACCCTCACAACAATCTCGTTACTGTGAGTAACGGGGAGCACGGCGATGCCAGCATGTTCCCTTTGCCTCTTCCTTAACTTGTCTTTATTCACAGCCATGGAGGCAGGCCAGAGCCAGGCACTCACCAGGAGCCAGGCTCAAGCCTTCCTTGGCGTGCCCACCTCTGCTCTTTAGGAGAGGGTACAGGCTGTACAATACATCATCTGTTATGCAATGATACCCGGCGCATGGTTCCACTTTGCTTCCCGGCGGCAGGAATATATCACTCCCCACTTCCCTTCCCCTCCCACCCCATCCCCCAGCCCCATTCATCCCCACCACTCGCTGTTTACTACCAAAGCCCTGCACGGTCCGTCAGGAGCACCCCAGTTCACAACCAGGCAGCCGCACGAGTTGCGGCATTTTGGCCGGGGGAGGAGGCGCGCCAGGGAGCCAACTCGTGAGAGGGATTTTTTGGGGCCCGTTTCAGTTCTGCCATTGCTCTCCAGTAAACAGTAGCACTCCACTGCTTACACTGGGTCTGAATGTGCCTGGCCCTACTTACTCCTCGCCGTATTTGGTTATCTTGTATTTTAAATAAAATTAAAAGTGTGTGAAATAACACCGAGAGAGTTTATCACCCCAGAGGAAACAAAAGGTGTTCTGTCAGCTAGGCTGCAAAAAAGCCCAAGATAAAATCCCTGGAACATCTTCTGAAACACCAAAAAATTTTTTACACAGTTTTGACCTTAGAGGTATCATTCATCTCCAAACACACAAGGGAAAGTGCCTGTGATGGTAAAACTTGGCTGCTTTATTAAGAGTGAGCAGCAAGGCAAAGACATTCAGCTAGAAAGAAAATTATTCCCTGTCCCATCAAAGCAACAGGTAAAAAGTGCCAGCAGATCCTGTCTGCTCTGTTCTAAAGAGATTTCTTCGTATCTGTGCTTTGAAACAATGAAATCTAGATACAGTGTTAACTGTCACTAGAAAGTAAATGAAGACAGTGGAAATTAATTCTTCCGCTCACAGTTAAGAAAGATTCTGGCATTCAGCATTATCAGTAAATCCCAGAAGCAGCAATCAGCAGGTAATCTGTTCAGTGTAACTAGATAGTGCCATCAAATACAAGGATTTAAGAAATGCATCACCTCAGAGAGATACCAATTACAGAATAATCAACTTCTGCCTTCTGTGATTGTGGGGAAAACTGTAATAAAATCATAATCTCATCCTTGCCATGCCACACCTTAGTGCCTTTCTTTATTGCTTGAGCCAAACAGAGATATGGGAATTAGGCACTGGTTTGCAAAATTAGGCAACTGGTTTGCAAAATAAACAAAACAAAATAAAAAGCACAAATATTTGACTACGTAAAATCTGGCCATTTCACTGTTTTTGTAGCAAAAAACCCCAAGATACTGAGTCATAGATAACAGTCAAGTGATTATCACACTCCTTTGATTAGCTCAAGGAACAAGGCTTAGGATTTTGAGAGTTTAGAGGAATACTGTCTTAAACCATCTCAAGCATCTCAGGTGAAAGCTGTTGAGAACCAGAGGAAAAAATACCCTCATTCTCCCAGAAAAAGCTATTCTATTGCACTGAATCTTACAGCAAGCAAAAATTCATTAAAATTGTTGAACTTATAGAAAGAAATGTCTATCTCAACAAAGCGTATTTTTCTATCATTAGAATTGTGTGCACCCTGCCTTACAAGCCTATTTCCAGCACAGGTTTTGCTGTGTTTGTAGGAGCAGCTGCTCAGCTGTTTGGGAAAAGTCTTTGAGGAAACAGTTCAGCTGCAGACATCTGCACTAGCAAGGAGGTTCTACCCTCTCAGTATATTTAACATTAATCCACAGTATCTTAAAAAAAAAAAAGAAAAAAGAAAAGCAAAAAAACCCAAAAAATGTGCTGGGTTACTCAGGGACAGCAAAGTTGAATATTTATCTCAAATATAAAAACAAAAATTAAGAACAGAGTAAGAGTGACTAACACAATTGCACGTGACTACAATAGACCTGTGCCTACAGAATCCTCCTCTGAGGGTGCTGGGGAAAAGACCCTGCCACCCCTCTTTTCAGTATCAGCCACTCAACTCTTTCTGGTGAGCTGCCAGATACTTGCCAGGGCCCCTCTCAGCCCCAGGACCTGTACTTCAAGCATGCCTTTCAACATCCAGGTATGCATACTCAGCTCCATTAATAAGGAGAAGAACCAAAAAAATACCTTTCCCTCACCTCCCACCTTTCTCCCCAGCCCAGTTTCCTCCCTTCCTATATTTTAGCTGGGAAGTTAAAGAAAGCATAGCAGCTGAGCCACTGTCAGCCATACAGACACAGTCCTATAATGATAAAGGGAGTGAAAAAGCAAGTTGTATCCATCCTCTGTATCCTGCAACTTCACTGTCTGCTACTCTCAGTCCTTTTTAATTTCTTGCTATCTCACTCACCCTCTTTTTTCTCTTTCTGCTTCTTTCTGTCTTCCTTTGGCTTTGCAGTTTTTGTGTCTTTCATATTTGGGGGAATGCACTCTTTCTTCTTTCCCAAATGCACTTTACTCCTTTCTCAAATCTCTTCCAAACACTTGCCCTCTACAAATAAAAGCATCTCTCCTCATTCTTATTACAATGAACTGCTCTGCTTTGTTGTGCCATGCTCATGCTGCATTTCTCTATTTTATAGAGCATTTATGCCACCGTGCACATAATACATAACTGAGCATTTCAGCATGGAAGCAATTGCCTCTTACACTGAAGTAAATCTAGAATTGACAGTTCTCAAATGCTTATAACTGCAGGACTGTCTTTCATAGACTCACAGATTTTAAGGCCAGATGGGACCATTAGATCATCTAGTCTGAGCTCATCTGAAAACCTGCTCTGGTTCTTCCCTAATAATGGGTGTCCATGCGATGCCATCAGGACCTACCAGCACAGCATCCCAGGATTCGTGTTTCAGTTGTCACTATGCACAGTGCAGCCAGCGTATCAGCTGCATGAAGCATCCTTCCAACCCCAAACCGCACTCACAACTACCACCTTCCTCCAGCAATCCTACTTGCACAAAGGAAGCAGGTAGGTAAGAAGGGAAATAAAAGGAAAATCGGCCTTTTTAAGGGAAAAAAATGCCTCCAAAGTAGTTCTCAGAAGAATCACATATACCATTTTTGCCATTCCTATTGCAACACAGCTGAAATTTCAGGCATAAGCCTAAATCAAAACCATAAACAGTTCCTGCTAACTGAAACACAACAAAATAAAAGTGCACATGCAGTATCATCTGTGTTCACACTCCATAATCCCGGTTGCTTATTTGTCATATTTTACATTTTCTTAAAATCCGTATCCTGTTTTTATTTTTCACCATTTAATATTTACTAGAATTATATTTTTCCATTATCATATGGTTCTGAAAACTGAAATAATTTATTTACATTAAGTTCTGTAGTTATATATTTAGAAATTAGCAGATTCTTGCATTTGGATTACTTTGGTATATAAACAGGACTTTGCCTTCATTGAATCCATGTACCTTGTATGTACAAAATAAAACACACTGAAAAATCTAAGATCAGTCAAAACCCTGGAATTTACACTGACTTAAAAAATTTAGTGAATTATCTACTTTGGCTGCACAAAATGGGAACTTACTAGCAATTTATCTATATGTCCTCATAATTTCAGTATCACCCAAGGAGATGTAGCAATTTTCTTGTTTGCTTCCAATCCACGTTTTTTTTTGTGTGTAGGTGTGTTTTAATGTCTTTTCCCCATCTCTAGTGTGTGTATCTGCATGAGAATATGCACAATTATCATCTTTAAAAGGCTAACTTGAGCATCCAAGTTTTAAAAGGAGTTCTCAAAGGAAAAGCTAATTTATACTTCATTCCTTGCCTGTTAACTGCATTGGGAAAGTAGAAGTAGAATCAAATTATTTTTGCCAACTGATTGCTTTCAGAAATTTTTACACTAGCCAATATGCAAATTTCCTAATGAAAACCATCCTGGGAATTTATTAAACTGTTCATACTGAAGAAAATTACTTTCATTTACATTGAAAAGTGAAATAATCAATCCTGACCTATATATGTGCTTGCCAAGATTCTATCTCCACTATACTTGGGGTCTTTACCATGCTATCACCGTGAAGAAGAGCAATTTTTCCTCTTTGTTTTGTTTTGTTGTTTTTTTTTTTAATAAAAAGGCAAATAATAGGCACTGCCAATAGCCATTGTTGACCCAAGTCAAAAGTGTTTGAAATTAATTTATCCGCTTTGGATGGTGTATAAATTTCTCATTACGAGTGTCAGTGATGGACAAGAAACCATTCCAAAAAATGTATTGGGTATCATGCCAAACTCTGTAATCAAGGTCTCTTGCAGAGACTCTGGAGTATACAAAGGGTTTCACACAGTCAGGAGCGTTAGCTATGCATGCTTTCCCGTTGCCCGGGCTCAGCCAAATACTCTGTGAGAACAACACGTATATACACTTTGTTTTATTATGCCTTGCAGATGCTTTTTTTGTTTTATATTTCAAGCTTTGTCAGGTCTAATGTTTGTTCCTTCTTCATCCTTCAGCCCTCACTCTTCCCCCTGCATCCCCCCCACTCCCCAAATTTCAGAACAGCTTCCTAGACAGACCCAGTATCGATTACATAAACTGTCTTTCTTGGAAAGTAAAG
>VZTB01003728.1:2462291-2538546 GCA_013397245.1 Thryothorus ludovicianus
GGGGGGTTGTATTTGGGATTTCTTCTACTTGCAACTGAAAATGGCAGCCATTGAACAGATCTGGTCAATGACAGTAAGAGAATAAGCCCAGCAGAAAGTGGTAATATATTGTGTTACACTTATGCCAACTTGCCAAGTCAAGTTCTTTTTCTCAAGCGCATGTACAGTTTGTTCTTGCTATCCTCAGTTAACTCTGCTTTCTGAATAGAGGAGATGGGAACTGCTCAAAGGCCACAATAGCATGTTCTACTTAAGGTTTCCTCTCCACACTAACCATTGTGGATAGCACTCTTTACAGTCAAGCGCTCTTGAATAAGAAAGCTCTCATTAAGGAGATGAAGCTATGTTTTCTTTACCTTGCAAGAATTCTGTAAAATGAGATTTTCCTCATTACAGGCAAAGTACCTGCTGCTAAAAAGCAGCACAAAGTTGGCTCTATTTCCTTGAATGGATTTGAAGCTGCCTTCAAAACTAGCAGCAAAAGAGCATCAAAATGACAATATTGTACAAGAAATGCATCAGGAATGAGCGATTAATCTAAGTTTCTATGGGAACGTGAAAAATGACATATTGGATCAGATGAGTGGCCTGCTTAGTCCAAGAGATTCTGTCAGCTAATACTGTGTACCGCGGCAAGCAAAGGCTTAGTGCCCCATGGCAAACAACTATCCCCGAAAACCAAGAAAACACAGGTGGGATGGCTTAGCTTGAGAGCAAAGATCAGTTGATGGTCAGAGGCAGGAGATGCATTTTGTAGCTGGTGTACATGGAGAAAGATTGCAGGCAACATTGCTAAAGCAAATACCATTTTATTATGATTTTTTCCGTCACTCAGCCTTGGTAGCACTCCCCGTCTCAAGCTGAGTTTTTCAGGCAAGGGAGCCTGCCAAAGGGTGGGTGGCTTAAATCACATTGGATCCAAATTTTTATAGGGCTTTGGGGTTGATTTTTTTGTTTAATAAGGAATATAAAACCCACACACTTCAATATTGTGCATTAGAACTGTCATGATGAAGCCTGATGTAGCAGGTATTTTTTTTTGTTTTTTGCTTTACAGAACACTGCTTTAAAAGAAGCCACATGTAACAAAATTTTGCTAGTGCAAGGAAGGACAAGGATGGATCCTTCATTCAACTAGCTATTCAAAGAAAGTAGCAATAAATTGTGCCACTGCAGTGTGTTTACCACACAGCAGTCTTCAAGTCTAATAAAATCTAAAACCGGCAATAAAATGTGGGTAACAAAATATTACGGAACACAGTAAAATATAATAATATGAGGTAAAACAGTAGTAATAACAATGTCCATGAATAAAAAGTGGCTGAGTCATTACCATTAGCATCCTCCATTGTAACTGCATAAGAAAACAAGTCACAATCTGTGTGTTTCCCAACCAAATTTTAGTTTTTCCATTGTGAAATTGAAAATCTAAACTCTCCCCCCAAAGGAGCTTATTCCTAAAAACTCCCACTGCAAGAGTCTGTTTCCATGTTTAGTTGTACCAAAAAGTAGGGAAATTATTTCCTGCCATTTTAATCTCCAGGTTTGTGTGTTTACCCACAATTTCAAGACAAATTTCTTTTGCTTGTAAAAATCACAGAAATAAATTATAATATCTATACTTTAATGACAAAAATTGAACCGGGAAAATCTCTTCCCCTAGAAAAATACCAAATATTTTATCATAAAATATCTGTGGTCAATTCCTACTGCTACATATGTCTCTGGCAGTCCTTCTGCTTTTGTTCTTTTTCATCCATAGAAGTGAAAAAGAAGCTAGAAAATTCTATTAGAAGATCTTTTAAAATCCCCACAGATAAAGACATGTAAACCTGAGACTGGAAGTTATTTTCAGTAGCAACCTTAACTGCTACAGAGACAATCTTTTAATTCCACCACCATATACCATAAGAACATATTAAACAGCACTAAGCATTAGGAATAACATAGAATAATGATAATGAAGTGTCTGGCACAGTTTGCCCATCCACATTTGCAATTAAATTAACTTTCTAGTTAAGCTAATTGTTTCTGGCATGACAATATGGAGCAGTCAGTTAAGACACAATTTTTTTAATCACTCTCTGTTTTCCTGTGTCGAGCAAGAAATTGGTAGAATTAAAGGCTGTATTCTGTGCAATGTGGCATTTTGCGTTGGCACAAACACTGCAGTGCTTGCTTTGGTTCTCCACTGAGTCCAGAAACTCTGACTACGCTGGTTTGAGCCCCTCTGCTCTCCACCCAGAAACACAGAGAAAGAGGATGATTTCATGGGGTGCCCTTGGTAAGATTCCCTTCTGGTGAGCATGAAAGCTGGGGAACATGGACAAGACATGAATTTACAACTCAACATTTTCACCTATCAAACTTGCACTTTCAGGACACTGGCTGCTGGCACCCAGTCACAGTCATTTCCATCCTCTACTGCATGCCTGGAGATCGAAAAAGCTCAAAACAGCATCCTTGTCTCATCCCACATGCCTGGTCATCCCTGCATTCCCAGACTCCATGCCAAATACTTATCTCACTTTATTGTGATTATTATAGCTCAATGCAATATAACTTGGTGGATTAGTCACTTCTAACCTCAGGGACTCTGCGTCCAGAGAGTGAATTTGATCAGATATTAAACACAAGTGAATGAGTAGATTAACTCAGTTAAGTGTTACAATGAGAACATTAAAGCTTGCCTTTAGTCAGTAGAGAACTGGCATCTATACAAACCTGCAGTGATCACTCACTATGCAGCATCTCTGAACTTTATCACAGAGAGCAAGTCCCAGTCTCCTGTGCTCAGTGTGAGTGACTGGTGTGTCACACAATGCCCTAATCCCACAGGGAAACACCAGCACTGAACTATGCTATGCCTTGTGTCTTGTGCAAGTTTTTCCATGAGCATCCTTGGGAGTTCAGATTTAAGCAATTTTGCTAGGAGTGCAATACTCAAAAATATTTGCTGAGAGTGAATTTGGAGTTTGACTTCAGAATTGACCTAAGACGTGGGAAAAATGGTCTGGTGCAAAGTCTTCAAAGTGAACATTTTCTCCAAAACAGTTTTTGTGAAAATTGTTTATCAAATGAAATCAACTTTATTCCTATTTTCCATACTTATTCAGTACCAAAGAAAATGAAATTAAGAATCTTGAACTTTTCCTAAACTAGTGCCTTTTATTAAAAATATCAAAAAGCTAAATATTCTTACACTCCTGCAGTCCACAAAGCATTTTCAGAGAGGAAAAAAAAAAAACTTTAAATTATTAAGTTGAAAAATGTTATGTTCTCCAACCAAATCTCACTATCAGTCCTTTTGGACACGGCCAAAGGGACAACCAGCAGCTAAGAGGCCACTTAAGGAGGTCAGACAAGAATTCAAACTAAGCACCATGCAGCTGCCCTCCTCTCTCTGCAGGGCGTGTATGTACCTCTGTGGCCTTTATCCAAAGAGCAATAAGAAAGCACCACAGCAGGATTGACCAAAACTTGCTGAAATCATTGAGTGGAAGAACTGTTTTTCATTTGTACTAAATACAAATAAACATTGAGCTCATTTACGGAGCAAAATAATCAAAACAATGGGAGAACAACCAAAGCATAAACATATGGGAAGTTTGGAATGAAAATAAGCCCTGGAGTCTAGATGTTTAGGACTTTGGTAGTAGAATGCTTGTTTTGGATGGTTGTGGGAGAATCTGCAATCAAAAGCCAAAAGGAAGCATCAAAAAGAGCCACAAAAGCATCAACAGCATGACTTCAAGATAAACCCTAAGAAAGCTATTGAGGCAAGTGCTGACTGAAAGAGATTGGGAATTTCAAGCAAGGGAATTATCTCTTGTTTGATTCTACCTGCAGAAACAGAAATCAGGACTTTGTAAATAAACAGGATTGCATCAAAGATAAGTGACTCAATCATCAATTGCACTTCTTAACATTCAGACTCTGGGCTTCCTACAACAGGGTTAAAGAGAGAAAACCCCCATGTTCTGGTTTCCAAGAACAAAGCCTGTGAGCTAGTATCTCTCCTGTATCAGGGCAGAACAAAAGGCAGTACACAGTTCAAACATGTAAAGAACTGGAGGAGTTAAAACAGCACCTGAAAACTTACTGGTAAAGATGAACCCTTATTAGAAAGCCAATGGCAAAATGCCCAAAGAAACTAAGAGTTGCAGCTGCAACAGTTGTGGTTTGAAATAAGATTGAAAAGGGCTACAAAAGCTTTGACCAACCTGGAAGTTGCTATCTGATAAACTGCAGAAAGGGCTCAGGGAATTGAAAAGTGTCCTAGAGAATGAAAATGAACCATATCAACAACCGTGACATGCTGAAAGGAAGGGAAAGAAAAAAAACCCAAAACTTCATTTGAATTGGGTGGGAACAAATCTTTTCCCTGATATACTCAAATATCAGCAAAGACCTCAAGGGCAAATTGGCTATACACCAGTTTGCAGACACTCAGGTAAGAGCCGGAAATAAAGATCAGCAAAGACAAAAAGATATTGTACTGACTGTACAATTTACTACAGATCCTGAACTTTTTTCACAGCTGCATACCACAAAAGGAAACAGCTGCTGCAAACAGAAGAAGATGCCAGAAATTTGCCAAGATCTCTACAAGGCTGTTTCTCTATCTCAGATTCAGTTCAGCACTTTTAATATGGCCCATATCATCATTATGCTTTGTGGAAGGAGTGATGACCAATCTGAGTTTATAAAGCAAAAGAAATTGGCAACAATGGCAAAAATGAAGGAATGTAGATGAGGTCATTATTGATCCTGGAGGAAAAAGATGCCTTTAAAGGAGAATAGTTATAAACACAGGCCTAGTGAGAATAGAGCACGGCATGTTCCAAACCAGACCCCCAACACAGAGATGCAGAACAGGCTGGAGGGGATCATGAAGCTGAACCAAGTCAGGATTTCAGACACAAGTCACACATCAGTTTGCAGTTTCTGTAGGGAGCATAACAATTACTTTTTTTTAAAGATGTAATAAACAGAGAATGCTATTTAGTGTGTAATAAGTAACTATATGAAATGCACAGAATCACTGAGTCAGACTTTGGTCATGACACCAGGAATAGAAGGTAAGAGAATGGGTCATTCAACCTACATTCTCTTTTGCAGTGCCCAAGCCCCACCTTGAGGGGCAGAAATACCACTAGAAATTACAGGCAGTGGCATCTTTCCAGCAAATGAAAGATGAGGAGAGCTCAAAACTTGCTTTGAGACCCCAGATCCCTGGGAATCTTTAGCTGCTGAAGTTCTTCTGGATCTGAAACACGAGTAAATCTCTGTACATTTACTGAATGCTTCTGACAATAGTCAGAAAGAGATGGGGAAAGGCGGACTGTGGTGGCAAAAAATGGATCTGGTAAATTAACATGAACTATAGGAAGTTTGGGTGTGAACACATGAACACTTAGAAAATGTATTCATTTTTAATCTGGTACTCTACAAAGCATTCAAAGAGAAGAAAGAAAATATTTTTGAGACTGTTTTGTTAGAAATTATTCTCTCTCTGACAAACACCTAAGTTGTACTTGACTGCTTCCACACAATAGTGATCCTGGATACCTAAACAGCATCCTTCTTTTCAGCAGACAGGCAGTAAATAAGCCTTATAAACCCACAGAAGTATGTCAGGAAGCCAGAACAGACCTTAATCCAAATCTCAGGCTGAGTCCAGTTAAGGAAAAAAGGTGACAGCATCAGATTACAGAAAACAACACAAAGTCATTTAGTGTGTGCTCCTTTATTGCTGCAAACAGTACCCTAGATGCTGGTGAAAGCTTGGTCTGGTTTAATACCCTGAATCTTAAAAGTAGCTATTGGCAAGTGAAGTGGAACCAGAGGGACAGGGGAAAAAAAAACAAAAACACATTCACAGCAGGACAAGGACTGTGGCAATTTAAGATGATGGGTTTTGGCTAGTGCAATACATCAGTACATTCAAAAGCCTAACGAAGAGGGTATTAGGTGGCATGCCTCTCTCAGCCTGTTTGTTATACCTAGATGATATCCTGGTGCATGGTAAAATGTTGGAACAAGAACTGATACATTTATAAATGGTCTGTAATTAGCTTAAAGCTGCTAGTCTTAAACTGTCTAAATAGAAAAGCTAGGAGCTTGTTTCAAAAAGAGGTAATTTACCTTGGGCAAATCAAGCAAGGAAGGGAGCAAGACTTCGTTGGACAATGAGAAGTTGCCCAGAGCTTGCCAGCTGCCCCCACAGGGATAGGCACCAGCCCTGGGAGGACTCTACTTCTTGTTTTCAAGACTATCAGCATATTTTTCAGCATTGCAAAATCACCAAATTGATTAGGGAAACCATCCCTGTAGTCAGTCAGTGTACAGTTAATGCCTCCAGACCTGAAAAGGGCTTTTGAAATTGTTCCTGTCTTAGCTACCTGCACTCTGACGCTTCTTCATCCTGTCCACTCATCAGTGCTCGGGGGCAAGTGCAACTGTACACAAAACTGGAAAGTGGATTACTGAAAAAAAGTCTAAATTTTCCGAAGGGATTTACTCCCCCCACAAGAAGAAGATGCCCCAACAAAATAGTTTGTCCACTCTGGATCTGCAAGGAAGTTCATGGTCAGCATAGAACAATCTTTTGCAAAAATGGTTCACATTGTGGGAACCCCAAAATGACTGAACCAGCAATGTATGTTAACATAGCCACACTGGTTAGGAAACTATGCCTGGTCCAGTAGCTCATTACAGTTAATAATCTCTGGGGAAACACAGTCATCTTCCCATGATTCCCAGAAGCATAAATATTCCTGCTTCATCCAGTGAAAGAAGATTTGTCATCTTCCCGAGAAGAGGATCCCAGTACTTATGGAGCAACTTATGACATAAAACTAATCCAGTAAATTTAGTCCTTGGGAGAGAAATCCCGCAAAATACCCTTCTGAGTCAGATAAGCTACAGTGCAGGCAATGGCAAACTAATCAGGGAAAAATGTCCAGGACAAAATCCATGTATCAGGAGTGCTTTTGTCTGATAATCAGATGCTGGAGATGAGGAAGGACAGAGCAATCCTATTTTCGACTCATAGCCTCTCAGCTTCCAACTATTTTCAGCTCTGAGACTTCCTGACCCATGTAAGTTTACATGCAGTTAGTAATTCTTCCTGATTTTGTCTTTCATGAACTTAAACATGTAAACCTGTCACATTCACAATGTCTTTTGGCAGTGAGCTCTGCTGGTCTACCACCCACTTTGTAAAGCCATTCAATGCTTTGGAACATCCTTGTCTTCCTTTGAAGTTTTTTCCCCTATCCACAAAAGCATTCAAAATTGAAAGGTCCAAAACATGAGTGCATTCAAGGTGAACCTTGATATTCTTTGTGTTGTCTTCAGTGATTTCCCTGGTAACTATTAACTTTTTTTTTTTTTTTAATCATTGTGGAGCACACAAGAATTCACAGAGCTGTCAACATCCCCGGCACCTTGCTCCTTCATTGTAACAGTCAGTGTAGATCCTGGGAATCGGGGTAGTTTACAAGCCTTCTACATACCCTGCACTGGTGACAAAGGTGATGAATAGCATGCAGATGTATGACAATGTGCTGACAGAGAGCACTGATCTCGTATCCTTAAGAAAAGATAAAGCTGCTAACAGTATTTGCAGCTGATTATCACTCTGTTTTTTATTTAATCTTTTTTTTTTTCCCCCCTCATCAAATGATATCAGTGCAACTACTTATCTCCCAGCTATTTCTTCATTTTGGAGCTCTCCCTACACAAATTGCTTATTTGCTGCCTTTTAAGCTACCCAGCTCAATCTCGAGGCCTATTCCATTTCTAGTTTCGTTTCTAACACCCTTTCAGCCTGATTTTCTCCAAACACATGCCAGCCAAGCATCTGCATTGGGTGGTTTCTCCTTCAGCAATACATTGAAAGAAAAGCCAAAACCCTCTCTTGGCTTAAGCATTTGGAACCACTCTGCCTCACACCAGTTGTGATCAGACCAGGTCAGAGTGGTTTTACTTTTGCGAATTTGGTCTTGGACATCTTTCATGGTGAGACAGAAGACAATAACTCAAGAGTTTACAAATGAGGGCAGATGTTCAGATGTTCATTAGAACAAAAATGAGGTCTGAAACCACGGAGCTTCTTCCTACCACTTTTTGAGAAAAAGATAATTATCAGCCCAAACTCAAACCCAATCTCAACAGGTACTGGTAACACAGATCTATCCAGGAAAAGTGGTATTTTTTTTTCTTATGCAAGCACGCATTTACTTTTCTCAAGCTTAAAACAGCCTCTCTCCGTTATAAATCTTGGGACATATTTGCCAACTTCGTTGCTCTTTAGGTTGGCTCTTATTTATGAAGGAAAAGACCCCAACAAGTATTTATTATAGATAAAAAAGCTGATAGAAAGCCTGGGAGAGAGGCTTGACCAGTGCCATAGCGAAGCTGGTCAACTGCAATGAGAACAGAATATGTGTTTTCAAGTTTCAAGCAAAAGGCACAGTACAGCCCAGAATAGTAGCATTGCCTTTACACATGCAGCACTGAACAATAAATGATTCTGAATACTCAGTGCACCTGCCAGTGTGTGTGCAAGTCTTGAAACACAAAATGAGTGAATTGATAAAGTGAGAGTTTCAAATATAATGAGAAAGTAGTATGAATCAAAGGAAGTGAATTCTAGTTAACCGAGCTGATAAACTGGAACACAGTAATAGGATATAGATGTGAGAACTTTTTCACAAGAAAAGAGCATATAGAGCATAAAATTAATGCTCAGTTTTCTCCCAACAGGAAAAAAAAACATCCTCCTGAAATCCAGCTACTTGAGTTTTCTCTCTCACGTGTGATCATGCTTCTTTTGATAAACTCTGACCATAAGTAGCACTGCATGCAGCAAACAAGAAAGCTTTTCAAAATCCAGACCCTGCCTGAACGTTGTGCTTCAGTCAGAGGTGTAAAAACACCCAAGGACATAATTTAACTAATGTAAGCACTTCAGGACTCCTAGTGAAACTGCTTGGAGTGTGTATTCAGTTGTTTAAAGCTTTTTTTTTTTTTTTTTTTTGTCACAGGCAAGATATATGTTTACATGGCAGACTTAATTGCTGTTTTCAGAGGACTAATGCTGTGTAAAATCATAGTCATCAATACAGCCATTTATTTTGACTATAATTAACAAATCAAGTCACAGCACGTTTTACTTATTTGCCAATCTGTTGAATATTCACACTGGCCCCAAGTCGCCTATTCATTTAGCAGTAAACATGTAGCCTAGCAACTGACTGTCAATATCAACAGTAGCTGATGAAGTTGTTAATCTCTGGAAGACTGACAGGTTAAGCCAAATTCTCCTATGCAAAACTCTCATTGTCCAAGCCTTACATTAGCTCACAAGGATATTTATGTTCAAAAGATACCACATCTCCTTCTACTATTAAAATTAAATGAAGTGTGCTAGAGGCAGGAAAAGGCTATGTGCTCTGCCTGCCATGCATGTTTTGCATGCATCACGGCATCCAGCATTGTGTTTGCAGGATGTATTGACCATTGCTAATTTCCAGAGACAATTGAAGACACTTTTGCATCTGTTCATCATCCCGGAATAAACTATCATATAAGTGCATGCTGTGCACCAGAATATAGATGAGGTCAGGAGAAACACAAATATCTCCTTTGCTATGCAAATCTTCACTGGAACTGCAAAAGAGAAAGCATGAAGGTATGGATAAAGAGCTTTAATCTGGGGTATTGAGAATCAAAATCAGAGTGAAGGAATTTAAAAGGAGTACGAACAGTTTGACTGTTATAACAAAAAAAAGAATATGATTTAGCCTGATTTAAAACTCGATACACCATCACTGAACGAAACAATTTTCTAATCATTTAGTTGTACTGCTCAGAAGTTTCATCAACACTGTACATGAAAGACAGAAACAGACAGACTAATTATCTGCAAATATACAGTGAGGAGTTTCAGAACAGCAGGAAAAACCTATTGCTTTGTGCTGTCTGTTACAGGCCTGAGCTGTATCAAACTGCCTGCCCAAAGTACTTTCTATCTCACTTTGATATTGACAGCCACGCCTGTTGCAGCAGACATTCTCAAGGGTAAAGTCCTAGAACAACAGCAATTCCACAATGATTTAATCCCTTCCAAGTACTTACAGAAGATGGATGGTTATCATTAGCAGTGAAACTGTGGAATCGAGGAAAGCAGGATCGGGCAGACTGTCTGCAGGACTTTTTGCTCCAAGACAGAATCAGATCTACATTTTTTCATTCCTCTTCTTAACAGTCCCCAGCCACAAAGGAGACAGTCTGCTCCAGAACTGTCCTGCATGAATTATCAGAAAACTATTTTTTTAAAATTTCTCCTAATATCCAATTCTTCCTAATAACGATTTAATCCCATTTCCTCTTATGCAAAATGAAACCTATCTCTTTCTCTCTGTGCCATATTTTTGCATGTTTGAAGACTACTGGTAGGCCCACAAGAGTTTTCTATGGCCTAGAATAAGCAGCATCCCTCCACACATCTCCATAACAGCCATTACATCTTGACAGGACACAGTGACCATGCCCATCACTCTCATCTGCATTGTCTTCAAGTGGTCAACAATTTTCTAGAAGGACAAAGGTATCCCCAAAGTGGTCAACATCTTTTGGGAAGAGATTGCCTGTGCTAAGCATGGCAGAGGAGTTACTTAACACACCTTTCAGATCACAACGCCATTTATGAATTCCTAGATGATTGCCATTTTCGCAACAGCGTGACATTGCTCGGTTTGTAATTTTTCCAAAGAACTGCTGTCAAAACAGGTTTGTCAAAACAGTTCCCCTTCTCATGTTCCTGCAGTTTATTGTTTCTGCTGAACTACCATTCTTCTGTACTCAGTTTACAAAGTCTCAACCTATTCTTATAGGCCCTTTTCCCCCTTCTCAAAGCCATTCTCTATTCATAAAGCTTTCCACTCTCAGTTTTCTGTAAATTTAACATGTATAACTTGTATTGCATCATTTAGGTCTAATGAGAGCAGGGCACAGCTCTGTAGAGCACTCCTCAATACATACTTCCGCTTTGATACTACTTTGTCCTCCTAAAATTCATTCTCCAAAGCAGTTTCTTAACTAGTTTTGTTTTTACCTAACACAATTTTCATCCAGCCCAGGTTTCCTTTGCTCCAGAGAATGCCATGCAAGCCAACTTTAAAGACCTCACAATGCTCAAGAGACTATGTCAATTGTTTCTTCTCTTTCCATGAAGTCTGTTTCCCTGCTGCACAAGGAAATCCAAGCAGTTTGACAATTCATTCTTGACAAATCTGTGTTGGCAGCTTTATACTTTCTTGTTATCCTTCAGCTGCTTTCAAATGTTTGATTTTTTTCTTTCCCTCCCCAGAATTTTTCTGTGGACTGGAGCTGGAGTTAGCACTGGCTGGTCTGTAATCCTCTGGCTCCTCTTTCCCCCCTTTTTCAAAATGAAAGACATTAGCTTTTCTTTTTACCCAGCCTATGATACATCATCTCTCAGATGAGCTCTCAAATAAAACACTAATGGCTCTGAGATTCCTTTAGGCAAACCTGGAACAAAGTCCATCACAATCAGTCCATTTGAAAACATCTGAATCATCTGTAAATCCCTAACTTGGCATTTTCTATTTTGGTTAGGATTGTATTCCTTTTCTATTGACTTTAACAGTATCAATACTATGAAAGCACGAAACTTTCCTAATGAGGTCTCAATTAAAAAGAAAAGAAATGAAAGGAATAAAAAAAGACTCTTCAGAGTGTTCCACTGGCAAGTTGCTTTCTCCTGTAACAAAGCAGAAATCCTTGCCTAGATTGTTTTCTTATGAAGGTATGTTGAGGATGATTCCTCCTCATTTCAACATCTCTAACTACGTAGTTAGCATTGCAACCTAGTGCCTGGACCTTCCTTTCATTCCTTCATACTTGTGCCATTTTGGGGTACTCTTTCTTCCTCTTTCATTTATTTCCTTCTGGCTCCCTGTGCAGAACCCAGCTCTGTAGCCCAGGTAATCTCTATATCAGGTTTTTCTGTGCTCATGCCATAATGTCACATCTTTGAGGATCTGGCTGCTAATTCACCTTTGCTTTCAACTACTAAATTTGTCTCTGGAGAAATCTTAGCTATCATTCTCCCAAGTCCATTTTTGTTACATTGTTGTTCCTCCTCATCTCTTCATAAAGATTGTGAAATCTCATTTCATGCTCAATTGCTCCCAACTCGCCTATTGCCTTTGTACTCTCAGCTACTTCATCCTCGTTGTCTAAAATATAAAAAAAGCCTTTGCTCTTCACATATTTCTCCATTCTGCAAACAAACAAACAAACAAACAAACAAAAGAAAAAAAATAAATCATGACTAAGCCCCACTACTTTTCTAGAACTTGTTGAATCATCCATTTCCCACTATAGATTTTCCCTCAGGAGATATCTGCAAGCATTTAAAATTCCAGATGAACATAAAATTCTCATGAATTTCACAAAAATTCTTATCCATCTGACCTTCCTGGCTTGGTGTTTTGCAATAGATCACAGCTCCTTTTATCTCTAGACATAATTTTCATGAGATCTCTTTCTCATCTTCACAGTCTGGGCCTTGGGATATTTCCTCACCTTTCTAGTATCTATTTAATACTCTTCAGCAATCCCCCTTTCTCCTTCATATCCCCATCTCAGGCTACAGTATCAAACTCACGACACTTGGTCAAAAATCTGTGAGCTTTAAATTTTCATTCCTTTCCCCACTGAGCTTCCCCATCAAAAGCAAAAGTTACAAAGCAGGCTCCCAAGCAGGACCTCAGCAAGTCTCCAGCCTGCACACAGGGAACACAGTGCGATCCTGGTCAGGGCAGGCTCCAGCCTTCCTTGTCCCTTTGGCCTGAGCCTAAGGCTCAATTCATTTTGTTGTGTCAAGTTCCTTGCCAGCACGTTCAGTTTTATGCCCCAAACATCCCCCCAGACGTAACTGGAGCATCTGAGCTAGGTGGTGGAGGAAATGTAAAGGTTGGTGTAATTTTTGCACTTAGCGCATCCCACACTGTGTTCCTCAGTAATCCCGTGCCAACGTAATGTGTGTCAGTGGAGCAGCCTGAAACCTTGCAGGACCCCAGGCAAGTGAACCTCTGGGAAGGAAAGCGTTTGCCTAATGTGACCCTGGATATTTCCTCAAAGAGATTTAAACCAAAACCACCAAAGAACATTCCATTCCCCCTGCCAGAGGAGAGGCAGTTCACCCCGTGGCTCCTCCCATGTGTCCTGGGCTCTGTACACAACAGGGCACAGGATGTTTACATCTGCCTTTTATTGCATCCCATCACAGGTGAATCAGTCAGCTGCAATAAAAAGTCTAAGCTAGAGAAACATACACAGTTCCTACTTTCTTTTTTATTTCAACTTAAGTTTCTGCATATCATCCCTGTTTTAAAGTTTTCTATCAAGTGGCCAACAAAATACAGGTCTATCAGACTTCTATTCGTACAAGGATTTAGTTCTTTTATTAGATATTCATTTAGTAATTTAAAACCTGTTCCATCTAAAAACAATATCCTACCAATATCGTCGCTGCCTGCGTTTATTCCTTTTATATAGGTTATTCTTGTATGAAATATTCATTCAAGTGGGCGCTGCTAAATTTAGAATGTAGAGAAGTGTTTTTTGCACGTAGTTGCTTTTGCATTCTTGCTATGCAGGCAATATTAAAAAAAAATACCAAACTGTACTCCCATTTGTACTTTAATTTTAAGTCACTTATTTTGTGAGGTTCAGGCAAGATTAGATGTTTTGCTTCAGGCTAAATGGCTTCTACAGAAGTCACTGTTAAAGTTTAGATGGCAAGCTATTGATAGGTTCTGGATGTCATGGACATGTGTTTTTCAATTCCTTTTCTCATTTTAAACTTGGTGTTCAAATTGTTTTAACTACTTAACTGAGGGGAAAAAAAGGCCTAAAGTTTCTTCTGTATAAACCTCACTCTCTTCAGCTGAATCTTTGGTAACCTTACACAATTTTACTCTTCCTGTAGTTCTTTTTATGGTACACAAATCATATCAGCTTCAAGTACATGTTATCTTTCTAACAGAATCACTTCAAGTTGCTAATAAATTCTTAACATAACTTTTTAGCCATGTGAAGCTTTAACAGCTGAATTACAACTTGACTCACATGGTAGATGATTAAAAAAACCTCATGGGAGAAATATGGACAGTAAAAAGCTCAAGTAAACATGAGATCAATATTTTATTTAATAAACAAATTATTTGAGGATGACTGATTGTCTTGAGATGGTAAAGTTTTGTTCTATTTGTGTCCACTTCAGCAAATGGCAAGTATAAACTTCCTGAAGTCTTTTATTACTTCTAATTGTGTTATCCTTTTAAATAATATCTAAGAAAATAATTAGAAAAAAAAAAAAGCAGCAGCACATCACATGGCCATACATGCAGCTGGAGGGCAAATAAAATTTGGAATCAACTGTCATCTCCATGAAAAAGTAACATTCCCCCCTTCCCCAACTATCAAGTACTCCCCAAGACCAGGAAACTGAATATGGCAATAAAGATGCAGCACCTCAGAACTGAAAACCATAATAGCTACATGAAAGACACCTTATTCACCACCTCCATCTTAGCTAAGGAATTACCTTCTGAACTCTTATTCAGCATTCTCACCAATCAGCTCAGTGCATTGGAATAGCCCTCACAGTTTTCTGTTTCCAAATGATGCAGCTATATGAAAAATCGTGTAATTGGTTTTGACTTCAGTATTACAATAAGGAAATCCACTTAAGGTACAAATTCACGTCAGCACAAAGCCTGTAAGAGCATGATTTTTATTCTCAAATTACAAAAGTTCTAGTTAAACTGGTGAGGCAGGAGTAAAGGCAGAAGACCATGAATGGCATGACAGAAGGAATCATTAATAGGTGCTCTGTGGTCTACCCCCTCTAGAAAATGAGTTCATTAAATTGGTCAGAAAGAAAAAGAATTAAAAAGGCTTTTATTTACTGTTTTCAAAAATTATGATCACTAGCCCAGGGAGAAAAGGAAGAAGTAAAAACATTTATGAACTACTATACTCACGGCATTCCTTCCAGAGCTCAGAAAATGAAGCTGCCAAGCTCAAGACAGTGAAAGGTCTTTTGCATTTTGGATATGCTTTCCTTCTAGATTTGATTCTAAATACATGCACACTAAATATCTCTCAGGAGGTGAAAAAAAAGAGTATCATTTGACTCAGACAATGCAGTCCCCTAATTTATTGAGGCAGACCCAAGATGCCCCAGCACAGAGCACTTCAAAGATGCTGAATTTTATGCTAGCTGTCTAAACACTGACATTCATAAAGCAAATTTTGTCAGAGTATTACGTGCATCTTGAAACTAAGCAAGAACAAAACTGATGCAGAGGTATCAGGGCTTTTCCTTTGACTTATCAAAACAAACACAAATCTTGCATGGAAAGTTGATTTTAAAAGGAGAAAATAGATTCTATGGTATGAAATGTAAGCACACACATGCATGTGTCTGTAATAGCTGCTATTCAGCACTCGCAGGTTAAGAGCCCAAGGCCAACTCCTGAAAGTCAATACCTGCTCTCCAAGTTTCCCACCACATGTCTTGGGGAGAATCATTCGAAGTTTTTAGCCCCTTACTCTTCCGTCACTATGGGACCGTCATTTTCACTTAAAAACTTCCCAGTTCATCTGGGGATTGACTTGATAATCCCCAGACTTTGAAAAAGCATCTGCATTGGATTAGAAAACCTGATATGGAGTCCAATGAAGTCAGCTGAGTCTTCCTGCAGATGATGAGCAATCATAGTTATTGTAAACAACAGCAACCTCACAATGCACATGGTAGCCTGTAATCTAAAGTGCATATGAGTATCGCGGATTATCTAGGGTTTTTTCTTTAGTACACACACATATATAATATGCATTTGGCTAATGTTATTCATAACTGCTGAAAATCAGTGCCAGATACTGTGTCACCTCTAGAGTTTTGTACATAGTGATAATAGCAAGTTTACAAGGGATCTTGAAAGAGGCTAATAAAAAATCAGCTTGAAATGGAATCATGTCTCATTCGGCAAAACCAAAGCAATTCAAGAGTAATTATATTAGAGCACAAACTCAGACAAAGCTTTCCAAGGAGATTAAACCATACCAACCAATGCAACAGGATTTAACAAACAGGCAAAGAGCATCAAAGACCTTGGAGAGAAGAAATCTCCTGTGCTGGAAAGGAAATTAAATACTTCTAGTACATTTTCAAGTGTATATCCCATCTGTTTTAGCATTCGAAGTGACAAGACTCTACAACATCTGTTATAAGACAAATTGCAGCCTAATGGCCTCACTACCATAACGGTTTGGTCTTTTGGAATTGATACTCAAGTTCACCTTTTTTTAAAGGAAAAGCCATTATTTATCATAAAGATCATCTCTTTCCAAACTCAGGAGAACCTCTGTTGGTTAAAATTTTTGAACAATTAATAAATGCCGAGCCAAGACAATCTTCTGCATTTGGTTAATGGGCTGTCTCTTTGCAAACTATTGAATCGGACTGTGAACATGTGAGAGTTTTTCCTGAAGTTTGGACAGTCTTTGGATATAAGCCCTCTAGGAAAAAAAAAACCAAAAAAAAAAACCAACAAAAACCACATCAGATTGTTGTAGAGGTAACTTGGTCAGAATGAGTTTTTCTTCCTGAGTGAGCATTGAGCCAATACCCAGGAAGGTGTCAGGATGAACATTATCTCATTATGTACTGTCTTTCAGGCAATGATCATTTAAGGTAAACGATATCACAAGAAAAATCTATAACTGTAATATAAACTGCATAAGGTGCTCCCAGCATGAACCACGAGGCTTGGCCAAATTCTGCTTCCGGCAATTACTCTGTGTCAGTCTAATAACTCCTCTGCTCCTCCTGCCCAGCCCCCGCAGCTTCAAAGAAACACAGTTTTCCTCTTTGTGTCAGTTGGCATTGAACTGATCCTTACTACAGGTTTGCTACCTGAAACTGCAAAGGGATCCCGTGGCAGAAAGGGCAGCAGCTGCTGCCCTGGCCCAAGGGCACTCAGAGGGCTGTGGCCCCTCCAGGTGACACGCAGACCTTGCTCACCTCACGGGCAGGCTTACAGGGGAGGAAACACAACCCTCGAGCACCCAAGTGAACTCATGCCTGGATACCGAGTGAAAAGGGAGTTGCAACATAAATGAGAATATCCCATAGTAGCTGTTCTGCAATACTTTCCAAGAAATAATTTGCATTATCTGCTCGCACAATTTTTTTTTCCTTTAAATGGCGTAAAGACGGCTGTACTCACCAGACAAGGTAACGCACATGCTTCATGTCTAAAGTGCAAAAGAGGTCAAAGCATTGCTCACCACCCCATGAATAAGAACACAAAAGGGCATTGTAAATTCCAAGGCAGAGAACAAAAAAGGAAGGGAGGCAGGTGAAACCGTAGAAATATTACACGTATTAAGTTTAATACCCAGATGAGAATTAAGTTACTACAGTGCCTTTCACAAACTGCTACTTTTTATGTTGCAAATAACTTCTCCATGATAGATGCAAATAAATTAATGCTGTCATTAATCTTTCCATTTATATCTTTCTCACTCCTTATGTCTGCTTTCATCGTTGCACTTACCATACTTAAGTATATGTTAAAGAGACTGTCATTTTCCCTTCTGTAACTACTATTTCTTCAAACAAGCACTGCTGGATTCTAAAGCAGAAAATGTTGATTTCTGATTATCTTTTGTTCCTCATCGAAGGAATATTCTGGGTGAAGACACACCACTGAAATTCTTAGCCAAGTTAAGAACATTGGATATATATGTAATTAGGCTCTCCTTAAATATGCTTTTAGTTTTGATTATTAAGCGAAGAGGTATGAGTAGTCTATGTAAAATACATCTCAATTTGTTTTTCATTAAAGTTTTCATAATTAAATCTTAGAACTCCAATTAATTACACTGAAAAGTTTTAGAGCATGTCTGTGACTAAGGACAACTCAGATGTTGCCTTCAAAGGTCACAGACCTGAGACATTACTCTATTAAGAAAGGCTGCAGTGAAGATATAAGTAGTATAATTTCAAGGAATAATTCATTGATCCAAAATTGTGAAGGCACAAAAGTACAAGACAGGGGATATACCAGATGCTCTGCAGCCCTCAGCATTAGTGTGATGAAAAGGAATTCTCTCTTCACCCTTCATGTTTTCCTGCATTAAATGCCACTGGACACTGCAGCTCCATACTACTATCAAGTAAGTAGTGCACAAACAGGCTACAGCTCAGCATGCCACAAAAAACCCCAAACCAAAACCACTAAGAAAAGAGGAAAAAAAAATCAAAACACAGGGTTGCATCTCAAACACAGTCACTGTTCAAGTGTGGAATTGCCCAGCTTCCTATACCACATTTCTGATATAATTACTTATCTTGCACAAACTGCCCAAGCAGTTAAAGAAGTGAAATTAGGATTGTTTCCAGAACTATCATTCAATCACTGTTCAACCCTATTTTAACCACTCTGGCTAAAACTTTCCAAAAGCTAATGGAGAGGAAGTGTGCTTCCAACTCATGCCTGTGACATTACTGGTTGTCATCATTCAAAACTCCCACAGTCTCGTAAGATGCCAAAGGAAGTTAAATGCCCCCAGACTCTCACAAGATCAGCAAGTACATCCTTCATTTCCTTCCAAAGTCCCCAGTTTCTAGCAAAATTATGAGTACACAACATTTCCCATTGGAGGATAGAATTAAAATGATAACAAAAGATGATGCTGGGGTCTTCACCTCTTTGTGCCTTTCACTCCCAGTGACTGCTCAAGCTCCTGTGCAGCACTTCAGCACTGAAGATGCATGAACATTTTCACTAACGTAGAACAACTTGTGACTTACAACTGCATTTCCCAGGGTAAAACCTAGACTGTTTCCTAAACCCCAACCCTAAAGAAACAGTCTATGCCACATGAAAAGGCAGAGAAGCAATTTATGTAAGACAATTATCTCTCAGAAGAGCCCTTACATGCAAAGTGCTGGGATCCCCTTGACTCCATGCTCTACTCAGGATTATGTTACCTTTCAGTTTACTCATTTCAGAAGCACTGTGTGAGTTTTAGCATCCTCAAATTGATTTACAATACTTTTGTACCCAGCAGATTGCAAAGGTTCTTGATTTTTAACGCATTTGTAACTACTTAAAGTTTAGAAATTACTGCAAGTTTATTTAACAAACTTTTTACCAGAGCCCAATTTAACTGGGTTCCCACTCTTGGAAAATAAGAGAAGAACATTATAATGAACGGGGCACACAGAAGGCAAATGCTCACCACTATCTTCTACACGAAGCATCAGGAAAATAACCCAGTAAGACCCTTCTGATTAACAGTTCTGCAGCACCACTGCTGCTTCACACCTCTGGTAGTATGCGGAGAGGTTACTCATGCCACATGCACAGACATCCAAATAGTTCTGTGAGAGTGATTTACTGTTTCCTTCTCTGAATTGTATTTATTTACACTGTTTACAGAGGCAGAAAGGTATTTTTCCTCCCAGCCTCCACTGCACTGATTTCTTGCCCTTCCACCCCCCACGAACAAAGTAAATTTCAGCTCTTCACAAAACAATCTTTTGGTAGACTAACTGAGATGGTACAAACATAGGAAGGAAGGAAGGAAGGATTAGTTGCATAAAAAGCAAAACAAAAAGTTAATTGCCCTTTCATGTCAATACCCATATTGGCAAAACAAAGTCTCATTTTATATTTGAACACCACGTGCAAGCAAGTCTTCAGACACATACAGTAGCAAGCTCCCCAAAGCAAAGGATAAAGATAAGGCTTATGCAGACAAGTTTACCAGCTCTGGGGAAAGGAACTAAAACTTTCAGTGTATGGTCATTAAAATTTTTGAAATCTAGGTCCATATTTTCAGCTGCAGCCTGTGGTTGTATGCTGACAGAGGGAAAAAACAACACATTCATATGCACAAATGCAAATTCGGCACGAACACAGCTGGGCCCATGAATAAAATTTACATGCACAAATTTAGAAGCGAGTTTGAGTCCAGATGAATGATTTGATCGTAAGAGCTTTAAATAAGCGTTTATGTAAGCAAAGATTGGAGCCGGCAGCTATTAGAGAAGTGTATTAGCTGAAATAAATTACCAGAGAAAACAGAACTCTCTTGGAGAGCGCCAGCAGCTCTTCTTCCCTTCTCCTTTCCCTGTCAGTTTTTGCGAACACATTTGAAGGGTTGATAGGGGGTTTGCAAGGATCTCTTGCACAAAGACAGAGCCTGAGTGCTGCCGTGGTCCCGCAGAAGAGGTAGCAGGGTACTCAGAGCACCGGGGTTGCTCCGGGTTCGGAAACTTTCTGACATCTCAGCCCGGACAGGGGGACGGGTGCTCGCTCCTGCTCTACACTTTGCCAAAGCAAACAGCTCAACTCTCTGCGCTGACATTTTTTCACAAGAACAAATTTGCATCCCAGCAGTGTGCGGCGGGGTGAGAAGCGGGCTTGCTCCACACCCATAGGTACGCGCCTCACAACGCGAAGCTGCAGCAAAGCGCCTCACTGGCATCACACAGGCACCATAAGGGCGCACAGCATTTGCATTCAAGCATATTTCAGCCATCAACCTGGAAATCTGGGGGCAACTGAAACCTGTAGAAGCAACAAATACAAGGCTAGCTCCCTTGCCTGCTCCTTAGACGGTCTATTAGGGATTCCTAGGTTTAGGTTAAACACTCAGTTTTTTAAAAACATATCACAAGGAAAGCATGGAGTTTGTGAGGATGTGGATGGACACTGACTTTGTTCTGCAGTATCTCAAGTGGCAGGATGAAACACAATTTTCTGGAATTGTTTTCCTTTTTCTTTTCACTAATAAAGAGATATATCACTAAATTTCCCTACACACTCCAAAAGTCAATGAAAGAAGTATTTGGCTCCAACATCAGTGTCAAGCGGGGTCACTTGGTCACTGACCAAGGAGGATGCCAAATCCCGGGAAACCCTGGGGAAAGATCCCAGTACAAGGAGCAGCCTGGAACATACTAGATAAGACAGGCTCCCCAGCATGAACCCCACTCAGCCTCACAGTCTTGGGCACGTCATACCTAACACTTGCAGCAGGCTGAAGTGCTTTAAGGCAGCTTCCCACAGTGCCTTTTCCGCACATACAGCCTGGCCAGGGCAAGAATAACCCGGAATCCCAGCGCACAGCCTCTGCTCAGGTGGTAATAGTGGTGGCTGTGGCCACTGCACCTGCAAAGGGTGACCATAACATCTCTGCCAGAGCCGTGCCCCTGCTCTCAAAGCACCGACAGCCCTGAGAAGGAACGCATCCTACCACCTGGTAGCCACATCGAGACTGCGCATCCCACTTGGCGGGTCGGATGCGCTCCTCGCCAGCCGTCGCCTCTCCTCCCAGCACCTCCACTCAGAGTTACACCCAGACACTCGTCCTGCTCCAGCGTGAATATTTCTCTTCTCCCCTAGGAGCAAAGCTCCTTCAACATGTGCCGTCTGCTGTGCCAGCGAGACCTGGCATAGCAGCAGGGTACAAAAGAACATCCCTGACACTCTATGAATATTCATGATTTATGAATATTCATTAAATTAGCATCTTTATGACTGGGCCACCAGATTCACAACTGGCGTCTCTGGAAAGGGGTTATTGTATTTTAATTAAATACCAGACAATTACTAAACAGTTATATTCGCTGGGATTTAACTGATATGAAAGGGATAGGTACTGAGCTACAAACGTTAAGAACAACTCTTCCTCCACACACATTTAATGCTAATGAAAGTCATGTGTAAGCATTGAAAAGGGAAAAAAAAAAATCCTCTATATGAGAAACCAAAATAGCTTCAGATTATCTTTTTAATAGATTCATACTGTGTGGGAACCTTCAGCATTTCCCTGGTGCCTAAGCAGACCAGAATAGCAAAGTAGTTATTATATCTGTCTTCAGTGAAGAGACCACATGTTCACAGATATTTGTACAGCACCTAGCGCAACAGGGCTCTGATCCCTGCATCTGGCATTGCTGTAGTATTTAAATAGCAATAATAATGATATAAAGCAATCTTTGTCGATATCATGAGAGAACAATCTAATCTAGTTATCAGATTATAGCTCATTAAATGCCACACAGAAAAGGCTATCAACACTTCTACACATTTACTGGCCTAAAAAGAATTTTAAGCCATTAATTGCTTCCATAACGTGGGGTGAATTTTCAGCATGGTGCCTGGAAAATTAGGCACGCAGGCTGTGTAATTGTTAATGGGAATTGTGACCCAATTTTCACGCCTGGCACTGAAAGTTTGCCCCTTGCAAAATATTTACATAATTTGCTAGTAGATTTGCCATATCTTTTGCATGTTAATTTTACTTCAGTGACAATTCCTTGAAAAAGTACCACCACCAGTGTATAGTACCACCACCAGTATATTAAGAGTAGCTTGACATTTATATAGTACTTCCTCTGAGTTATCTCAGTCTACAACTTGCAAATCATTACATGCTGAATCTTCAAGGATATGTCTTTGACCAGAATATTCATTGCAGGGCACAGCCCTTGCCTGTCAGGGAAGGGAATTGATGACCACTTGGTTGGGCTCTTTTCCATTTGAGCTCTCATTCTGCAGCACAGTGGATGCTTTGTAGCCCTCACACCTGACCCCAGAGCTTTTAACATTACCAGATTCACTCACAATTGCCACGTTTGATGTTTCAATGCAAAATCTACCATATTTTCTTCCCTATAACAGACAGAAAAGTCAGGATTTTACATCTCTAGACCCTCAGCACTTCTCTAAGCTGCCACGAACTGTCTGTGGCAGGGAAGTGGGATCACGTTAAAAGTTCACAATTTCACACAGCTGCGTCTTTGCCTGGGAGCGCGATGATATTTTGCAGGCAGCTTAAGATTTTGAGTACCAGCATCTGTCCTCTTAGCAGCACTTGCTGGTTGTTTGGGTGGCCAGGAGAGTACCCATGCTGTGGGGAAGATAGGGACATTTTGTTTCATCCTCCCTTTCCAGACAGACCTCCTTTCTTTTGCTCCAGAGGGAAAGTAGCAGCATGCAGAAGCACATCAAGCCATTTTCAGCTGCTCTATAGCAGTGACACCAGAGCGACTATGAAACAGCAATGAGCTGGAAAAGCATTCTGGGTATAGAGATGCAAATGAGCACACTAAGCCCTTTCCCAAAGGACACTACACAGGGACCTTTCATAACATAAGGTTTCACTCAAACACTTAGGGCCTGGTTTCAAAGGGCTCGCTCAGGTAGAGCTCCCATATGTCCAAATGCAAGAGATGCATAGGAGTCCCAAATCTCACCTGCAGATCATGTGGCCCCTTCTCTGGACACAGACAGCAAGGTGTGCTATGTCTTTTCCTAATGGAATGTAACTGATTCCCGCTTCAAAATCACAGATTTCTGAGTGAAGTTGCAACCAAACGATATTTCTGATTCAGCAGAGGCAGGAATGAATGCAGGGCTGCAGGTAAGACTGTGCTTTCCCTAACCTTTGACTAAAACCAGCAGTGGTGCTCATGCAAACACAGGCAATAGGTCTTCCCTCTGCTGAATCCCTTCTACAGCAGCTTCTTCTCCTCCTGCATCACTGCACTTTGTCCCAGGGAAAAAGTAAACCCTGCAGTAACCTGGGGCAGGGCATGGTCACCTGAGAGTGAATCATCTAGCCAATCTTTCTGCTCAAACAGGTAGAAGCTTTCTCCAAACAACTTATCCTGCGTATCGCTTGCAGCTCCTGTGAATGCTTATCCATACAGTGGTTTTAAGTGAATTTGTTTACATATTGGATGTATTGCTGAACAGCAGGTGATTCAGAGCATATTCTTCAAAATAGCTGGAAGCAGATATTTATTAGATATTACCCAGACTCCACCTGAATGAAATGGGAGTGTGCATCACACAACAGAAATGCAGTTCATGCACAGGCTTGGGTGTGCACATGACTAAGTTGGAAAGTGATACATATCCTTGGGAAAAGATTCTGTTTCCCTAAACAGAGTATCTACAGTCAACAATCATTTTTTCCTAGTTTTACCCACACAAGAGGAAGATGGTGCCAACTAGAACCTGATTTCCAAACTGATGGGTTGAGGAGAAAAAAAAGGAAGTGCTACTATATGCTAAGACAAGCCTGGGTATGGTGGCTCCTGAGAGAAAGCAGTAAAGCAGGACACTTGATAAAGGTGATTGCCGAGCTGGGAATTAATTGGGATTTTTTTTTTTTCAGCAAGTTGTTGCAGATCAGATCTGCTTGACTTCAGCAGAGTACAATCCAGCCCAGCTATATCTATGATATAAAGTGCTTATAATTTCCTATCAAGTACTCTTTTCAGATACCAGACAATCTTTTCCAGTATCCTTAGGAGCATGAAGTTCCTTCTTAAACTTGATCTAGACTTTTAGGAATAGCATTGTCTTCCAATGACATAAACTCCAAGGTGTGTCTAAATCACTTAAAAATGAGAGTACAGCACCTCTGTAAATACTACCCTTTATTCAGAGATGAATTAGTGGTTCAGCCCAGGCCTGGGAAAGAGATTTTTTTTTTGTTTTGTTTTTTTTAATTATGATGTTCCTTCTGTGGCCTTGGGAAAAATCATTAGTCTCCCTGCCTCGGTTTCCTCATCAGTGAAACAATTATGTATGAATTCCACAAGCTGTTCTCAGGATTTGACAGTATTCATTAGACTGAATAAAAATGAATGCCCTGAAGTGTCAACCAGTTTTATTTAGTCAACAGATAAAACCAAGAGACTGCAGTAGGCCCGCTACTCTGCTGCATCCCATCTCCTCAGAGAGCCTTCACTCCTTCAGCCACTGCCTTGTCCTCCCACAAGGTCTCCCTGCCACCCTTGAGCTCCCCCTCTCACTGCCCTTGGCCCACAACACTAAAAACACATTTTTCTTCTCCTCCCTCTTTAAAAATCCCTCCAAGTAGGGTTTTTCTCCCTGGATCTTTCCCCTGTTCAAGACTCCTACTCGCGCACAGTTGTTCTGGGTCTTGTCTTACTTCACTCGCAAGCTGCTCAGGGCAGGAAATGGGCCTTACCTCCAGTCCGTATCACACACGATATTCCCTTTGGAGTCAGCGTAAAGCTAAACATACGCGATATAAGCCTTTGTTGGACCAGGGCCTACGCTTATAAACTGCTGCGTAAGCCTGTGTTGCCACAGCGTAGAACTGTTGAGCAAATAAAATATTATAAAATATTTTTTGTTTTAAAAATGGACCTGCCGCTCCATTCACACTGCTCCTCCGAGTTTCAGGCAGGAGCAATATTAGATACAAAGCTTCCAGATAGAAGGACTGCAATGGGAAAAACGCTAGCAATTATTCAAAGCAAATGTAATTTTCACACTGCCGCTATTTAAAACACTTAGAGGAGAAAACAGTTCATCACACTTGGAAAAAAAAAGAAAAAAAGCGCAATATCTTTTTTCCGCCTCCTCCCCCGCACCTCACACCCCCCCTTTTAACTTCTACTTGAAGTGTTTGAGGATCAAGAGATCTTCCCTGTTCATCGTGAAATAAATCTGACATCACACTCAGAGCTTTTCAGCACTTATCCTGATTAGCCAGATAGTAAGATGTTCTGCAATGGGATCTGGCTGGGATTAGCCGTTTTCCTGTTCTCCCTGTAAGCTACATGCTGCCCTGTGGTGCCTTTTGTTGGTCAGGGACGTCAAGAGCCCAGTTCCCCCATCCCCAAAGTGAAGATTTATCATGTGAAGTTATGATGTTTGCTTCCCATGACAAAGAATGGAGGGACCCATTCACTAGCTAATAAAATTTACACTTCCATAACGAAACTGAACACCCAACAGTCTAAAGTTGGATGTAAAATATGTTTTAGTAGTAGCAAGTGATTTCCTAGAGACACCTCTAAACTGCTACACGATAAACCTGTCTAGCTGGTGGGGACATATAAGGTGTGAAAAATATCTGGATTGTTTAATCAGATTCAGCCAGATCGCTTGGTGGGAGCCAGCTCTGCCATGTGGCACTGACTCTAAATGTAGATATGGCCCACAGACCTACAATGCATGCTGACTTTAAACAGCCCTGCAGTCCAATGACATACACCCACACATGGCCACAACTCAAAGCATTCTGAAGTAAAAACGTAGGGGAAAAAAAAGTAAAAGAAAAGAAAAAAAACCTACTTGCACAATTAATTCCACTCATCCCTAGAGCATAAGATCACATGCATTTAACTTTATTTGAAAGTTTTCAGGGTCTTATGTATTTGTTCAAGCCAGGTCCCAAAGGAAGCGCAAACAGAAGTAAAGCACCATTCCAAGGCACTGTCTGTACATAATGCTCCTTTCAAATCTACCCCAGAACCTGGGATTTACCTTTTTTGTCACACACACCTGCACCTGGCACATCCCAAACTCAGGAAAACTGTTTTAAATCACACCCCTTTTTACGACAAGCACAATTATTCTTATTTCATCTTCCTTTAAATAACAAATAAAGCCCAGTACCCACAAACATATTAAATGTACGCTTTAGAAAGTTGCACTGTCTTCCTTCTAGAGAAAAAAAAAAAACTAAGTAAAATTGCATAAACTGTTGCACTTCCAAGTGAGTGTCTGCAAGTGTTCTGGATACTTCACTGACAAGGGGAAATGAGGATTGAACCTAAAGACAAAGAGGAGAAAAGGGACTGCAACATCTGAAACAGCTTTCAGAAACACATTTATAGCAAATGCCAAGTGGCTGGGAAGACTTCATGCGTACAGAAGAACTCACATTCCCTTGTCAGTGCATTGTCTCCCCACACCAGCTCTGCCAGGGGCAGAGGACATTCTCCTGTCTCAATTTGCAGCAATGCCAAGCTTGCGTCTTCCTTGTGCAAGACTTCAAACAACAGACATTGTCCCAAAATATCAGTGTAAAACACATCATCTTGCTTTCACGTACAGGATGAATTTTAAGCATTTTTCCAAAACTGACATTCTAATTTATCTAGTTATTGAACTAGATGCCATCCCAGACTTTGCATATAGTCAGAGCACACTGCAACAGTGACCTTTTGCAGTCTTAAAAATCTCTGAACATTAAACCTTAGGTTGCCACCTGCTTCATATTCCTGGCAACCTCTGATCCACAGACAGTGGGAAAAGAATTTTAGGATTGTAGTAAGACACCTTAGCCAAGACACTTACAGTAACCACCTCCCTTTGAAGCATCCTAGAAATCTGACATTTCTAATTCAGCAACTTCTAGATTAAATAGAAGTAGCTGTAGCTATTCTGCTCACAGACATTAAGGTTTTCTACATACATGTAAAAAGAGACATCTAGCATCATATTCATGTTTGTGGTCAAACTATAAAGTTAGTTGGCCGATGTATTCATGCTCAGTTGCTATTCCTACAGTCTTCAGAAATGGGTCCAAATCTATTTTTTTTTTCTTGCTGAAAGATGTGCGGGGGATTCTGGGATGCAGTAGATAAGACAATGGAGTAAAAAGTCAAAGAATGAAAGACCCAGTTTTTGGAAGGTTTGGAAACATTCACAAGTGGAAGACTGCATATAATTCTTCACGAAGGCATAAAATTACTAAAATAAGATGCATAAATTGCTAAAAAAGACTAAAAATACAAGGTTAAAAGAAATTGGAAATTGAAGAAAACCTGAGGAGCAACAAAATTGTGCTACTGTTGCCACTGTTTAGAGACAACATTTTTAAAAGAAGTTTATTCAATCTCTCCACTGACTTGTCTCCAGGGTTTAGGAGTTTGCTTAGTGCCAGGTCGATGCTTGGTCAGGCTATAACGCTTCATGGTTCTTGACACAGCTCTGAAATAGAAGCTTTTACTCTGGAGACAGCAAACAGCATGGAACAGAAGTGGCAGGAATTCGTATTTCTGTACCATAGGCATTCAATTCTCTATAGTGCTCTATTTTGCAAATAGTTTGTTATTTTGAAGCTTCAATAAGGGAGTGCCTGGGGTAAGGAAAGAGATGCACATAGGTAGATTTTAATTCTGAGGCTAATTTGATCTCTAATATTTTAATCTCCTCATACTTACACCAACCTGAAGTTCTTTCTCCAGAATGTGTGCTAAAATACAAGTTTAACCTCAAACCAAAATGCATTACTTCCCAAAACCCTCCTCTGCTTGCATACACCCTAGGGCTGTATACCCCAGGAAAGTTTCAGGAAAATATTGCTGGGCCTTTTTGAGTGATACAAGATGACAAGCATTCTTTGGTGCATTGACTCTTTTGGGTATTTTTGTGCTTCTTTTTACTTTGTAAAATTGTATGGTGCAAAGACAATGGTCAGCATTGCTGGAAGAAGGAACTGAGCCTCACATGTCTTGTGTGGGCATCATTGTAAGCAGGGAAAGAGACACAGCAAGAACACTGGTGTCCATGAAAGCAACAGAAAGGGAAGAAAAGGTAGGATGGAAATGTAGGTTTTGGAAATTCTTCCAATTCTTTGAGCAAGAGACATCAAAAAATAACCCTGAACCATTACCCATGCCAAGAGATCAAGGAAAGATTTGGGAAATGCATGAGAGAGATGGATGTGACTGCCAAATGCTACAGAAGGTCCCTGCAGCCTCCATCTCCATCACCTGAGCGACAGACTAGCAGGGATAGCCAGGACTATTTTTAGCTAACAAGAAACGGGAAGCTGATAATGTGTTAATCACAGCACAAATCACGGATGCACACACCAGTTCCAAGGTGTCATGCATATGACGAATGCAAGCACAGGGGGAAGTGGAAGGAATCCGTACACTGCTGTGAGGAGCCTCAATAATAAATGAGAGGAATTGGACGTGCCTGTGGATGCCAGTTTGGAAATATCAGTGTATAAGTGCTATGTAAGTACCTTGTTTAATTATAGTAGTACTTGTCACATGTACTTCTGGGGTGCAAACTGGGGCCTTTCTCTTCCACCAGTGCTGCTGCTCATCTCACACCAGCCAACAGCTCACTCACAGGGCAACCAGAAATATTGCACACACACCTGCTTTGCTGTGCAAATATTGGGGCCTTCTCTGCCTACCATCAGGCTTTCTGTGAATGGCAGCAGGTGTGCCACTAATTTAATTGAGATCAGGTGTACACATCACAGACTAAAGAAATTATATCTTCCATTCCAATGTGCTTACCCAGAGATGGGGGTGGGGGAAAGCACCAGATGTGTTATTCTGTGCAACAGATAAAAGATTGAGCCGTAAGTGATGGACTTATTAAAAACTGCACCCTTCACCTAGGAATCCAATAGGATTGATTGTACAATCACAATGACTGTCCAGTTACAGTGGAATTATCCATATATAATACCTGAGGGAAAAACATATCTTTCACACTTCCTGTCTCCAGTGTCCCAGCTTTAATATACCACTGAAATTTGTCAAGATTCCCCTTCAGCATACTGTATCCCCTGTGAGGGAGTGTTTGCTTTGGATTTTCTTAAGGTCTTTGTTCTCCAGAAGGCAAGATACATGTGAGATGGAGCATCACTTTATTTAATAAGTATTAAATAGCTATTTCTTTCTCCTTTTCTTTTTTTTTTTAATTTTATGGTCATCATTTTGAAAAGATGTCTCCATGCAAAAATGAACTTTTTCCTAACTTGTAGAACACTCACCTTTATCCACTCTGGAAAGGAGTAGCTGAAAAAGAATTTCCTCTCTGGACACAGAAATGTTGCCTCTTTCCAAGTTCCATTTTCTCAGTTGTTGAGTGATTATCAATTATGTAACAGTGACATTTTGTAAAGTGTCATCTGTGGGTGGTAGTGAATTGGAAGTAAGAGAATGTCTTCCACAGAAATGAACTTGTCAAGACTGGTCATTAGTTGGTTTTTGGGGCCATGGGAAATACAGAAGTAGTGATTACAATACTTCTTTTTTTTGCCCACCTCTAGAAAATAAAACAAAGATGATTATATAAGAGACTCTGAACTCATTAGCAAAATACTCTAGAGCACAGTATAAAAAAACTTTGTTGCTAATATATCATCAATTTATTCAGCAATTAATTTTATATTTTTTTTTCAAATACACAATGAATAGTTTAATTCTATACTGGAGTGCCCCAAGTAGCCAGCAAGTTTCAATTTCCTATAATAACTCTTACCCAGCAAAGAATTGCATCAGAGTATCTATCATAAGGGTTTATGCCTTAGTCACTGGAATGTCCAGTCTGCACAGACACAGGAGACAAGAAATAAAGATGTGATCTATGTCCTTGTTTCATTCCTTCCCTAACTCCTTCTTCCATAAATTCCTGAAAATTATTATTTTCAACTTTTCATTGGCATAAAAAGCTATTTCGAAAAATTCCACATCTCACAAATGTTTGACACTCAGCCCTGTAAGTGTCAGACAACTTCAGTCTAGAAAAGCAGTGCCACTTTTAAACCATTGGAACAGCTTACAACTGCAACAGTTGATATTTCTCTGAAAGATGTGCTTCAACGTCACCACGACTCCTCAACTGGTACCAGTAGCATACTAGACTAATGCAGAATATAATTATTACAGTGACACCCAACAGCTTGTGCCACACAGAAATTCAGATTAGCTGATCACCCTTTCCAAAGAAAGACTTTGCATATGTGCTATTCATGACTGAACAAGCAGAATTCTTTCCCGTTGTATGAAGCAATTACATAGATTTAGCTGAATGCTCAATATGATGGTGGCATAAGCAAAACATCTACTGCATGAACCTGCTGTTAGAATGAATCAGGCCTTCAGGAGGTAAAGCACCTTTGGATAACACTCTCATAGGACATTACACAAAGTATGTCCAACAATAAGCTGTTATGTTTCAGTTCTATATCTATTCAAATTACTTGACAATAAGCTCTAAGCAAGGCCAAAATTTATTTCTTCAGTTAAAACTTCCTTTATCTTTGCAAGACTTAAAACATACAAAAAGAAGAAAAAAAAAACCAAAACAAGTAACAACCAACACCACCCCTCACCCCCCAGTTCACACTGTAATGCCAAATTGAGCTGTGGATTTACAAAAAAAAAAAATCCTGTCTGTTTTGTCTTTAAGTAACAAGCTGCTGTCTCTCTATTGTAGCCAAGATTGACACTTTACCATTTCCCACAACAGTCTCTATTCTCATTATTTTATCTGTTGTAATTGCTCACCCATTTTTGCTTTATATCATCCTGCCTCTGCACAGTATTCCAGCTACCTACAATTCATTATTCTCAAGAAATCTTTCCCTATGAAGAGTTTGCATAAGAAATTCCTACATGGCATTTCATGCACCTTGATAAGGTCTATTCACATTTCTGACACCAGAGATTGCTCTTCAGTTAAAATCTATTATTGTCACATTACAAGCCTCTCCCATTTGAGAGCTCAGAATACTCTAAAATGAATTCCCCAGCTACATAAGGAAGTATTATGATTTTTCTTCCATCTGTGCAAAGAGGGTATCTTCACCATCACCCTACTCCTCCAATGAGCTCCATTTGAATAGGAGCCTCTGTTAGAGTCAGAAAGGCACAGAAGCAGTGTTTGTTCAGAGGATTACCCATAAAGCACCTATTCCAGGATCAAGGCCAGTGTCTTTTTCAAAAACTTTCCCATGGTGATATATCAAATCAGAGGCAGGATAAGAAACAGAACTAGCATCTCCTGACCCCTGCTGCTGGGCTCTAAATGCAGGAGGCTACCTTTCCTCTTTTGAAGCAATTCATCACTCCTGCAATGCAATGCCTGTGTAAAGTTGGTGTTACATAACAAACCCGCATCATAAAGTTAAATTGTCATTGTGTAAAACTTACAGAAGATTTTAATTTTGAGTCCATGCTTAAAAATAATATAAATTATCTTGCCTCAAGCTCTCTCCATTTTCTGATAAATAAGTTTGGCAATCATGATAGAATTGCCAAACAGAAATAAAGAATTCATTCCTTAAGCTGATTACTTTTCTGGGAAAGCATGTGTGCCAGACAGTTTAAGAACTTGAGCGTTTAGTTTATACAACATTGGCTCATCTCTATCATCTTTGTCAAAGACATCTACAATTTATAGCTTACCACAGGTTACCCAGCTGGTCCAAGTTGTTTTGTCTCTTATTAAAAAAAAAAAATAAAATCAAACAAAACAAACAAAAACCAAAAAAACACCACCTCTGAACTTTTACACTCCTGTGTGTTTTAGCTGTGAGTCCTAAATGGAGTCTCCCATGAATAATTCAAGTTCCTCAGTTTCTTATTTTAGCATCAAAACTGTAGCAATACGTGCCTAAAGGAAGTCTAGCCAAGATACTATGGAGCTCTAAATCAATGCAAAAATGAGATTAAAGATAGATATTTCTATTATAACAATGAATGAAAATGTTATATAGCTTGTTGAAACAACCTATTAAACAGTAGTGCTTTATTTAAAAGCAGGAGGAAAAAAATAAAAGAAAAATAAGGCAGTTTAACCTATAATTAAGTAGGTAAACTATGAAGAAGGCTACAGCCAATTTTGGAATGCTACTTATTTGGAAGGGTTCCAATATCAGCAATGGTGAAAGGATATAAAAGGTGATGACTATATTTGTATTACATAGCAATGATTTTTTTCAAGAACAGTATCAAGAGACAAACAACAGGTTTTTTCCTCATTACATCATTCTCCAGATTGTACCAGTTTAGCAAGTTTAGTCTGAGGAGGAAATGATTCAGATTTCATCACTGCAGCCTAATTCAGCTTTTGTTACTTGTTTGAAAGAAGAAGAAAAAGCATACATGCAATTTCTAACCACATCAATTGAGTTAAAAGGTGACTAATAAAAGGTCCTGAACCTGTTGCTGTTATGATTGAAGGAAATTTTGCTTCAACTTCACTGGTGCAAGATTAAATCCCTATACAATTTAGATTTCATGTAAATTTTTAACCTACTTGGGACCTCCTGTTATAGCAGAATATTAAAATATTTTAAGCAATACATTCTAGCCTAAAAAAATTAACAGGATTCTAGACAATAAACATAACCTAACCAGCACCAATGCAAATCAATATAAGGCAGCAAGCATTGTGCTTCACCACGGCAGGAGAAAACCCAGTGTTGTTCTGCAGAAGCTCCTGTTAAAGATCTAGGTGCAAAGCAGAAATACTGCAGAGAGATCCATGTGTAAACATTGCTGCCCACCTTCCCCACCTCACTACTTTAAAGAAAGCATTCGCCACATTTGCGTCAATGGAAATGGGAAATGCTGCTGCCTCCCTCCTTCCCCACACATTCTGCAGACCACTAGCACGTTAAGTAACACAGGAGCTAAATCAAACTGGATACTTCTTCTGAAGAAATGAGCTCCCAAATCCAATCCTTTGCTTTCTCTCACCTACCGGACCTTGGAGCCAAGAAAACAATACATGTCTTTTGAAACACGTTTTGAAGCATTTTTCATGGTACCGAAAAAGATTTTATTCCCTTTATTTTAAGGCAGAGTTTTGTCTTAACTACTACATTTAATTGATAACATTTTTCCTTAATTATTGCATCACTCTGTCACTCTCTGTTTTGCCTTTATGCACTGAAGGTAATTTAGAAGAGTTCTGATACTTCTTGTTCAGTTATCATCACTCTGTGACTGAAATGCTACGTTTCTGATAAGTGAACCATTAATATATGTTAAAATGTGCTGCTTTAAAAAACACATATACTATATCAAGAAACTGTTTCCATAAACTAGATCCTCTTGCAGTTTTAATTACGCTGTGTGGGAGCAGATAAAATATCCTTTTGTTCAACTGCCTTGGACCAACTTTTTGTAGCCTTCTTTTACCTAGTAGTGGCCAGTACATCAGAAAGCAGGTTTATATGCAAAGGTTTAGGTTACAATTACATCCATATACAATCCAGTGTTTTATGCTACTTCTAAATCTTTCTTCTTATTAAGGTTTGTAGAAGACCACCAAGCACAATTTTGCTTTCTAACCTCTCTGGTCATGCCTGTTTTTCACTTACTTTAACTTAACCTCACATGCCACTGACTTAACATGATGTATTGTCACATCCCTTCTCCTCCTTAATTTGATTAAAACTTGTATTCCACCCTCTATTGCAATTCTTTGCTTTTCCCGCATCTTTGGCAGATGTCTCTGATTTGCCAGTTCTTCTTTTCCCATCAGTTTTTCGAGATGAATTATTATCCTGCCTTTTTTTTTCTGTATGCCCTGAAGTAGGTTCTATTTTGACTGAAGCTTCACTCAGCTTTCCTGCACACTGTTCTCTTCCTCAGGATGTCTACAAAAACCTAACCAAGCTTAACTTCTCTCTGCTCTGTCACACCTGCCTAGCTACACTTTGGATAACCTGAGATTACCTTGCCCTCCCTGCACCACATAACACCAGGAAACATCCAGAGAAAACTATCAGAGAGAGAGACCTCCTGTAGATGCATTCAGAAATTAACTCTCTAAAACTCTCCTACACCAACGTCAACATACACAACCACCAAAGGTTTCTTCTCAGCTATTATGAACTACTTTGTACTCAAGCAAAAGTCACCAAGTTGTTTTGAGGTCATCCCATATCCAACTGTAACTACCTAGTTGATGATCAAATCTCCCATTCCTTTGTAATTACAGCATCTCTGATGACCTTAATACCATATGATAAGTTCTTCTAACCAGACAAGTCCCTTCACTCCACCTTAACAGCCACCCAGGATCGAGGTGATAAGCAGTGAAGTGTTCCCTTTTACCAAGTCTCAGTCTCAGATTACCAGAAAAGCTTTAAAGAGCAACCTTAGGACTGCTGTGCAGGACTCTCAAACAGTGTGGTGTGGCAAGCCTACCAAAACATTGCCTAAAAAGGTTATGACTGCTCTTTATAGATGGATCAGAGATAAGCATCATGGTGGAAGAAGAGTATAACAGTATCTATGAACTGAACATTAGTCAAATGAAAAACTGGGACATGAGAACTGGGTACAAACTTGTCTTGAGTTCATGTAGTTGAAGGTAACGACTCATCAGGGCTGACAGACCATCACTACGAGGCAGGAGGAAATGACTAATTTTTATTATTTTTTTACAGTGTGATAGATGTTGTTATCACTAAAACAGGAAACCAAATTCAGAGATGCAATAGATATCTCTTCCAGTCCTTCAGTCATATTCTTTGAAAGACAGAAGTCCTTCAGTACATTACAGAATGTCCCTTGCTGTATGCACACCCTTCACTGGTCACCCAGCCTATATACTGAATATAGTTTCTCCCTATTAGTCTTTCTAGAAAGCTTACTCTCTCTGGCACAGCTACTGTCCCTTCCTTTGCACATGAGAGCATTAACTGGCTTAGAGTTTAATTTAGTCAAATCCAAATTTATGTTATTTGACCCCTCTAGAAAGCATAGTTCAGATGGCTTCGTGCAAGTAACAACCTCTGAAGTCAATCAAGGAACTCCAATGCAAGGAGCAATTTTGAGGTCAATGTTTCCCAACAGGCAAGAAAGAAATATCTAGACTGTGAAGTCAATAAGACAATGGAAACACTTAAGTAAAGCCTACATTTAAATGCTTTTCATTTTTGAAGCTATAACTACTGGAACCCACATAGAAATTTCTGCTTTGTTTGATTGTGAGTTTTAAAAAGAAACAAAGCTTTTCTTCCTTTAAGAGGTCAGGCCAGGATCAAGCTTAATAGGCCACAGACCATATATCAAAGATTTCAGTACACTTTTGAAGTGGAATTAAATCATATTTCTTAGGTTAAATGTAGCTCATCACAAGAGTTGAAGTCATCTCAAACATCAGAGATCTGCAGGCTATTGAGTTTCTGTTATTAAATATTTTTTCCATTTCAGCTGACTACTGCCTAAAGGCTGATTGTATAGAATAGTTATAACTTGTTGGGGAAAGAAGGGGCAAACTTTGTCTTCTCCCCAGTTGGATTAATTAACTTATCACATATTACATATTTATGGGCATTATCTAAGACAGACAACGTGAATCTAAAAAATGGCCAGTATAAAACTCAAGAAGATTGAAGGAAGCTTATATGAGTCAAAAATAAAAATTTGATTATTTTAGACTTTGAATATTTATTGCCTATATTTGTACAGAAAGTACTATCAGCGTTTCCTTTATACACATCTATTCTTAATAGGTACTACCTCCCCAAAAAACTTAGTAAGACAGGACAGCACAGGCAAAAAAAATCAGCCTTGCTTCAATAAAAAATAATTACAATTCTAGTATTTGGCTTTCTAATGTAATTAAAAGCTAATTTAATTTAAAGAAGGATATTTTTGATTTCCCTTGTTGCATTTTTATACTGCAACCTGAATCTCACATAATTAATTTAAAAGGGACAATTAAAGTCTAACTAGCTTGTAATTATTTTCTTCTTTTATAGACTACAAGAGCAAATCTAACAGTTAAATTGATAATTGGGGATACCAACTGATCACTTGAACTATGCAGTATTCAGCAAGTAAAATTTTATGCATCTAAGTGAAGAGTTGTCCAACAGGCAAACAAAAAAAAAAGGTAGAAAACATAAAAATGTATTTAAAAAGGACCATATAGTGCCACTTCTCTACTAGATTGGCAAGACAAAATAAAACACAGTGACTGTGTTTTCATTCAAACAGTCTTTAAATGATGCCCCACTAGAAGCATTACATAACCAGTCACAAAGTTTTTTGCCTTTAGATCACACACTTAAAGTGTCTCATCAAAATTGCATCTTGAAGGAAAGAAAATCACGACTTATTAAATATAAATATATGATGTTAAAAACTGCTTTTAGTGTGGTTATGTAATATTTATTGTTCTGTGGCTAAGGTCATATAAAGATCACATGTGACAGGTGATGTATTTTTATTGCTCTCTTTATGTTAAATGCCTTTCTTCTAAGCTAATTTAAATGTTCTTGTCTCCTTGTTCTGGAAAGTATTTAAATCATGAAGTTCATAGGTACTGTTATACTCCAAATAATTCAGAAGCCAAACCAGAACTATTTCAGAAGTTACCTTTTAGAGATACCATAGTTTGGGCTCAGGTAGCAGAATTATGTTCTTGTTTCATGTACCAGACTATTATGAAACTGTTACATTTACTCAGTTCTAGCAGGTCCTGACAGGATTTCACACTTGCACTGGGACCCACCAAAACTGCTACTTCCAAGGCTGCATTCACCCACATTGGAAAGCCACTACCCAGTGTGGAAGGATGGCCAAATTATTGCTCAAGAGAGAGTAGGGCAGCGCAGTAGGTCAGTACAGGGTACAGCTCCTCCTCCTACCTGGCCACGCATGACCCTCTCTGTGAAAGCCAAGACACTCATCAGCGAGTTTAATTACCCCAGCTGACACCCAAGGAGAGCTCCGCTCATTCACAGAGCAGGTAGGACAGAAACATGCTGTGAAAGCACAACAAACTCCCCACCCCTGCACCGCTAATGAGCTTCAACCCTGACCTAGAAGCACGAGCAAATATTGAACTCCAGGTCCGTACAGCCACGGCCTCTTGGGCTGCAAAGGAGAACAATTGTTTGTGACGGAGACTTACAATTACCATTTCTGACCATTGTAGTAGAGGACTCCGTAAGATAACAAAAAATACTTACTTCATTCTCTGCCAGGAATATTTTTTTGCATCACTAGAGAACAAGCACCAGCTTTTATAAAAGAGAGGATACCTTTGTTCATATCCAACCAAGTGATTTCTATTTTCAGGGCAGACAAGCCACTCCTTTGATAATACCTTCGCGTGGCCAGTACAAATGACTGTGCACCTATATTTGCAAAGTGCTGCCTCTGTTTTGATAAATTAAACATAGTCCAGAGTACTTTTATGTATTCTAAATGAAGAGAGGAATAGATCTTCCTTCCTTTGAAGTTGTGGCTAGCTTCCAAGTTACTTCAAAAGGGAAAAAGTTTGGGTACTTGTTCAGAGTTAACAAAGGTGTAACAGTGGAATTTAGCTTAAGGTATAGGAAAACATTCCCATTAATTAGCAAGATAAGAATATGCCATATTCAACCCCAAACCACTCCACTGCTTTTGAAAGAAGATGAAATTAGGCTAGCCCCATTGATGCATTTACTGCAGTAGAGTTTTGTGGTCCTACATCAAAGTTTGGGACTGTAATTCAATGAGGTCAAAGCTTTTTTCATCGAGATAGACCAATATGACTTTTAATGCTCTTTCATAAGTGTCCAAGGTACCAGTTACTTACACGCATCAGTAATTATTGTATTGTACAGTATCACACACTGAAAACTCAGTCAAAAAATGTAAATGGGCTGTAAGTGTCAATGCAAATTCTCCCGTTCTGAGAATGTGCAATATGCAAGCATGGGTTATTTATTAATTTTTGTCACCACTGATTGATATCTTGATTAATTGCCAGAAGGCATTGGACCAGGTGTTAACTATGTGCAGATTGGATGCAGTGTTCTGTGAACTTCACGCTGTATTAAAGGCACAGACATGCCCAGTTGGAGCAATAAGCCTTTGTTTGCTTTGGCAGGGCTTGCAGCTCCCCGGGGCCAATGCCATAAAGAGGTTTCTGTTAGAAGCCGCAGTGCTCATTGTAGAAAAATTGCCCCTCAAAAAATTAGCATGGTACAATGAAGGATGCATAATGTTACGCAAATGACAGCTGCTTAGCTGAAACAATAGCTAGGAGATGGCATTTGCCAGGGTGCACATCTCATGTAAATTAACTTACTAACTGTTTCAGGAAAAATAAAAGAAGTGAAGCCTGAACCTGTACGACCACTCCATGGATCCATCCTGAGGGCACAGAAGAACTGCAAACTCCCACTAATATCAAAGAAAGTTGGACGGGGCCCTCAGCCTCTGCCCCTCGGATGCCGCCAGGAGCCGAGCAGGCACTGGCTGCCAGAAGCAAAGTTTGCCTTGTCAGGGCAGAACAAAGCCCTGGAATCTGCTTTACAGGTGGAAATCCAGAGTCATTTCCCCCAAAGCAGCAAATCCGCAGCTGCTGAGCCAGCACCAAAGGGAGACCACCAGAGCCCCTGTCCAAGCAGGGAGCAGAGCCCAGGCTGGAGGTGCACGTGGGCTGCTCTGCTTCGCCCACCTTGGGGAACCAGAGCTCCCCTACGGATGCAGCTCTAATCTCTAACCCCAGGGATGGGTGGAATTTCCCCTGATTTACAGCACCGGGGGAAAAGGCCCACTGGAGCCAAAATGCTTCAAGGGGGAGCAGAATCAGTGCCTGGGCCTTTGTGTCCTCTGCGCAGCAGAAGGGACATTGTCCTTGTTCAACCGATTAGAAATACTAATCATTGACATCAAAATCTAGCCTCAGAGTGCAGGCTAAACCAGAAAAGGCTATGCAGCACAAAAACAGAAACAGCATTACGGGAAAGGAAAAAAAAAAAAAGAAAAAAAGAAAAAAATATAGTTGCAATCTGCTCTGGGTTGAGTTGCATTAGTTTTTGCATCTTTAAATCAAGGAAAGGCCTTGGTTTATTCTGAGCATGTTGGTGGAAAATAAATTCACATGAATGTATGGCATAATATGAGGGAATAGAAACAGAACAGAACAGAAAGAAGGATGATTTAACCCCAGAATTCCGGGCCGTAAAGAAAATATGTTGAAAGCCAAGAGTAAAGCAACCAATCATTTGTCATTTCTAAGAGAGGAGAACAATCACTTAATATATGGGAGCTGGAAGGGGGAAGGAGGAGAGCACTGAGCACTGGTTTGATTTACATAGGAGTTTCCCTTCATAGTGCAAGGATTAACACAGCCCCTACTGAAAAGGCGGGAGGGCTCTAAAAGCAAACAAGGTGGTGTTTGGGATTTTTTTTTTTCTTTTTTTTTCTTCTCCTTCAGAGAGGGCCCCGTGATACTGCAACTGTTGCTCATCACATTAGCAGTGTGGGAACAGGAAAAAACCCATACCAGGGAAGGGGGAGAGGGGAGGAGGGCTCCAGGCATGGGGGAGGGGGACATCAGTTGACAGCAAAGCGAAGCAATTAAAACCTAAAATAAGAGGTGGTTGTGAAATGGTCTTTGCATTAGGACTCAGCCAACAAAAATGTTTACTTTGTAACAGAACTACTAAGGTCTGAATGATAAATCAAGAGCAAGTAATTACTCATCACCTATTTGGGGATGGAAAAAAGCTATGACGCCAGGGAGGCAGGGCTCAGCTCAGCCAAGCCCCAACAGCCACGCTGGGAATTAATGCTGCTGCTACTGCTGGAATTGGGGAATTGCACTTGCATTATGGAGATCCCCAGGTCTCACCCTGACCCTCCAAACCACATCCAGTTGGGAGCAATGGGAAGCCAGCATGGCTGGATCAGGGTAATACAGCCTATTTCAAAGGCCACATCTGGCATTACGAGCTCCAAACGCTAAGGTGAGTGCTCCAAACAATACTGATGTTGAAGGACAACACATTTTCTGTGGAACTGCTCTTAAATGGCCCATACACCACACTTGGTGCAATACAAGAAGCCAAATTCAACTTAAACTAATGCAGAAGCTATGATTAAGCACAGAAGCAGATGCCTTAAATTCTTAAAAATAAGATGTCCTTATAAAAATGTTACACTCTGGGGACCAAAAGATTTTAAAACAAGACAGAACAATCACAAACTCCTCGAATTTGTTGATGCAGTGAAAATTAGCAGTAAGCATATACAGATATGGAGACAAAGAGACACGTGCTAAGAAAACGCCTTTTGGACAATTTCAGCCATAGGTTGCCATACCAACAAGCTTAAAACAAGGGATCTGATCAAACTCCATTATGGATTTAAGTCTGCTAATATGTATCAGCCTATAACCTGGTCTTGTATCACCAAAAAGCCAACAAACTTTATGTAATTTAGACTATTATTCTTGTCAATGGGCTAGATTATTTTTTATAGCAATAAACATAGGTAAAGGATATGTGTCTACATTCCTAGCTGCAGCCAACAATTCTTTTAGAGAATACTGAGGCTACACGTTAGAGCAGACCAGCTTCATGGTAGAGCCATAACACGAGCACTGGGCATAGGAATTCCAGAATCATGCAACACAACCGTTCACAACTGGACAACCATAACAAATAATCTCGCTCATAGTCTTTTTTTACTGCATCTTAAAAGTTGGGTTTGTTGTCCTTTTAGAAGGCTTTTCCAGAACTTCACAGTTTTGTTGCTGAATAGCAATCTTTCATTTAATCTTAATATTCGTGACCAACTTCATGTTTTGCTTTTCTACCAACACTGTTCACTGAATTAACTTCCCCCACCCCCTTTATTATTTACCCATGTGATTTGCGTATAGACAGCAATTTTTTCCCTTCTCTGCTTTCATTTTACTGAAAGAGACAAACATTTTTCAGCTCTACTCATAAAATAGACTCTCCATTTTCCCAGTCCTCTATGCTAACCTTTCTTTGAAGCTGCTCCAGTAAACCACTCTCTGTTGAATATGGGTGACTAAAAGTTACATCTTATTTTGTGTATACAAAGCCTTATTTACAAGCATTAAGAGCTCATACCTCCACTATAAATAGTTGCCTGCACTCTGCCTTTTTCATGGCTGGATCACAAGGTAGCTCACAAAGATCCTCTGTACAACTGCTATGCCCTGCAGTAGTTGTTGTACACTCTGAAAGTGTAACTATTACTACTTCTATACTCAGTTTCTGGCTGATAAACTCACATTTTACAAGAACTAATGCCGCTGTTCTCAAAGCCATGACAACCATACAACATGAAATTCCTAGTCATTCAAAACCTAGGCTGTTCCAGACATCACAGTGGTCCACACAACTTTGCCTCCGACATTTTTGACAGCATTGTATCTCATTGGCACTTGGCTTTTTTTCTCTCTTTTTTGCCCCACAATCCTTTAAATTGAATATTATTCATCTCCCTGGAACAAATAAGGTTTTCTCCCCATCATAACTTTTACAATACCTGCCTTACAATACCAAATCCTACTTTCACCACAACTAGTACTTTCGTATTATAAAGTATTACTTTCCTATGGAACACCTCACTAAATGCTTCATTGAAAAACAAATACATGAGACCTAGCACAGTTGGCTTGCCTATAAGATCAGCAATCACATCAAAGAATACTATAGGATTAGTCTGGCATGATTGTCTTTTGTTAAAAGTGCACTACATTTTTATCACATTCTCCACTATCTTGTCTGATAATACTTCTCCTCAGAATTTGTTCCAAAAAGTTGCATACTTCTCAGGCCAGACTAACAAGTTTGTAGTTGCCTGGATAATTTTTCCACATTTCCTTAATGTCTATGGATAATACATTTGCTGTTCCACAGTCACAACATCAGCTTGACAAATGCATTAAAAATCCTCACTGGTGGAATTCCACTGCACACTGCCAGATTTTTCAAAAATTTTTTTTGGAATGTAGACTATCTCCTGCTTGCATCTTGAGTGCATTAACTTCTTCAGTCATAACTCCACCTCAATGTGCCAATTTTCACTATACGTATTCATTCTTATTGGAAGTCTTGACTTTACCTTCACACTTCAAATTATCATATTTGTTTAAAAACTATAGGCAAAGTATCAACTTACTTATTGGGAGACTACTAAATTTTTGATTGCATCATTGCTGAGCAACATCACTTCCTTGTTCCTTGTTCTCTTTTATTTGTATGCCTAAAGAAAGTTTTACTATTTAACTTCCTTTGTAAGGATACAGGTCAGCTTGACCTCTGGCAATTCTGAAAGTAGTGCAGAGGCTCAAGAAAGTTTTTAGATATCTGTTTTATTCATCTATATGTTGATTGAGCTGCAGGACTTTCAGGTTTGGCAGGACATGTGGAAGAAAGAGGGGTTTACAATACACTGCAAAATGAGACAGATACTTCTATAGCTCTCTCAATTTGCACATTTGTTCTGCAGAGTAAAGATGACAATTCTGGCATCTACAAGGGCATTAAAAAATCTAATGAAAATCAAGTAAAAAAGGATTCATTACTGAAATAATCTGAGTACAGCCAAGACCTAAATTATCATTATAACCTTACTTTCTCTCTTGAAATCATGCTTTGACAGCATGCACATATGCTCCCAAGCACTGTAAGCTTGCAGGAAGGAAAGTAATCTGTGAGGGAGGTAGCTTAAGGTCAGCTCCCTTAATGTACAACACTCATGATTATAGCACTGCTCAGGGAATAGAAAGTAAATTCATATCCAGGACCGCAGGTCATTTTTGCTTGGGAAGCTGAACAGGGTAAGGGGTGACTCCATCCCACCCACTTCTTCTCTCACTTTCAGTAACACTCATTTGGAACAATCAGTTTTATTGTGTTACTGAACAAATGCCTTAAATTATAGGGGAAATGATTTTGGAGAATTTGGAGCAATAGTAGCTTAATTATTGGTACAATAAAACTAACTGTACCAATTTCTCACCTTATACAACCCACTATCAAATTCGTAAGGCACTGCAGCATCTGATGTCTTCTGGTAAAGTGCTGGATGGATAACTTATCCTGCCTTAGGCTTAACCAGAGTCAAGTCTTGAAGAAAAGGCGCTTCATAAGGATTTGACTTTGGATTTGGACAAGGATTTCTGAAAGAAGTTTTATCTGTGTGCTCTTTATTAACAAATTTGTTCCATGCTACCTGAGCAGGGAGCAAGCAAATGTAGGACTGTACAACAATGCTACAATCTGGTAGGAGAGTCAATAGAAGGCCCAGCTGATATGACATTTAATAAGTGATGACAGAAGAAGCATACTTTCTCAAGGAAAGAGGAGTGCTTGATTCCAGTATTGTTAGCAACAGCAAACATGTGGGTTGTGTGTGTTTCTGAAAGCACCCAGAACTGCTGAGAGTGTGTAGACTTCAGCAGAGAAGGGAAGAGGAAAGCAGCTGTTCCCCCTACCTTCCCATTACCCAAGCGGAAAAGTGAATTGCTGTACTCCAGCCTCAAGGATCATAATTATGAATCAAGGACTTTGATGGTGATATTCCAAAATAAGAACCAGCCATTTTCAGTCTCAACATTTATCAGCAGCTTGGATACAATCCAATTTTTCTAATTGAAGAAGGCAACATCTGTGGTCACAACATCCAGGTCATTCCTTGCACAGCCATCAGCACAGATGCATTAACACATGTACCAGACTGCTCTTCACATTTCTTACTCTCTGCTTCTCTCTTACCCTGGGTGAGTCCCTCAGGTTGAGAGCCCTGACTGAGACAGCCATCCTGCAGATTTGGGATTGTGCCACAGTACTGCCAAACTACTAAATGCAAAGTAAGGGGAGCCTTGCTAGGACTCTGTTTCAAATGACACCATGGTCATTTCAGTGAACATGCAACTTCTGGAGACTTTCCTCACCCTCCAGCATCCTGGCTGCACATCTCAGCCTGGCATGCCAAATCTGAACATGTTCGTCTGAACACGTTAAGGGATATGTGACAGCTTCAGTCAAATCACAACATTACTGGAGAATGAGGTACATCAACAAGAAAATACTATGAGGGTGAGATCACCTTCTCCTCAGTCAGTTCAGCATGGGTCCTGCCAAATTCTGTGCCAAGCAGCTGCAAAAAACCCAGAAGCTTTGTGCAAAAAGTGGCTACTGAACATGCCCACGTGCTGCCAGTATTTTAGGTGTTGTCTATCCCCAGTTACAAAAGCATCAGATCATGCAAGCTACAGAAGGCCTATGCCCAGGTATCCAGAACAGAATCAATGTCCTGCTTCATTTGTGTTGAGTTGCTTGTACAGACATGCCCCAAGCTCAATATAACCACCACTAGTAATCAAACGGAAGTTGTGAGAAGAAAACATGACAGTAGCTGCTTTTGCCTTGATATGATCACACACATACTGGAAAAGTTAAACCAGTATGTCAGGTAAGCATGTAAGTGTCCCATTGCACTCAAGTGCCTCTAACACAGCCACAGTTATGCTTTAAACAACACTAATTAAAGCATCAGCCTGGACAGATTTTATTATATTTAAAATATTTTTATGCCCTTTCTCTCTAAGAAAATCCTTCAGAACAGATGGCCACATTTTTATATCAGCACAGGAGGATTTCTAGCTCAGGTGATGGCTGTGTTGCATGGTCAGACGTGGCAATCCTACTTTCTCACTTCATACAGTAACACTGAAACTGCTTTCTTGGTTTTATCCCCAAGGTAAATTGGTCTGGAAAGTCTGCAGAAGATCTGTTTTACTGTTTGGAGATTATGGGAGAACAAGGGAAATATGTTTCAATGAAAAAAAAAAATTGTAAAAGAGCAAAATAGAGAGGTGAAGCCTACAAATTCAGCACATGCCTCAACTGCTGAAGAGAAAAATGACAGGGTGGGGGAGAAGGAAAGAAAGAAAGAGTGTAAGCAGTTGTGGTGGAAAAGACACTTAAACAACCTGAGGAAATCATACCCTGAGCACCACAGGTATTGAGACAGCTGTCTCTCCTTCCTTTCCAGACTTAAAGCAATGTTTAAGGAATATGCGTGAAAAAGGCTGCAATAGCTTTGAAATATGCAGAGTTTTAACCTGCAAACTGCAGAATCAGAAGCATTTTGTCCTAATGTCAGCAACACAGAAGTACTGCTAAAGTTCTCAAAAAAAAAAAAAGTAGATTCCATCACTTGCAGTTCTGTGTATTTGTTTTGTATCTGTACACTGCAATTGTCCAATAGCTCACAACAACTCAACAGCACAAGTGTAGTCATTGCTACAGTAAGGGTAAGAGTCTCAAAATCAGGAGTTAAGAGAAGAAAATAGATTTATGGCATTAAGGAAAGGAAAAAATTATATATGCTATGCTAAAAGGGCTGTTCACTAAGCATTAGACAGACACTTCATTCACTGTCAAAGAATCTGAAATACAAAGAATTGATGTATATGAAATGTAAAATACTGAAGGGGAGAAGGAAGGGGGAGGGATTTATCCACATATCTTTCTAAGTAGGAATAGTACCTTAGCCTCAAATTTTTGAGCTCAAGGTTTATGAACAGAGGTCATTGGAGGGCTTTAAGTTAGCCCCACTGCTCCCTTCAAAGTGTGAAAATTAAAATGAGCTGTATTGCAAAAACCAACTCTTTTCAATAATTACTACCATGCTACTGCATCTGGAGATATCTGAATGACATACCTCTCCATTACCAAAAGGTAACTGCATTTTCATTTTGACTAATATAATTTTAAAAACCATCATACCAGGTGCCTCATATTTGGAAAATCTTGAAAGCTTTTAGATGTACAAACACCCTTCCCACCGCTCTTGGCTTTTCTTTTATTTACCCTACTGGGTATACAACAATTGATGCTTCTTCAAAGCAAGGACTTCCCAGCTGATTAGCTGTGCTGAGCTGGCTAAGCTTATTAAAGGTGATTAATGCATTCAAGTATTTTTCCCCTCACTTGTTAGTTCAATTTCTTTCTCATTATGCTACTGGTCTTTTTATATTAAAACAGACCACCTGGATAGCAAAGAACTTCATAATCTTGGTCCAACAAGATCAACACCTGTTGTACATGTAATTAATCATAAGACAGTGCATGGCTGTATTCAGTTAAAAAGCTAAGATTATCTAACAACAGAAGCAATACACCACGTTGGCAATCAGCATTTGAATCTTTAAAGTGCAGTTAAAAAAAAAATCAGAGAAGTGAGTCAGTACAAAGGGGCTCATAATTATTCTCTCTCCATATTTAGGAGTCCATATGGGATTTGTGACGTATAAAAGTCAGCATAGAATTTTCTGATGAAAAACTCAGTTCTAAAAAAATTCATATTCTTCTCAAGGCTGAGAAAAATCAAATGGTCTTTCTGTCAATGACATTTTCACTCTACACAAAGAAATCAAAGAGGGTTTGGATATTGTATTACAGAAGGAACCCAGAGGTTCAATATAGTTTACTAGTCTGAACATGGATTGAGAACCACAAAGTCCAATCGCATCTCTGTCTTTAACTCACTGTGTGGTTTGGCAAGTAGCTTAACTACTTTGACTGCGTTTCTTCATCTGTACAATGTGGGAAAAAATACTTACTAAGTTGATTAGAATTTTACAGGATTTAATGTATGTAGCATGCTTCCAAATGCTAAAGCCTCATATGAGTATTATTAACTTAGCTATGGTGCATTGAAGTGGAAAATACATGTCCTTTTTAACAGTGAAAAATCCACAAGGAGGAGATTCCTTGTAAAAGATAAGACCATAAAAATTATAACTGCTTGGTTTTTTTTAAAGAATTACAGCAGCACAATACATACAGGAAAAATATAAGGCATATAAATACCAGCAAATGAATAAAGCACCTTGGACAATAAAAAAAAAAAAAAAAAAAAAGCATCCTAATCCTAAAGCTCAGGCTATCAGCCTAACACATTTGATATGGACTTGACTGAATTTTCATACTGGAAGATTCAACTGTTAACTCTGCACTGTTAAGACAGAGTGAATGGACAAGAACAAAAGGTAAATTAGATCTTATTAGCACTGTAAAGGTGGTTAAGACTCACCAAAACCAACTGTACTCTGTACAATCTACAGTAAGGGGTGGGAACTAAATGGTGAATTAAGCTGAACACAGAGAAAATGCACACATTAACAGTAGCAATTTTGCCTTTTTCGGGTTCCTCAGGGATCAGGAGCATTGCGGGTTTATCACATCGTGACCCTCAACGGAGCAGGTGCTGAGGGATTCATACCAAGGCTGCTGGCTCCTTTATAGCTAACAGCACACAGGTCTGCCACCTGCATGAGTAAAGTTCATAAATCTCTCCTGTTAAACGTGCAGCCCACACTGCCAAGTTTAACAATCCAACTGAAAATTCATTCAAGCTCAGTCAGATAGTACAATATTTAACACAAATCAGAGAAGTCCCAAGACAAAAATGCTCTTAATTTTCTTGTTTGCTTGTTCTCATCCATCCCCCATCCTGCCAATTTTCTGATCTCTAAATTCTTAACTCTTTCCAATTGCTTCCCTCAAGATTTTATTTGCCATCAGTAGATGAGAAGAAATGGACACAAATGATCTTTTTCTAAAAAAATGCACAATATATGTATGGATCTACTGTGAACTTTTTTCTTCCTTCTCTTTTACTTTGTGTGTTTTCTGTTTAAGAAAGCTAAAGATGCGCAAATACATTCTTGTCTAAAAGCAAGTAGCTGATTTCAAATGGTTTGATTTCTCTCTTCCAGAGTGAGGGAAAGCCTTTAGGTCACATAATAGTATAGGACATACATCATACAAGCTGAGGCAGGCAGAAGGTCCCACCCATTCTTCCTGAACAATTCTCATTGTTATCACCTGCTCAGCACCGAGCTGCAACCAGCTCATTACCACCTCTGCCAAGAGCTAAGGAAGCAAAGGAACCACTGAACACAGGTCCAATGAGAAGACAATTAGAGATACAAGGATACAAGTATCAACCAAGCTTCAGTGATACTGCAACCCACATCATTTTCATAACCTTCCATCTTGGATGCAGGGAAGGGACTGAGGAAATTACAAACAATCTTCAGGGTTTACAAACAGAGGGAATAAACGCCATCCTTTTCACGTTGTCCTGTTAAAACTGAAAAAGATAAATCCTCCTAATGACTGACATCAGAGAGACCCTAGTGCAGATGTAATGAAGACTGCTTCTGATGATCGTGTTGTGCCAGACACTCATAGCAAAGATCACATGTGCAGACAGACACACTCCCAAAATTTGACTGATGCAAAAAGTGTCTGGGAATCTAGACAATTCACATCAGTTTCTGCAGATGTCTCACTTGTTATCTTAAACAAAACCATATCAAAAACCTTGGTGTGTTTAATTTGCAGTTGCCAATTTCAGCTTTTTCACTCTCAGCAAGTTATGGCTACGCTGCCAGTGCTGTCTGCTTAATTCAATCCACTACTCGTTCAGTACAAACTCACCCTTCTGTGTTTGTGAGAAATAAGCAACGTACATAACATGACAGTGCCTTGACAGTGCCTGCACTTCCTTATTCCTCTGGCCTTCTGAGGGAACAAAAATAACATTGTCATTTAACTCCCCCCATTCCAAGACTTTTTTTTTTTTTTTTTAAATGCACACTGTCACTCAATGGTAACTTTTCTGCCCTTCCTGGATATTGTCTCACTCACCTATACAGTATTTCTATCTCAAAGGGACTTGGGCCCTGCAGTCACCTTTGACTGTAAGCATTGCCAAGCATGCCAGGAAGCGTGGGTGGACCATGTGCAGATAACACTCAGTTCTGGAAAGGGACACACAAGTAATTCACACACAGCAATCAATCAGTTGCACACCAAGCTCCTCCTGGTAAAGTCAAACAAGACATTTTTGATATATTACATTAATACACTATCTTTTTAAAATATTCCCATAACATTACATATAAATAAGTGTGATGGTACAAGAGAGGGATATGGCATTTGAAGTTTTTCAAAGAAATATTGTTTCCTTTTACAGATGGAACAAGCGTTGTTTAGATTTTTCTCTGCATCTTTTCCCAGACAGATTTTTCACTGTTACTGATAAACAAGGGAACAGACAAGGGGAAAAGATGAAAGACTTGTAAGAGTTTTTTATATTTTCTGTAGAAGTTTAATTTAGAAAATTTCCAGTAGATAGACTTTATAAAATTAATATAGATCTAATAAATAATAATTTAAAACCCCCTTTGCTTTTAAAGAGGAACTTTTGGAATAATAACTGTTTAATTCTACTATCCAAGCCAGTCTCCATGTAGTCTCTGCCTCTGGATAGCTCATTCCCACCTTTGATTTCAAATTTGATACAGTATTTCCCTTTATTTCCTAAACTGCTCTAAACCAGAAAATAAAATCCACACAAATTTTCCTGCCCTGTTAACTAGCCTGAAGACTGTCTCCCAATTACCATTTCATCTAAGCTTCCCACTGAACAACTCCCACCTGCTGCTCACAAAACACGCCAGCTCCTACTTTCATGCACCTGAAGCTACAAGAATCTTCTCCCAAGCTGCAGATGGAATGCCAGACAAAATGATGTGTTTGTAATGATGCAATTGCCTGTACGGATGGATGTCAGAGGGGAATGATGAAGAGGTAGAACACCTCACAGCTGGGGAGCAAGCTCCAAAGCAGACCAGCCTTGCAGTGCCTGTAATTCCACCATCCATGGGATGATTGCTCGGGGTGGGTGGGAGGAGAATGCAGAGCTGCCAGTGCAGCCGACTCGGGCATGGCTCTGCAAGCCACCAGCAGCCACAGTTGCCATTATGGCCTGGGGATGCAGCAGAGGCATCAAGGACTGAGCTACTCCTTCATTTTACAGATGGTTCATTAACTGGGTGGAAGCACATGAGAGCACTTGGAGAGCAATAGGAAGAGGCAAGGGGCAGGAGAATTAGACAAAAGTTGTTTGGCAGCAGCTTCCAGATGAACTAAAAATCACACACAGCAAAATAGCAAGGATGTATTTGCCAGCTGAGAGTGGCCACATGCCAAGTCTGAGGTCTTAAAAATTAACTGCTTTTGAACTATACAAGAAAAACAACAACAAAGATCTCTTATTTAAGCTCAAAAGATTTTTCATGCCTATCTAAGCTACTAATGAGGAAAAAGGAGGAAAGAAAGAGACAATATCTTCAGGCTGAGGCTGAGAATCAGAAGAGTCAACCCCTAAGCAATATGTTTGATTATATATTAATATTAGAGTCTTAATTACACTAAACAAAAACGAAGCATCCATTTCAACTCCCCTGATAAATAATTCACACACATACATACAGAAACCTAAGTAGTAGTTCTCACATATCCCTACTCAAACCACCCTTCAAAACCAGTTTTTAGGCAGATCCTCTCAGGTCCAAGAACACCAAGGATCAATGAGAGCATTTCCCAGCTTTTTTTTTTTTTTTTTTACAACAATTTAGTGTCTGAAAACCCACTTGGAAATCAGCCCTCATGCAACTTCACATTTGTCAATTTTTTTTGTACTGCTTGTTACACACTTCTACTTAAACGCAAAAAAGTCCCTGTACAACATTCGGTTGCTACTTGCAAAGACTAAGGGTGGTGACAAAAGCTGATACCCTTCCAATGTAAGAATTTGTACTGAGTCACACAGGAGTTCCAAAAACATCTTAGGAACCAGGAGCTGGACTTTCTTTTTTCTGTTCCTTCTCTCTACCTTTTTTTTTCTTCTTTTATAGTGACAAATTACTTATGCGTATTTTTACATTTATATCATATAATGATGACATTATGTTTATACATGTGCCCTTCAGAAGGCTAAACTTCAGATAATGAATATCATAAATGTTCAGACTGAGGGAGAAGTATGGCTTCAAATACAGAAAGCTACTGAAAATTTTTATTGTGAGATTTTTTTCCCCTTATAAGCAAACATACAATTTATTTATCATATGTAAATAAAAAATTTTAACATCTTGAACTGCTGACCCAATAAGAGAATTCCTAGCAGCTTCTCTTAAAAAGAATGTTGCAGAGCCCTTTCCATTTCTACTTTCAGTAAATTTTTCAAGCATTCAAGACAACATTTTGGATGCTCAGCTGTGATTACTTTGCTAAAATGTAATGCTACATACATTAACGAGTTTAATTCTTGGAATGCAAAAATGGTTTCTCTTTCTTTTTAGCCATAATTTGACAGTGAAAATTGCAAATTTACCTCTCTGCCAAAATAAGTTTACCTTCCAACCAAACAGGGCGTTTCTTCCACAGAAAACCATGAATGACTAAACTATGAAAAACGAAAGTTGGCAGGTAGCCTTTCTGAATTTATGTGCTTCCTGACCCTGCCAGAGAGAGTTAAGCTAGGTCAATATGCAAGTGGGAGAGGAAGGAAAGGATGGGGTGGTTCCAGAAGTGCAGCCTCCTTTCTCCGCAGCCAGCGGCAAAGCAGTGCTCCTACAACACATTTTTGAAGATCACTGTGTTGGATCTGTTTGAGATAGTCAAATATTTCATTTTTCACTTTCATGAGCCCAGAGATGCAAGCACGGGTGCCCAAGCCAGCTTCTACTCTGCCTGGATTTCTCTAGCACATAGTTGATATTCTGCTCAAAAATGATGTGCATCTTGCAACTGCACGACCTACCCCAGCACTGGCTGCATTTCAAAACTAAGCAACAGGAGACATCTCAAAAACCCAGTAACGTGAAGCTTCGGCAGTCCTTGACAGCTTCTGGTTTTGGACAGCTTTCAATTCCAAGGTTCCTGGTCATACCCTGGAAAAGAGAGTGGATGAACTCTGGAAGCAAAATTCTTCCCTTTCTATAACCTTCTCCCCTTGTTACAGCAAATACAGGGCGTCTTCTCTTCTTTCTTCCTATCTAAATTGAGATTTCTATCCCTTAAATATCTACTTCACAAACACACATGACTTTTCAGCACATCCCTGCCTCCTCCAGCTCTGACACCCACTTCATCGCAAGCATGACACAGACGTTTAAGGCAAGAGTATACGGGTGCAGCGGGGACATGAGGCACACCCTAAATCTCACGAGCAGGATGGAGACCTTCTTCTGAGATCCTTTTTCCCCTAACCATGAAGGACTACATCCCAGAAAGCTTTCAGAGCCTTCTAGAAATGGAATAGGGCTGCCCACCATTCAGAAGTCAAGGGAATGTTTTGATTTCCCACATAACTGACTTGACCCATGTTTCCCACAATCACAGATTTGTCAGCTGATTTGGTTGTCACTTTAATTACGTATTTGCTGTGGAGAAGGAAAAAAAGACTTTGTTTTCACACATCTCTGGTCCTATCATATCAGAGCACTTATCTTTTATGCTGTGCTTACCTAGTCTGCAAGCTAAAATATTCAGAGAAATGTTTTCTTCTGGGTTGTACCTCCTCAAGAGCTCAATATTTCCTAGCAGCATACATTTCTAATGAAATTAATGAGATGGTTTGGAAGTTACCTGTGAGAAATCTAGAATCTCACCAATTAAAACTTGCTGAACTGGGACTGTGGTGAGTTACGACCAATGTGGAAACTGCCACTACTTGCAACACAACCTTCTTTCATTAATGTAAATGCATACATTTGAACCATAGGTTTTATTACCAGGAACAATTGCACAAGCAGAACATTTCACTCTTATTCACTGCCTCAACCAAACTACCTAAAGAAGAATTTTCTTACAGCAGGTCGGCATCTAGAGAAGCCCCATACCCTCATCATGCAACTTAATAAACATTAGGGAAGAAGAAATAAGTAACATGAAGATATAATTTATGGTAGAGGACTATAATCTTTCTCTCCACTATTCTCTCAAAGAGTGTTTCCATATATCTAGGAGCCATTGACCTCAAAGTATAACAACTTGCAGGTCAACATCTCCAAGGCTTAGCCAGCTCAGTCAGAAGTTTAACCTTCTAAAAAAGCACCACCACACTTGTTTTCTGTTTAGCAAGTCCCCAGAAAGCCATTCTTGTTATAACATGGAATAGCCACAATTAAATATGGTTTTGAGATTAATTTAGGACATGTTTCCTAATATTTTGCCCAAACTCCACTCCTGAGTAGTGTGAAAGAGATGTATGTCTATTACCATCAGCTTGGTTGTACCAATATGGTGACTCTTCCCTCCTCTACAGCTCCTAGAATAATTTCGAGATATAAGAAATTTGGGGGTTTCGCTTTCCCTACAGTCACTTCCCATACAGATATTCTGAGAAGACACCGCTGGGACAAAGGATCAGCCACCCAAAAGTGACACATGGCAAGTAGCATTGCCTGGATGAGGGGAGAACAAGATGGGCTAAAGCACAGCTTCATGGACACCTTGGATGACATCAGAGGAATCCCCAAGGTTGACACTATTTTAAACAGTGGCAATCTCTGAGAACATCTCAGCAACCACCTGATGAAGAAATGTTCACATCATGAGAATGTAGCTGCTCTCTGGCACCACTTAAATGCACTTGTCCAAGCATTAACCTGATGACCAATTCCCCTTCTTGCAAGGAAAGGAAACTAACACACACACTTCCCAGATATGGAAGGAGTTTTCTGGTATATCCTCAAGATTTTCTAGTTTCTTTTTTTGCAGGTTTCTTTCTCTTATCTTAATCATGTAGCATCCATTAGTTGGAGGCTGTTTTCTTGCTAGAGTGAAACACATAATTTACTGAGGAAGTCTCAGTCCATTGCAAGTTGTCCACAATCACGTTTGTGGTTTTCTCACCAAATTCTTTACGTGAAAAATAATCACACTCATAGGCAGCTTGTGTGCAGATTGTTCAGAAACTGATACTTAAGTCTTGTTGGTCAGTTTGAGCAGACCGATTTTTGCCTTTTTTTTTTGGAAACGAAATGTTTCTTAAAAAAAACAGATTAAAGGGGAATCATGCATATTCACAAGTTCACAGTTTGTTCATAATGAATATTTTATACCAAAAAATTCTGCTCCAACCATTCATCTAAACTTGATAAAATGAGTCCTTCTTCAAACAAACAGACAAGGGCATTCTCCAAGAGCAGGTGAGAATTGAAGTAGCAGGTCAATTACATGGCAAAGGTAAATTTATTCTTCAAACAACAAGAAGCCAAACTTCCAGAGGAACTTCATTTTCCTCTGAACAGCCTCATTGTATTTGCTATCAGCTTGCAGCTACAAAGTTAGGCCAAAGAGATGCACTCAGATTTTGAGATCACTTTGAAAGCTTGTTTTATTTTCCTAGCCCCACTTTTCATCTCAGTTCCAACCTCAAATATGTGAGTGCTCTCCCATATGCTCTGCATTCCACCCCTATAAAGCAGGTATTTCAATTGCGGATTAAATGTTAATACTACATGATCATTCATGTAGAGTATGCACATATAAAAAAATATGTTGTTGTTCATTTATCAGCAGTCAGTTAAGTCTGTAAAATATGAGGCAATCCCTTAAGGCTCCAGGAAAGTTCTGCTGTGCTCTGATATGGCAACATAATGTTTTTGTTGTATCCTGGTAGACAGGGAAGATGTTTCATTGACAGCAAAAGGCTGGTAGTGGTTACACCTTTCAGCCGAAGGCTGATCAGAATGGAGTATCTGCTCTTATCTGGAATCATCAGTTGTAAAGATTTCAAGCATACATGTAATTTTTATGCAATTTGAGCCTTAGCTTGTAGCTATTTTAGCATTGAAAAAAATATCCTTTTAAGTGGATTATTTGCAAAGTGGCAGCTGATCAGAAAGTTAGATGCATCCCACAAAAAAACAAACCAAAACAAACAAAAACCAGGGACAAATAGTTCCCAGCAAAGGTCAGCTTCTTGACCACATGAATGAGATACCCCACCACACAGCAATTCCTATTGCATAAGTCAGTTTTAAGAAGATTGCCTTGCTGTTGTCAGGGGATGTGCGACAGATTCACGATTTTCTGCGCTTGACAGCCAGAGTACTTGTCACTTAGTTCCATCTGGTAGAGAGATAACATTTCATTAATGTTCATGCTTAACCTTATAGCTCAGAGCTTTGACTCTGCGAAGTCCTGAGCATCACTGAAAAGGTGCTGAACACTCCGCACCCAACTAATTTGGCACATTTCAGCTGCCTGCAGGATCAAACCCTGACTTTTCTTGGGAAAGATATGGTATTTCCTCCTCCTGCCTCACTCCTGGACTCTTTCCATTTTTAAACTCTCTCACAGAAGAGAGTTAAAATCCATTGTAATTGGCCAGGTTGCCATTTTCAATACAGATGGTGCAAAATAACTTTACAAAAATATGACTTGCTGAGCCAACTGGACAGGAGATGTCAGTGAATATTAAATAAATGCTTACAGGTCTCTTGGGCAGCAGGTTATATATTTTTGTGGCTTCAGCAAATCAAACCCTTCAGTCCTGTCACCGCATTTAGTATGGATTATCCTAGGCCTGGACATTTGGAAACAAATTAGGAAAACAGAGCCAGGATTCCCTGGTTCCCTCCCCATTCTGCCATGGGCTTTGGCTCTGCCTCCACGCACAGACCCCAGGTTGTCACAGAAACCCAATGCAGGACTAACTTATCCACCCATGTACAAACTATCCCCCAAACAGGCTTTCCTCACAGGAATATGGTCTGATCCTGACCTTGGTCAAGTCACTTAACCTCTGCTAATCCACCTGTGAAATGGAACTAATGAAATACAGGGGTATTGTCAGGCTTAATTATTTAATACTCTTTCAGGTACCTAGAGATCCTTGTGGGAGAGACAGTGTACAGCTGCACAGCATTATTATTTTATTAAATGAAGTACCTATCAGTATTTCACCCTCAGCAGAATGACTGCTGAGACTGAATTGCCTCTTCACATTAGTTGTACGCCTTGATGAACAAAAATGCATTAAGAAGTGGTGCCGAGGGAAATGAACTTATGCTTCACCCAGCAATTCTGCAAAATGATGTCACCAAATCTTTGAAATGAAGCTTATTTGAGTTTCTGGGGAAGGGGCTGCAGTTCACCCCCAGTTTGGGGGATGGCCTGGGTGGGAAAGACTCACTGTTGCCTGTAAGCAAAGAGCAGATGAGCAGGCAAGAGTTTCTGGTAGTGTCTTGGCTGTGTTCAGGTTTTCCAATCTGATAGTGGTCCAAATAAACTCCTGATCCGTTAAAAGGAAGAATACACACAGTCTAAAACTCAAACGTCATTAATGCACAGCATCTGAGGAAACAAAGACTTCTTGGACAATAAGTTACCCAAATTACAGCCACACATGCTGCAGGGGAAGGACAGATGGTACAAGAACTGGAGATACAAGAAACAGATTTGTGACCACAAGGAAAAAGAATCAGGAGACATTTTTACCCAGCTAGAAATATCCAATATTTAGCAAAGCAAATACCAAGGAATCCTTCTTGAGGGGAACAAAAAAGAAAGATTGAGAGGACAGAGAGAAAAAAAGAAATCGTTATGATAGGAATTAAGCAGCTATGAAAGGAGGCCTTTCAGCTTTCCTAAAAAAGCAAGTAATACTCAAGGACTCCACAGTAGGAAATACAGAAAGAAAATTTAGCAACGTGCACAAGGACAACAGGCTGGTATGCTCCCTCCCCGAAACACAACCATGAGACAGAGGCAAAACTGAGTGGGAGGATGAAGTCACCTGGCAAACCTCCACTGGTGATGATACCTTTGGAATAAGTGACACAGCATCCCGTTGTATTACATGGCTTATATAAGACTTCAGGGAAATGTAAAGCCCAGATGGGGGAATCTTAGTCCACGTTGTTTTAGACCACCAAAACACATCAGGAAGCAGGATGATTTAATCCTTGAACACTTGTTAAACGTCCAGAACTAAAAACTGCATTACATGACTTTAGATTGCTGGAAGCCCTCACAGATTGTAATGAGACGTTTCTGAAAAATCACAGGTAATATTTAACATAACATTCACGTACGAAAACCTTGACACATGGACTTTCTATTTTGTATTTGCTATGTTTTTAAGAGTTCAAAACAAACTAGCTGCCAAACCACATATCAGCAGTCCCCAAAATGACAATTTGGACCCAAACTCACTCAGCATCACTGCAGGCAGCCCATAGCCAGCAGTACTAATAAAGTTTTGTTTCAAAAGATGGGGATAATGCTTAGTAGGTGCAAGAGATACAAATGAAAAACTGAATTTTTAATGAGGAGCTAAACCCATAAAGCCAATGCTGCTTCCTCAAAGAAGTCAAAACTATTTCTGCTGCTTCTGCAGTGTTACTGACAATTTAACCTCTTCCTTGTAGTAACTAGTTTTCAATGTTCTTTGAGTTTATTCTCGTGTATGTGAACTACAAAGATGAAGTACTTCTCACTAGAAATGAAGATTTCCAACTTTTTCTATTGATGGGGAAGAATATTCATTATTAAACACTGTTAAACAATGTTTGTTAGTGAACAGGTCCAGATAATTTGTAACTAAAAATACCAAAGACAGTCAGCTGAAAAATGTCTTACTGATGTTATTATTATTTTTTAGAGTGGAACATCAAATCAGTTCCAGAAGATCCCAAAGATAAAGGTAATTACACAAAGTGATAAATATTTGAGTGGTCAAAAAACCTGTGCATTTTTCAGAATAATGTGGCTGAGTGAAAACAAACCAAAAGCACAATAAACCTTCTAATAAAAAAATTCAAATTGTTGTTTTAATCAACACCTGTCAATATTATTTTAGTGAAAACAATTATATTAAACATGCAAATGTAAAATTTTACACATATATATAAAATACATAAATACTTTGCAGAAGTGACAAGATCAATACAGCTACTCACAGAGAAATAAAGGGATTGCAGCATTTGGTCCAGTGTGACATTTTGACATTAGAATGTTGCAACAGTATGAGTAGCACACATTTCCCAACTAATGTATAATTAGCTACGGTACAGAAGGCAATCACAGAGGGGAGTTCTGAGCAGCTCTCCACATCTGAATGCACATCCAGCTTTGAAACTTTCACTGACATAAAATTATCATGTACAAGACAAACCATCATAAAATGCATGAGACACCCCCCTAGGACTGACAGATAGTAAATAACAGTAAATGTAGGACTGCAGTACAAAATAATTCACATCAGTCACTAACTTGGACTCACTCAAACAGTGCATTTCTGTACAAATGTAAAAAACCACAGGAACAAGGAAAATCAGATAGAATAGAGAATCAGGTACTTCTGCAGTTCTAAAAGCTAATGTTAGAGAAGTCATCCATGAGTAAACCATGCTGCTCTTAAGTTTGCGGGGGACTGGTTTTGCATCTGCAATATTATGATATGTAAAGTCAAAAAACAGACAAAAATGGAAGTGAGAGAGGATCAGATTTTCAGATGGTGTCAGCACAGCACTGCTATACCAGCTGAAGACAGCCCTTGAAGTCTGTAAAGGCCTTTGAGCCACTTGGACAGACAATACCATACAAATGCAAAGTGAGGTATCCCTGCACATTGGTGATGAATCACTCCTTTGTTCCTCCTAAGAACAAAGATAAACAAAGTGAGGGACCTAAGTCAATACAAAAGCAAGAAAAAATACATGCAGATACAGTAATGTCCCGTTAAAATACACTTAAATGTTCATTTTCCTCTTCTCTTGCTTCCAAACAAAGGTTCTCCCTCACCCCAAAAGTCTGCAATACTGATGTTGATCTCGCTTGCAGTGCAAGGGAAGTCACGCACTTAGACATATTTTTGCACAAGGCGGCAAAAATCAGTCATCAGTTATTTGCTGGGTTGTTCCTTTCAGCAAATCAACAGTGCCATAAATGCAGAAACATTTTCAAGCTTTATCAAGTATAATCTGACAACCCCCTCTGGTAAAACTACAGATATAAATAAGCATATTCTTCACACGCATTAGTCTGCTCCTCATGACAAGGCAGGGGTGACCTACAGGCTAAGAGATCCTATATACCCTGTCTCCTTGGGCCATCTCAAGGTTTTCACTACTGCAGAAGTTGCACTTTCCTTCCCTTTTATATTCATAGCTAACCTCTATTTTCAGTGTAACATTGGGTATCCTGAAGGCTTCCCTTAGTGCATTTAGAATTTGCTATATATATCTAATTGCTTTTGCCCACTAAAAAATAAAAAAGCCTATTATTAAACCAACTGCCACATAATATTTTCCCATCCCCTAGTAATACTTCTCCAAGAGAGAATAAATTCCTTAGCTGTATGTCAAGGATAAGTCACAGAGGTCATGACACCTCCAGTGTCAAAGGAGGCCAGGGACCAAGCTCAAGCATCCCAGTTGCCCACGGTAGTCTGCTGTTAGCTCAGTCTGTTTCAAGCCACCTCCACTCCTTCCAGGACAAGCCTCTAAGGAGAGGACCACCTCTACAGCTGGAGGGGATCAGCCAGTGCTGTTTGAGCAGTACAGGCAGCAAGGCAATGACCAACCCACATCCGTACAGGAACCCTGAAGAAAGGTCAGCCACCACACTTAGGCACATTGCACCCCATTAAGAACAAGCACCAGAAGTGGAAACACTATTCATCAAGTTGAAGGACACAAAGAATTTGGGAAGAGGGAAGGCAAAGTCAATGAAATCTCTCTAATGCTGCTACCAGTCCAGTCATATTTATTCCCTTTTTGGATTGCCCGGGTCACTGCCTATGAAAGCAGTCCCAAATCCAAAGATTTCATGACTTTAATATAAATCATCAAATTACACAGTTTAAGTGTGTGGCTCCATTATTCCTCTGTGCTCAAAAAGTTTAAGCCATTTACTCAGAAAGAATGAGAGTGCAGCCAGTCAAGCACATCATGAACAAATACCAGCTAGTTACAGAGCAGAGCCCTCATGAGCAACTCATCAGCTGAAAAATGTTCAGAAGCAATTTGGCAGACACTAAGAAGTTGAAAATAGAAGAGAGGACTGGATTATGAAGGATTTAAAAATGGAAAAATACAAAGATAGGTTTTGCCATTAGTTATTTGATCATCTTCAGCAATATGTGAAAAGATTTATCCATTTTGATGTCTGTTTATTCTTCTATTGTTCCAGAAAAGACATCTACGTGTTGCTACATGGTATTCAGTAATAGCATTACTCCCGTCTTAATGTGTGTTTTTCAGCCAAACTGTACCTTAATTAAGTTATGTTATCTAATCCCAACAGCTGATGAATTATCTGACATATTTTATACCCTCTGGTATTGAATCTGACAGGACAGGATCTATTACTCTACAAACTCCTGAACTCATATTTAAACTTTCCATTGTCATGAAAACAAGTTTCCTGCATTTATTGCTTGAAACTCCATGAAAAATTATAACAAAGCAGTGTTCATTTCAGGTCAGGAACTACCAGGAAAGGATAACATACAGCTCAGCATGCACTAACCCATACACACCCCAGCAGTAGTAAGGCAGTCAGTAGAAGAAACAGGATGCAAGAATTTAAAATTATTTCTACCTCCATGGCTTCATGGACAACACAATATATATTCCTGGTCAAACATTATTTGAGTTTTGGCCTATATGGGTCCAGGGCTGCTGCATGTGAGATTTTTCCAGAAAGTACTAAACTCGCATTACTTGGGAAACTCCTTCTGCAGAGCAGAGCTATCCACAATATCTGAAGTGTCCAGGTGCTATGATGAGCAGAGAGCTGGGGGAGGAGGGGTGCAATCTACGTGGCTGCCACTACAAATGGATCTTGAAGTGTACAGATAGCATATCTTCCCTTTTCCCAAAGGGCTGTAAGACACTCCACTGCTCATGATAACACATTTTCACAGGCTACTTTAACCCCTCAAGGAGGTACTTAATGAAGTAGAATAATACAATAACTGGTCTTCTGCTGGGATTTTGGCCTCCAGATGCTGATAGAAAGCCTGGTTTCTCATACCCCTTGACTTTGGCAGGATTTCTAAAAGCATCAAAAAGAATGACCGGCACAAACTCAAATGCACACCCAGATCTAGGCTTAGTTGTGTTTACTCTGGACATCTCTGTTATCAACTGTGAGTTACCACAGGAGCCAAGGATATTGCATTACCATCCCCTCTTTACAGCAGTAAAGCTCAAGCACAGAGCAGTTAATGGATTTGCCCACGGTCCTGCATGTGACCTGACCCACCCCCCAGCGAGTCCTGCAGCACTGACCTTGCATTCCCCTTCATTCCCTCATCACAGAGGCATTTCTGCACCATCTCCCACACCTTCTCTCATGCTTGGAACAGCTTTCTAAGCTCTAGTCAGCACACATCAGCCCCTCACCTCATTCAAACAGCTCCTGAGAAATCCCTTTGCCTACAAACATCAAAGAGCAGGCCCTGCACTGAGCTCATCGTTCACACGGCATGAGAATCTGGCCCCCCGTGTTGGTATAAGCAGAGGACCCAATAAAATATAGGCGCATCAAAACTCAAACTACAAATCTGCAAGCTGCAGTAGACTGCTCCTTCCTCTTCTAATGTCTCCTATACTGTCATTTGTCACATCATTTGTCTATCATTTAGACCAGTAAGTAATTCATGATAGGGACCCCAGGCTCCGGCTATTTCCTCAATCATACCTAGAGCAAACATAGAGATTATACAGCAAGATAGAGAGTCCTGAGTCTCGTGCTGTAACAGCGCAGTCCAGTTTCAGACAGCCTGACCAAAATGCCATGAATGCATGGAAGAAATGGAAACTTTCTTTTGAAAAGGTGATGCCTGGACACTTTCCCCGGGTTGAACTTACTTTTCTACGAAGCGCGTGTTGAGAGAGAAGCTAAGCCTGCTGAACTTTCTCCGAGACTAAAGAAAGCATATCTGTCCAGACATGAGTTGTCCCAGTGAACAATTTTTCTCATTCTGTCCCCGGGCTTTCTAACCTCTCCCCTCAACCAGCAGAGACATCCAGGGCTGAAGCTGTTCAAGCACCCTGGTCTCTAGAGGTCCAAGGTACCACACGATCAAAGCTGCTACTGCAAGCACCTCCCCAGGATTACGGCATACTAAGAAAGCAGGGCAAGCTTCCTGGTACTCACAGAATTGCTACATATGCAAGGAATAATGCAAAGTGTCTCTTTCATTACTCTTGGAATATACCATAGCATATAGGAATCCTTCATTTGCAGCTCCCCTGGATGGCCTCAGAGCTCCTGCTTGCTTTTCACAAAGATGAGTGAAGCCAACAGCACAGGTTAATCCCAGGCGTAACTCACTAGAATAACTAACAGGTTGGGGAACTTGTTTGTTTATCAACGGGAAGGGAGAAAAAGGAAGCAGCAGCTCCTTATTTGCTGTGGCTTCAGTGCAAAGGGCATTACTTACTGACACACAAATCACCCAAATTTGCAACTCTCTAAGGTGTAGCTGCAAAAATACTTTAGAGAATTATCACAGGGTGAAAGCAATAATTTTGGCAGTGCTGATGAAAAATCTGATCTCTTTACCTAAAGGCACCTTTGCTGCCAGGCCATCTCAGCCCAACCCTGACCTGCAGGGCTAAGTTTCTCACAGGAGATGAGAGCAGAAGTTGGTATCTGCAGCCTTGATCTCTTCTGAGTCGCCCAGCTCACAGCAGAGTTTTGTTGGCAGTGTTGAAGCCACAACACTGAAGAGGTTCCTGCAGTGAGCAGTCACCAGGCACACATTTAATTTTCTTTCTAACAGCTGCTGTAAACTGGGCTGGATTCACATGTTAAAAAAAAAAAAAAAAAATGCAGCTCAATGCCATCCCATCAGATGTCCAGGCAAAAAAAAAATTATTTTTTGGAGAGAGATTTGTTTATGGAAGGACGTGCCAGTGTCAACAAAACTCCAATATCTTGGAGCTCACTTGAGTGTGCAACACTGCATTTGCTGCACTCCCATGTCTCCTGAGCCAGCACCTCCACCTCTCTGCACTTTCAGAGGTGGACTTAATTAACTATAGCAATTAATCAGGCATCTCAACTCCACCCAATCTCACATGTCACCTTGCAGCATATGCTTCAGTCTAAAATAATCTTCATAATAGCAATTACTGCAGGACCTTACAGGATTTTTGGCACAAGTGGACCATCCCATAGAAAATACCAAAGCATCACATCCACAGAGTAAGTCTCCCTCACTGCAGCTCGTGAAAGGCACATATCCCCAGGTGCATCAACCAACACTGGCAGGCCACAGAAATCCAGTTATTTGGAAACAACTGCACTACCACTGAACACCAAGGAACCTCTCAATTGGCTCCTCTTGGATCTTGGCTCACAGAATAATCTGCTATCCAAGGAGGACAGCCAGGTATGATAAAAGCTCCATTGCTATCACCTTCAGGGATCACATCTGTAGGATCTTCCGAATACTGGAAGGACTGTCCATAGCAAAAGGGCTGTCCTTGCCTGTTTGTCAATAAGAATATATTAAACCTTTTCCTGTGGTTAAATCACCACAGACAATTTGCTTCCTGAAAATAATGTGGAAAAGTGACAAAAATATAGGTTTACCATACCAGACACTTGGATCCCCAGCTCCAGCCCTGGCCAATGCTCCTTTCCCGATTTCATATCTGCTGTGATTATATGCAGAAGGATTAGTCTGAAAAGTCTTGAAGTGCACAGAAAGGTTACGAACAGTCAGTAAGGGAGCAGAGATTAGATCCCATGGGTTGTTAGGCACTAGTAGAGTGCATTTGCCTAGGGCTATTCTGTGTAGGAAAGGCTGTGTTGTGCATGACATTTTGCTAGTTGGGCAGGAACACAACAGGATATCTGACAGGAATATGACAGCAGGGTCTTTATATGGCTCAGCAATCTTCACACGGATCAATGAAGAAGCACTGGTCCAACTCAGACTGAAAAAAATGCCAAAGAAAATTTAATTACAAAGGTGGGAGGGAGTGTCTCCCTTTTTCTTTCTAAGATTCTTAAAATCCACAAAGAGCTACATATTTTCAAACTATTCTATGGCCCTTGAGGCTGATATTGCAGACAGGCTAAAAGCTGTCCCTTGTGTTTTGCTTCCTACCTGGTAGGAAGGATAAGCACAACCTGAACCCATGGCCAAACAGCTCAGGGATTCTCAGAAAATGATCTGGTGAGTGAAGAAGATGGACAGAGAGAGCAGCCCTCAGCTGGCTGCCCCACAGATCAGCTCTGCTGCAGCCAACCATGAGCAGCTTCCTTCAGCATCCACAGCAGAGTGCTGACATAACCAGACTGCAGCACCAGCTCCCCTCTGAGCTCTTTGAAGCAGAAAAGACTATGCTGGAAAAATATTCTTCATTCTGTGGGTGCCTACAGGTGTCAGTAGGGCTTCTAAAGATAATCACACTTGCTTAATCAAGGTCAGAGTTCCAGAAACAATTCATATTACATATTCAGCCAATGCTTTTCTGTCCAAACTAGTCAACTGGTATTTCCTTTTGCATTGTTTAACTTTCACCTGAAACCATAAGGCATAGCCTGCAGGGTCTGACCAGAAGATGCATACCTTATGCCATGGGGCAAGTCTTGAAGCTAAAACACACAGATCCAGAAGGTTCTGCCACTTCTTCAAATAGAGGCAGTAGGACACAAAGACACCAAAACCAAAAGCACAGCTTGCGGGTCTTGGCTCTGGCTGCAAAACCAGAGCATTCCTCCAACCCAGTCCCCTTGGAGGACAGGGTGAATGTGCAAGTGGCACCACCATGACCAGCCCCTGCTCCAAAGGAATATTATCTACCCACCACAGGCTCCAAACACAGTGCAAGGTTTAATTGGTAAGGTGACCTGCAATAGCTTAGAAGTCAAACGCTGCCAATTAAATAAAATTCTGGTGGCCCACTTAAACTCTCATTAGAAAAAGCAGAGAATCCTTGAAAATTTGGTTTGCTTAAGTTAATTAAAATTAATTGCAGAATTTTTATTATTCAAACACAGGAAAAAGTATTGTTACACAAGTCAGAGATCTTGCAACTTATGTCTTTTGGCCTAAGCTGACAAGAGATGATGATGTTGGTCTTCAAGATGTCAGTCCTCATTTTGGGGACTTAAACCTGTTAAAATATGGAGAAATTCTAAAAATAAAAACCAAATGCAGCTGGCACACAGAAGTCTACATGAGAAAGGCTTGGCAACATTCTTGACAACTATTTTATTTATCAATTTATTTAAAATCAACAGGGTTTGATATTGCACGTCAAACTTGGATCTGTCTATTGAAAGAATTGAGAACAACTTCTACAAGTCAAAATGCTTCCCTCAGGCTTTTAAATGAGTTCTGGGTTTAGGGGGAAGAATTAAAATACAAAATGGAGTTTAATTTGATTTTTTTTTTTAATAAAACTTAATGAAGGTTCAGATAACAAGAAATTAAAGTCACTGGTTTGCCCAGAAGCGACTTTTGCTTGTGATGAATTTTCACTCAGAAGAATTAAGTCCATTTCAATTGACCCAAAGCAGATATTTACAAAGAGGCATTAAATGGAGGAGTCAGGGAATCTTTGCTGCATTTAAATTGTCAGCATTTCCATCTATTTCATTTCCCATATTAAAAAGGGAAAAAGGAAACAATGAAGAGACTGGGAAAAACTGGACAGTCCCCACAGACACCAGCAGAGACTGGTTGGACACAGCCTGAGGCCAATTCCCACTACAGCATGTGCAGAGCCCTGGGCCCCACAGCAACCAAAGCCTGTCCTGGCTCTCTGTTCCTGCACCACCTTGGACACCCATGGCTGTACCAAGCCACTGCTGCAGGCCAGCGTTGGACCCCACCAGCCGCCAGTCCCTCTGCCAGGGGCCCACGGGAACTTCAGCGTCAGGAGAAACCAGGAGAAGCCAGCCCAGAGAACCTGTGGAGCGAGCACGGCCGCGTCGCACAGCTCCTCGGGAAGGCAGGGAGCAGGGCACACAGCCCTTCACTTATTCCAAGACCACGCACTTTGCGCAACAGAAACCACCTCGCCCCGCCGCTGCCCCCCGGCACGGAGGCCGATTTCCGCATCTGCAGCTACACCCCTGATCTTGCCCAAGAGCAGCTGCTCCGTTTCTCCGCTACAGAGAGTGGTGGTTTATTTTGGCATGTTGTTCTTATTTTGTAAGAAGTATTTTGTATTTGTATAACCATATAATTTTGTAGCTGGAACTTTCCCTTCCTTACTTAGCAGGTGATGCCGCACAAGGGCAAATGGCAGTCGTTGGTTTGACATGTTGAAGGCTCATCAGTTCTTTGCTGGGGAGAATCTGTTTCCAAGGTCTAGACCAGAGAAAGACCATCATGGTGATGGCACCTCAATGAACAACAATGCAGAAAAATCCCCAGTCTTCTGTGGGTTAAACTCAAGTACCTGCTTAGCCTCTGGGCTCTTTGGGGCTCAGAGGCATGGAGCTACATCTTTCTGGTTCCCTCTGCTCCAAATAAAAATAAAATAAAAATAAAAAAAAAAAGCAGCTATATTCAAAGATTGCTTGCAGCACACAGTGATGCTGAGGCTACTTCAGCTGATAAAATGTTTTTAATTGCATGCACATACAGGTGAGAAGGCGGCAGATATCTATGGAGAAACTTTGAAGATAAAGAAACAAACTGTACCCAGTTTTGAGAGCTAAAGCCCTGTCAAAAACCAATCCAGGAACAAACCTAAAGTGTCCTGCAGTCCCAGTGGGAACAACCACCAGCAAGAGATGTCTGTTCAGATAAATCAGGAGAAAATGTTCTCTTCACAGAGAACTGCTCTATTCACCCAGGATATGGTTCAGACTCTTCTTAGGAGAGGCCATAGTTGCAGGTTTCTGATTTTACAGGCAATAGAAAAGCGCATGAACTTGGGGCTGTGACTTAGCCCATGCCAAAAAGAGCCTGAGTCATGCCACTCTCACCCACACCTGACCTTCCCCAGGAGTCAACAGTTCCAGAGCCAGTTATGGCACCACAGCCTCACTCTACTTCCAGTTTCTTCAAGTAAGAGGACAGTTTCGATAAAATCAAATAAGCCTGCACCTGACACTAGTTTCTTTCATCATAGCTTTCAAACAATGCTCAGTTCAAAACAGTCTCATTTGCTCTTGTTTCATAAAGCCGTATATTTTACCTACATGTCACTGTGCTATGGTGCAGATACAGTTGCACCGAAGGCACATCAAGGAATCTCAGTTTCTGTCCAGCGCACAGATGTTGGAGACTAAGCAGACATTATCACTGCAAAAACACTTTAGATAAGTTGACAAAGGAATGACTTAAATCACTCAAAGACCAAGGGGGAGAGTGACAGTCTTTCTAAATTTACATTTTTTACTCTTTAGCAGGAAACGAAACAAAATCTACATTAAGGACGCGATTGAGATTTACAAAGTGTAAGCACTTGGAGTTACAAACTGCCAGAATTTCAGATGTCAGTGTAATCTCAGTTCAACACTCTTGTGAATGCGCACTACGAGACAGGTTTTACTTATTCGTATCACCCACCAATGAATGCAGGCACCTCATGAGTGGAAAGCTGAGCTGCATTACCATAACACATTGACAGAAGTTTAGGAAGGGGAGAGAGGAGAAGGGAAAAAAAAAAAAAAAACAAAAAACCACCACTGAAAATATACTGGGTAGCATAATACTGGAAAGAAACAAACTGAAAATGCATGAGGAGTTACTAGCACAATAGCCCATAAGCCCATACCAGACAGACACAGTTAGAAGTCACACTTCTGCAGCCTACTAAGAGTGATTTTTAGCAGTCAAAAGTAGAGTGGACCTTGGATATTTTTACTGAGGCTTTTTGTGTGCCTAAAATAAAAACAAACCCAAAAAACCCCAAACAACAATATTTTCAGCATCATTGCCCCCTAAATCTCAAGGAGCATTTCTGTCTGAGCACATACTTCAAAGTAAATTACTCCACAGATAAAGAACCATAATCAAAACTGAGCAAAAATGTAACTAGCCCACGAGTATCTCCTATACAACTGCTTATGTTCATTTTGATCGTCTACATTGATGCATATATGTTTGGAAGTAAAAAAAGGACACATGTATTTCTGATGCTCCAGACAAAGCTACGTTCAATTATTTAATACATTATCCATCTAGTGTGGCATTGATTTTCACCTCTAGACTGAGAAAGAACTTTTTCCCTAATTAGAATTGCATCTTGATTTAATTTTTAGGGCCACTCCTGGACATCCTTCTAAAACATATTCAAGAAAATGGCTGGTCTGAGATACGATTAACTACAGGCATGGCTGAAGGAAAAGTCCTGAACTAACCAAAAAAATAGAGTAGGTCTCTAAGGAATAACTGTGTATTCTTGGAACAGACAAATTAAATACAAATGTGAAATTGCCATTTCAGGATTTTTTATTACATATTTTCTCTGTAACCAAAAAGAAAAACCCTACAAGACGGGGAGGTAAAATAGATTCTGTGGAGTTGCCCAGAAATGCACCCTCATTAAATGTCATTTTAAGTAGTGCTAGCTCTGCCAGCTCAAAGCATTTAAGCACCATCATGACTTTTCAAGCCTTGAGAATCTTGTTATTTGCCTTATGGCTTTTTCACACATTAAATGCAATCAGATCACAATTTAAGCCTGACTTCATAACCATCTCGGTAATATTGAGACTCTGTAACATTTCAGCAGAAACTTAAGAGTCAAAAATACAGACAAGCAAAGGATTTTAATGTAACCTTAATTCGATGGACTGGGGGATGTGAACACAAAATATTGTAGGATAATAATTAAAATCACAAGAGCTGAAGTGCTTAGGTAACCTTGTGAAATTTATTGCATTTTCTAGAATGGTATGAATCAAGCTCATGTACCTTCAAGAGCAAGGGTATCACTATCACAGTTTTCATCAAGGTGTTGCTGCCACCTTACCATCAAGATTATGTTTTAGGCCTATTTCTTCCCCACAATTCTAGCTCACACATCTTTTTGTTTGCTTCCCTCCTCCAGCATTGCAGCCATTCAGATACTAAGAGGGGCTTCCTAACTCGCACTCCCTCTGCTGACTCTCCAGTGGTGCAGTATATTTATTTTCTTTTTTTTTTTCTTCTTTTCTGTTTTCTTTAGTTTTATTTTTAATGGTCTCTACAGAACACTCTTCACTCTAAAAGCATCCTGGCACACTCACACATGTTTTGCAAGCTGAAAACGAGAACACAACACTGATCTTTAAGAATTTCCAGTCAGGTAGGTCTGTGTATTTTTTTGGTGAATTGATGCAACTGGACAGTGGCACTGATTTGTCTCTGTGTTTAATTATGTGTTCTGAGCAAACCAGAGACCATTCACAGCTCCTGTAGTATCAGCATAATGTATAAAAGCAGACAGCTGCTTGTTCTTCCCAGAGACCTTGATATCATCAGTAGCTCAGGATTGCACACACCACAGCCTTGTTATATACACACGGTGTTGCATAGTGCTTGACCTAATATTATACTGATGAGCTCACTCTGTATCTAAAGGATGCTGTAGAGAAGGAGAAGATGAGAGGATTTGTGCCTAACACACTTGCAGAGTTGTGGGCTTTGTGGACCCCAAATGCAGGTATGGAAGAGGACAAGGAGGTCTCCTGCTCCATCTTTCTTCACATGGTATGTGTGCATACGTATAGATAGGTCTCATATGGACAGCTAATCTTCAGCAAGATCCTTTGTCTTCCCCACTTTACCATCACATATCCCACATTCTTAGATGGTTGCAGTGAGGTCATAAAAGAAATGCAGTACCTGGAGTTTTTTTTCCTGTCTGATAGACATCCCAAACCCACACCACTTTATGGTGCAACATCTCTCCTTGCTACACTCCTCTTATACCACACTGGTCACAGCCTCTCCACTTGGTCACCAGGCTTGTGCCACTCTTGTTTACTTGTGGCCACAATCTAACCTCTCCTGATAACTTCCATCTATTCTGAATTTAACCTTTTCCAATTACTAAACCTTTCTGTTTTCAATCTCCACCCCCCTCCCCCCTCAAGTTAATTTACAATTAAAATCATAATTTGACATTGCACCATAAAATCAGCAATTTGGTGGACAAAGGAATCACCCAGTACTTTACAAAACACACACAGGCCCATTCCTTAGAATAACACTATTCTGATTCAGTAAGTGCTATCAAGAGGATTTTACAAGAAGCTGAGCCAATATCAGGGAAAGAAAAGAGATTTTTTTTTTTTCTTAGTAACATACCATGAACATTTGTTAAAATTGAAAGGCAAATTTCTGATTAACCAGATTTATGACCTCTTTAACGTTCAAGCATTTGCAAAAAGTGAGTGCAAAGTTCTGCGCTCATGAATATTCTCCTACATCACATGAGCAAACTGTCGCCCAAGGTAAATTCCAAATTGTTTGTGTTTGTAAAATCGGGAATGCTAATTAGTTATATAAGTCATAATGTATTGTTTCTGTTCCTTAACTTGATGACAAAACTACTTAACACGTCTTAAATTGCTAAGTGTGAAAATTACCGATATACAATTTATCACTCATTTTGGATTGGTTAATTACACAAGTTCCCACACAGATTGCCTATGGCATATTTGTCTAATGATCTAATTATTCCCTGAAGAAATTAGTGAATAACTTTACATGACAAACCTGACAATTTCACAATCTGCTCCTGGACAATTTGTAAATAGATAAGTTTGATGATATTTTGATTTTTATCTATTGGTGAACTAGTCAATCAGAATTGCGGGTCTTCATCACCTCCAGAAAAATCAGACTGTTTTTATTTAAAATAACTATTTCTCCCACAGGCGAACTGGGTCTGCCCCAAGCATTACACATTTGCCTGTTTGTTAAATGGGTTGAGAATATGATTAAAGTAAATGGAAAATAACCTACATCGAGTGTGCTTTAGAGAGCCAGCCTATGGCTTCTCTTTGGAGAAAGCTGAGCAGTGTGTGCAAAAATAATGTACCTAGAGACCCACGAGGACTGTTCAGAGGTCAGCTGGAGTCTCTCTGCTGAGAAACTCAGTCCCCTACAGCTTCTATGAGTGGGATTTTTCAGTCCCAGACCAGCAAAGAATTAAGCATCAGTGTAATTTGCAAACTGCAAAAGACCCAAATCCCGGTGCCCTCAGAGCCCAGCTGTACCAAGGGCGATGTCTGCCACCAGGGGCCACGTTCAGCACTGGGGCTCACAAGGTCTTCATGGGTGGAGCACTATGATGCTCACTGCGGCTCTGCAATGCAAGGTGTCGTACAAAGGAGTGCTCTAAAACCTTCCAAAAACTGACTCCTTCCCTCTTGGATGGACTGGGCTGAGACAGTCACAGTGTCACTGCCACTGTGTCCAACCTGGAGCTACCAGCACAGGGCAGCCTTGCCGTTACAGTCACCAAGATGCTATCTGGACTTCTAAAGACACTGAGGCTGCATTTCTTACAGTGTCACAAATGAACATCTTAAAGGGGGACTTATGAAAGTCAGTCACAATTCAAAAGTCTTCAGGAAAGGACAAGAGCTATTTTACACTGGTCACTAAAAAACCCCAAAAACCAAAACAAACCCTGTGAGAGAATCACTGAGGCTTCTTTGTAGCACAAACAAACCATAGACCACATCAACTGCAAAAGGACATGAAAAACTGACCTTTTGGTGCAAAATGAGCCTGGTTTGCTTACTCTAGCTAGAAAGAGAACAGTTTTCCCTGAGTTAACACTGGGGCATTGACTTTGCACATAAAACCTATTTTTACTGAATTTCATACACTTTACATAACAAAGTCTGACAACAGTCCATTTCAGTGGCTAGAGGCATAAACAGCTGGCAATGGAATACACATCTAGACACGTAATCTCTAGCCTATGTTATCTTCACTCTGCTAAATATATGAAAAATGGTGTCAGAATACTAAAGGTCACCCTGAAATAAATCAGGGAAAGCATATTCTACCCATATGTAGCCCTGCTCAGTCACGGAACAGATCCTGGCAGTCACCACCACTGCATGGAAGTTGTGTATCTTGGGAGTGGAAAGGAATGATCACATCTGTGCCCCAAGGGGCAGTGATCCCTTACCTATTGCTTCCTGAGACCTTGTGAGAAGGGGATCATTTAACTATAAGGAAAAGAAACAGGTGACAATCTTACTAGAGAAAGATCTCAGAAAAGCCATGGTGACAACAGGGTGACCTCATGGCGCTCTTGGATGCAAAGAGGAGAGGAGTGAAGTAGCTGTGCTGCTTTCTCATTGCAATAGTGCTGCTAACCATGAAAGAGCAGAAAGTAACTCACAGGCTAATTCCATCTTGGCAGTAAGGTTAAATATTTTGCTGTGTGTAAGTGCTTGTCAATTTTTTAACTAAATTTTGAATTAGAAAGGAAAACATGCTATCAGAACCTGCATCTTTAAGGACTGAAACCCCGGGGGAGGAGAAGGCTGGAAAGCCTTGTTGTTATGCACTGCCAGTTGGAACCAGACCCAGATTAAAGCAGATTTCTCACAAGAATGTGAAGCATTGAGTGATGGCTGAATACCACATGTATCGCACCTTCACCACCAGATCCCTGCTTCTGTCAGTACCTCCACGGGCTACCACGCTGCAGTCGCCACTGCAACCAGCGCCATTAGAAACCGAAAAATCACCCGAACGCACCAGACAAGTCACTCATCTGCACTTACCACGTGGTTATGCAAAGGCCCTCTCTCCCTTCCAATTTCAACACTTCATCTTTCATACTGAAAACAGAGTCCAAGCCCTAACGTTCCTGTATGTACAACACCTACTTTTTTCCGCACTATCAAACCCGCCTGGCAGATCAATCACAAAAGACATATTCTATTCTTCAGCTCAGCACTCCCCTCCGATCACATGAACAGGTAGCACTCAGGCAGCAGCACATTTCTCAAAGCGCATCCAGCTGTGCACGACATAGCTGTTTTTATAAGGAGGATCAGAAAAAACAGGAGAAAAAAAGATGCACAGGATATTCTTAGTTGGATGGGACACACAAGGACCATGGAGCCCAACTCTTAAGTAAATGGCCCATACAGGAACTGAACTCACAACCTCAGCGATATTAGCACCATGCTCTGACCAACTGAGCTAATCTCAGGGTCATGATGAAAAAAAGCACAAGCAAACTAGCAAAGGGATGTGCTCACTCACATCAGCAAAAGCTGAGGTTAAGGTGCTAATAGAACCTAACAGGAAACACTTTGGGTGGCATGAAGTCCATTTCCAATGCACTGGAGGACAACACAGCCTCTGCTACCAGTCCTTCGTCTGATGCAGTTACCCACAGTGATGAGCAAGGGGCTTCAGGGAGAAGTGACAATTCTTTCGAAGATCAGATTTTTAATATCTGCATCTGTAGCTTTGCTCTAATGAAAACCTTCACAGCTGTGGTAGGCAGAGCATGCTGCTTGCACCATGCACAGGTGTACTGTGAAAAATTGAGTCACCTTCACCCAAAAAGTACTGTACTCCAGGAGATCGGGCTGACAGCTGTTTCCAGTATTGATATATTGGTCTTGGAAAGATAGCAAATTATAAGAGGCACATACCCATCCTAAGGGAGTTTGTTGACTTTCATTGACTTAAGTGAGATGAATTAAACAGCATTTGAGAATTATGTATTAACTACCTGCATTCAAAACTGTAGATAAAAAAAAAATAGCCAGAATGCTCCCAGATGCAAAAAAACCCCCAAGCTACAACTTTACCTTCTCACATAATAGCATATGAAGCATGTCTGCATGCCAGAAACAAGAAAATAGTTAATGCTTTCTGCATTAATGCAGCACATAGTTACCCAGTGGAACTCTCTGCCACAAGACATTATCTTTCAATTGCTTGGCTGTCATTGGATGAAAGATTTTTAAATGGAAACTAATTGTTGGGGCTACAAAGACCCAACTGGTTTGTGTCTGTCTCCCCAAAGGCCTTTTTTAACTTGGTCTTGTGCAAATGGAAGCTGCAACAAGTGAACCTCTAGTTTCAGTCATTGCAGCAGCTTACTAGTTGAGTTTGTGCTGCTCTACATTGAAATAGTATCTTTGGGAAAAAAACCAAAGTGCATTAAAAAAAAAGATATCTTGGAATAAGATCTCAATGCAAACATCTTAGTCTCTTTCTAGCTAATTCAACAGTTACCTATAGCACATACGAGTACTTCTAACCACATGGTTATTTTCATAATTGCAAAGGTTGGAAGTTTAATTAGACAATCAGAAGGAAGCCCTCAAGCCAGCCCATTTTCTTAAACAGCTTTACCTAGGCAATGGGAGCAGCATTGTGTAATGCGGCGATTTACTCTGAACAGCATAATGCTTCCTTATCTTTTTTGCCCGATTAATTTCCTGACTGAAGTAGCATATAAAAAACCAAGCTGGTTAGACAACATGTGTCAGGAGCCACGTGTCCTGTTCAAATTGAAATGGGGAGACAGAACCGAGAGAGCTCAGGTCTCTTCTGCTTTCCTTGCACGCCTGTTCCAAATACACTGCTCTTCCACCATGACACCACCGAGACCATCACTAGGCCAGAGCCCCAGCAATCACTGATAATGCGTGAATTTATTTTTTTTTAGGGGCAGGGAAGGTGTTTTAAAAGCTTATGGTCATCAGGGACATGGACTGTGGCTCAAAAACAGAAATGAAGTGGAACTGGGTCTTGTGATGCAACTCCACAAGGCTTTGATGGCCTCACAGGAACCACTGGGGCAAGCAGGAGATCATCGTGGCAGACTCTAGGCTGCCTCCCTTCACCACTTGCTTCTCAGCTTCAGTTGCTTCCCTCCCTAAACACACCTGCATGCAGGTACACGCTTACCCCTTTTCAGGAATTTCACTATTGTTTTCAAGATGGAAAAGAGAAAAAAGTGAACCTGAACTCTGCCAGGGGCTCCCGAGCAGAGCAAAGAGGGATGAGGGCTGCACTGCTGAGGAGGAGCAGCGAGTCCCAAGTGACACAAGCGCCCCTGGCCTCACCTCGGCCCGGGCAGAGCGAGCGGGCCCGGCCCGAAGGCTCCGGCCCGAAGGCTCCGGGACCGACCCGAGGGCTGCGGCCGGTGCCTGCCGGCCTCGCCGCGGACAGCAGCCCCCGGCTGGCTCCCGGCAAGGCCGTGCGTGCCTGCTGCCGCGGAGCATACACAGGAGCAGCTGGGCCCCGCTCGGCTCCGTCCCCCATCTCGCCTCGCCACGGGCACCCACGCGCCGCGGGCCCGCTGCAGCGGCGGCGCTCGCCCCGCACGTGGCCGAGGCGCCATCGGGAGCCCGAGCGCTGCCGCAGCCCCCGNAGGCCAGAGCCCCAGCAATCACTGATAATGCGTGAATTTATTTTTTTTTAGGGGCAGGGAAGGTGTTTTAAAAGCTTATGGTCATCAGGGACATGGACTGTGGCTCAAAAACAGAAATGAAGTGGAACTGGGTCTTGTGATGCAACTCCACAAGGCTTTGATGGCCTCACAGGAACCACTGGGGCAAGCAGGAGATCATCGTGGCAGACTCTAGGCTGCCTCCCTTCACCACTTGCTTCTCAGCTTCAGTTGCTTCCCTCCCTAAACACACCTGCATGCAGGTACACGCTTACCCCTTTTCAGGAATTTCACTATTGTTTTCAAGATGGAAAAGAGAAAAAAGTGAACCTGAACTCTGCCAGGGGCTCCCGAGCAGAGCAAAGAGGGATGAGGGCTGCACTGCTGAGGAGGAGCAGCGAGTCCCAAGTGACACAAGCGCCCCTGGCCTCACCTCGGCCCGGGCAGAGCGAGCGGGCCCGGCCCGAAGGCTCCGGCCCGAAGGCTCCGGGACCGACCCGAGGGCTGCGGCCGGTGCCTGCCGGCCTCGCCGCGGACAGCAGCCCCCGGCTGGCTCCCGGCAAGGCCGTGCGTGCCTGCTG
>VZTB01003728.1:2538695-2560997 GCA_013397245.1 Thryothorus ludovicianus
AGGGAATTTCCAGCAAGCGTTTAACCTCGACGTTTAAATTCCCTGGTGGCAATGCAGAGAAGTCTGCCCGACCTCAGCCCCGTGCACCAAGCTGCCCAGCATCCCTGACTCGTTTTACCCATGAGGGTCTCCGCCCCAGACGGTCCCAGCAAAAGCAGCTTCAGGGCTGAATTCAGTAGGGTTTCACATCTTTTTCTTTTGCGGAGGTGATACTACATTGCCAGCTACGCTTTTTTACCATATGCAACACCAACACACTGGCAGTTAACAAGCTACAACACAGAACCACTTGGCAACACAGAGAAAATGGGCAGAAAATCCCCAAGCAAGAGGGAAGGGGAAAAAAAAAATGCGATGAATTGACGGCATTAAGCATGCAAGAGAGAACTGTAAAGGAGAGGCTGCCAGGGAGCAAAGGTGCCCTCCCAGGCTTGCGCGCAGCACCGAGTGGGGAGCCTCAGCAGGGGAAGCAGCCACTGCTTAACCATCAGAGAGATGAAACGCCTGAATACTTCTGGAGAGCAACAGGGGTGAGAAACCGAGCCCATCTTAGTGTCAGTTCCCCTCTTGAAGTCAGCTGATGTGGTTGCCTGCCATAGCTAGGGATCCAGGAATGCACGAGGTGCCACCTAATCCCACAGGACCTCTGAATTTCACTGTCCCTCCCATATGTTAGAGTACAAGCAATAGTTATTTGTAAAAATTGTGGTGCGACTGTAGCAAAAGCATCTGTGCTGGGCAGCAGTGCTCTGGGAGGCAGGGGCTCAGGCAGCCTGGCTCCACCTTGGAGAGCATGTTGGGCCAATGAAGATGAGCTCTGGCAGTGGTGGATTCAAGGTGGGGGAATGGAGTTTTGTTCCCACTGCAGGAATGAAGTTTGGAGCTGTCTTCACTTGTAACACCACATAATTCTAGGTGGCTGCAGATTTATTACTGTATTTTCCCAAATTTGGAAGGCTTCCACTTTTGACCACATAAAAGAAACATTTTCCTTTTCTCAGTATGACCTCCATTTTCTATTCTGAGACAAAATCCATTTTAGCAATGCCTGGAAAAGCTACACATCTAATAATTTTTCCTGAGAATTCCTTGGCATTTTGTGGTGGGTTTAGCTTGGCCAGAGCTTTTCCACCCCCCAGCATGAAGAAACTGCTTGTGAGATTCTCGATTTTTAAACGATAATGATGGCTGTGTTCACTGCAGGATTTTTCCTGTTACCAGTTTGATTTGCAATCACAGCTGAAGGCCTATGCCATGAATTATTTGCCAATTAAGCAGTGCTTGTGTGGAGGCTGTGTATTTTACACCTTGACAGCTATTACAGGCAGAAGGTAACTGGAGCTTTGACTTAAATGAAAATTATCAAACACTGAACAGTCTGAAGCAGAGACCCAAGCTGACTTGGACAAAAGACACAACAGAGATAAATTTGCTGCTGACGTTTTATTTTGGGTGGGAGCAGCAATGGTAAAGACAAAATCAAAATGTCCATATCTTCCTTGCTCTTTAACAGCAGACTTTCTAATCCTTCCTGAAGACACCCAGAAAAATCATTTATGTCATGGAACAAGTATTGGAAAAGATAGCTGCCCTCTGTTACAACTAATATGATTAATATCCTTGTATTATCTTTTTTCTTAGGGAAAAGAGAGTGATGTCACTACTCTAATCACATTGCATTATTATGTACCTTGGAAACAGAAAAGCAGATATTAAAAAAAAAGTGAAAATGAGATTTTATTATTTATTATGGATATGTGCCTCAAATTCAGTTCAGGATCCCCAGAGTATCCCATGGGTACTGTCCCTAAGCACGTTTAGCACCCAAGATGTTTATCTCCACCCCAGCAGAGACAGAGCAGTTGGACTATTTGTTTTGCTGCAGTCAAACCCTTTAACGAGCATGATGTCACTGCACTCAGCCAAGCACTGGGAAATGTTTCATTTTTCACTTGTTTCCAAAAGTGAAGTAGAAAAGGTCTTTAAGCCTCTTAGTAGATTCCCTTTGCTTGTTTCATTTACTTCAGATGTAATATATGCAGATTTAATTATTTCATCAGCAACATAAAGCCTATTATCTATTGGATTTCAAGTCTGAGGTAACTCCCAGCAACCAAATACATGATTTAATAATAATTCTGTCATCAAGTGAAATCTTTCCCTGAGATAGATACTGCCTGCCCACATAGCAAGATATTTATTTTTTCTCAGAGGCTTTTCAGCAAGGTCAGACCTGAAAATGGTTAATCACATTCCTTTTATTTCACCTAAAGTTTTGAGCAAGATTGATTATAGCAGAGGACTCTGTCCAGCTTCCTATTTTGTTTGTGCTCTTGCCTGTGCAGGGTCATGGAACAGTGTTTCTGTAATCCCCACCTAGAGAACAACATGAAAATATCAGCTTTTCCCAAAATGAGTAGCAGGAGTTGTTGACCAGATGATAAAGATTTTAATATTCATAAAACCAGAATGTCAGAGAAGAACATCTTGTATGAGAATTAATGTTTCCAAGTCATAATCGTCATTCTCCAAATGCATGCAATGCTGCTAGGAAAAGTCTTGCTCTCTCTCCTTCTGACATGTGGTGGGTGCCTAAACTTCCAAAGACTGGGAATTACCTGCTAGAATTGTTCACCTGTTCTTTTTTTATTCTTGTCTATGTTGGCCAGCAAGCCAAACCAGTTTTGATTTCCATATCTTTTATTTGTACATTGTTTAGTAGGGCACAGGCCAATTCCACATTAAAAATAAATGTATTTTGTCACCATCATAAACTGCACTGGCCAAAAGCATAACATGCTGCTGATTAAGGCTGTGCAAATAGAGCATCCCCTAAAGCAGGAAAAATGGCACCTGTGCTCACAGGAACACAGGATGCAGCCAAAGTCTGACAACTCAGCAACTCTGATGACCCTGCAGAGGATTATCAGCTCTTCACTTTGCAGTGGAAAGATCTGAGCCTCCAGAGCCTGCAAGGGAGGGGAAAAAAGCATTTCACAGATCCAGGTGATGTTTCTAGCCATGGTTTTCCACACTGTGGGGAGAGGAAAGGAAAGAATGACAGGGAAATTTATCCATTTGTAGACTAACAGTTTATAAGGGGAGGTGCCAGGACCCAAGCCCTTCTTGGTGCCAGGCAATAGGACAAGGGGCAATTGGTGGAAACTGATGCACAGGAAGAGCCACCTGCATAAAAGGAAGAATTTTTTTACTGTGCAGTGACTGAGCAATGGAACAGGTTGCCCAGAGAGGCTTTGGAGTTCCCCTCACTGGAGATATTCCAGAACTGTCTGGACCCAATCCTGTGCCATGTGTTCTGGGATGGCCCACTGAGCTCCTTCCAACCTCTCCCATTCTGTGAAACCTCACTTCCCCAACATTACAATATAAATCCTTCAGCCCTGACCTTCTGCTGTCCAAGGGCTAGAGAGAGCCCTCTCTTGGCTCCCCTTATCTGCAGTTCTTACAGTAGGATATTGCATGACAAAAACCAAAACATTACCATCCTATGCCACTGTGCTCTGCATCTGCCTCTCTTGCTCTGATTTTCATACCATAATCACTGGGCTTGTGGTGTATGTGCTCAATTAGGAAAGCAGAAATCAGTTTCCACTCTAACATACATCTTTTGTTTATAACTAAAAGCTGCACTAATTTAAGTTGAAATTATTTTTTAAACTCCAGCAAGAAGTTTTGTACAGATTTGTATTTCTATTTAGGCTAAGCTTTTTCAGGTGCAGTTCAAGCTTGGGATAAAAACTTGCAATAAACTCTATTTACACTGCAGTAGATTGCATTTGCAGATTTCACATCTGAATCCATTTGATTCATACTGAATCTACTTAATCTGCATTTTTAGTATGCATTCCCTTCTTTGTATGCCTCTAAGTGTTAAGCTCTGTCCTATTCATACAAAGAATTTCACATATTCATGCTAAAATAAGAAATGCAGGTTGAGGATTTACAACTCTTCCCCAAATTCTGCAATAAAATAAATAGTTAAAGTCATCACCAAATACATTGATATTGAAATTACTACTTTTTCCAACAACACCTTTCAAAATACTTCACAAGCTGTGTGTAAAATCTGGGGGAGAAAAAAAAAAAAAGCAAGATACAAAATATTTGTTTTAATTTAGTCACAAGCTGTGCTTTCTACTTTAACTCAGTTTCTTTGCATTGCCTGGTTACACCTCCATTGCATTCCTTTCCTTAGGTGCTGGCCACCTGCACTTATATTCTCCAAAGGCCTCCTGTTCACATTATTGTGACTGGGATTTTAGTTTTTGTCCCCATACTTTCTCTCTTGCTTTGCCCTTTTTTCTAGGGCCAGATTTGCTCCTCCAAAGCAAATGAACCTTACTTCCTGCACTTTCATTGCTTTTCCGTTAGTTTTTGATATCACTTCAACCTTGCCTCCATGCATTTCTTTCCATGCCATTGCATAATTTTTTTCCCCTTGAAAAAAAGCAAGAAAAGATGCAGTATGGTTTCATCATCTTGCAACACTCTCCTACACTCTGCTGGTCTAAAAGGTAGAAGTTTGAGGCTTGGAGCACCTTCCCTAGGGAAACATGAGTTTCAGTCTTCCCATCCTCACCCTTGAGCAGTCATCCATACTTGTACAACAGCAGATCTGTGTTTTCTGAAAGCCTTGCCCTGCCACAGTCCCCATGACACTTCAACAACTTCCAGTTCACGATCCCCTCCTTTCTACCCTGCCTCTCCACAGTTCCAGTTTCTAAGAAGCATTGTCTGGGCCTTCTGTGCCTCTCCCCATGTGCCACAGGGTGATGGCACAGCAGATACACCCAGGCAGCTTCTCCAGCAGCTTCTGCCTGGTTCAGCAGAGCAGTGTCAGCCCCTGGCTGCCTTGTCTTTGTGTGGAAAGAACCTTAGCATGGGTAGAAATACCCTTTTAGCCTTCTCTATAGTGATTCTTACAAACTCTCACATTTTTGGTCATCCCTTCTGTCTAATCCATTGGCCTTTGGCTAGGCCTCAATTTTGTCATTCTAAGTCCTCCTGTTCATACAGATAAACTTGTGCCATTGTGTGTATCACGGCTTTATGCAGCTTTGATCCACTGGTGTTCTGCAGGATTCTGCTGCAAAGATCCATTGATCATTAGTTATATTTTGTTCATAAGCTCTTTGGGGAGGCACCATATTTTGTTGTCTGCCTGTGTAATGCCTGGAGCATTAAGGTCCCTTCACACCACAGCAATGTCGATAATATATACTCCCAACTGTGCTAGGTGCTATACATAAATAGTGACACCTCATAGATTGGCACAACCGTTTCTTTCTTTGTTGTCTGCTAGTCTAGGTAACAGATGATCACAAGACAGAAGAATAAGTGACCCTGCATTACATAGTTTCATGTCCCAAACACAGATAAAATCAAGGAGAAAGAACATGACACTACTAAAGGAGGAAGTCTGAATCACAATAGAATGTACAGTCATGATATCATCAAATTAATATCTACAGTAATTTGAAGTATTTTCCAATAAAACAAGGAATTAGTTAACCTGTAGGCATCAAGATATGGTAGGACTTCCAAGATACAGGGTCAAAATAATGCTTTTCATTAGGCCACATAGCAGCAACAATAGCAGTCATGCAATAAGGAAAAAACTGACCTTCAGTTTAGCATCACTGGGAGATCACTCATCAGGGTTTCAGTATCTACTCCTATCTAGTTTCTCTTCTTGGGCCTCTCCACAATGGACTATGAATATAATGCAAATACATCTCTTTGCCATATTAGAGAACAATGGTTTGGCAGCTTTGGGTTTTGCTGTGGAATAAACATTAATGAAGTGTACAGCCAGAGGTGCCACCCAAGCAGCACACAAATTAATGCTACCTTCTTAGCAAAAGCATATTGTTTAGGGGTCAAACACAATCAAACCTCAGCCCTCTTACAGGTCCCTCAAACACAGCCCATGCAGACCAGGCTGCAGAGAGGCTCAGAGCTGTGCTCACTGCTGCACACACAGCCTGAGGGAGACTGGGAGTGCTCCCAGTGTGCCCAGCATCACCTGCTGGAGGGACTGGCCTGAAGCACAGCCAAGTGCCATGTACTAGCTGTTCCCAAGCATAAGATTAACTTTTTAGTCCTACCCAATTAATAGATGTTTGCCAGAAGTTAAAATAAACATTTTTTTTTTGGTTTCTGTTAACAGCAGGAGAATTATCAGCAGCTATTGCAGTGTGGAAGCCCCTGCAAAACTACCTTTCCTCCCATCTAATGCTCATTTCAGGGTGTTCTTCTTAAGGTCCTTTATATTTTTGCACTGCTGCTATTCTTCCATGGTGCTTCTCACTCAAAAGAATTACACTGCAGATACCAAAAATCCCCCAATTCCATAGTTCTTGTACGTCGGGGCAGAGGTTAAAAGCAAACTCTCCTGGTACCCAGCCTTTCTTAGCTGGCTGCAGACACAGACCTGGCATTAACTGTGTCACCAGAGCTACCACAGGTGTATTACACCAGCCCCCCCCATCTGGGGAGCAGGTACACGACATCTCACACACTGGCCAATCCAGCTCCCCATCTGCAGCAGCATGAGGTAGAGGGTGTGACAGCACACCTCTGCCATCATCAGCTCTTAGGGAGCATCCCCATGAGAAAGGCACCTGAGAAAATGCAATTCTCTATTTGATGTCCTGATCACAGAAACAAAGTTCTCCCTCTTCATCACACCACACTGGCCTTTCACTGTATGAGGGGGAAAAAAAAAACAACACATCTTATCTGAACTGAAGAAAACGCCAATTCCAGGATGCTGCTTCCCTCAAAATACCCTCGTAACACACCTCTTTTAGGCAGGCAAAGATGTTTCACAAACATACAGAGGTCTCTTTCTAAACATATTACATCGTTAAACAGGAATTACTCCAGCAGAGGGAAAACCATTATAAAACAAGCACAAGTGGGATAAGAATCACACCCTTCATTTTATTCTATGGAGCTTTTTTCCCCCCTTACATAAGCTTCAACACTCCAAGTTCAAGGCAAATGCTTGCAATATTTCTACATTATCCTCAGTAATGTGACAAGAGCAATTACAGAGTCCAGGGAAGCTAAGTAACACTGCTAAAACAGTGGGTGGTCTAAAGGCTTGAATAGCTCCTGTGCACTAACACTGCAGAGGAGTCCCCCAGACCCCTACTTTGTACCCTAGGCAATTCAACCATGCTCTGCAACACTGGCCTTTTTGTCCGGGACATTCTGGCACCAGCATTGCTTAGCTGACTTGAGACATACCCAAGTTCTTTCAGGTGGTCTGTAAAGTTAACTCACCCTTAAAAAGTTTGTCCTTGGTACCCACCACATCTCCTTCATTCTCCATTTCTGTTGAAGGCTCTAGGCAGAAGCATGCAGAACGTTTTGCAAGGAAAACCTGCTCAGAGGCAGCAATTCCAGGTGCACAGGCCTTTGCTGAGTACAGCATTATTTGGGGTATTCTCTAAAAAAAAAAAAATTAAAATCTACTTTTACAGTAAAAGAGCCATTTGCCATGTACAATGTGCTGAAATACTTTGCCACAGCAAAGTCTGGTCCAAACATGTTGTTGGCCAATAAAAGGGGGGAAACATGCTGCCAGTAAACATTTGCGTGGTATGTCTTTGAAGGCTTCAAGGCAGACTAAGTGGAATAATTGTGAAGATGTATTATTTATAATACAACAAATCTTCCCCACAAGATATAGGTCTCCATTAACCTAGTACCCAACTGCTTTTAAGTGCATTTTTTAATGTGTTTACCCTGCTAAGGGAGTTATGTTTTATTATCTCCATTTTGCATTTGGGGAATTGAGGTACTGGGAGATTAATAGATTTGCTCGAGATTACATAGCAAATCTCCAGCAAAGCACAAATGCAGACCAAGTGTCTCAGATTGTTCTTCTCCACTGGATGTATCCATCGATATGCCAGGACACATTAAAACATCAAAGGTCTCTTGTGAGGTGACTTTTTCCATTGTAATAAAAAAGACCGATGTCATGCGAGCAAGCAACATTGTATTGGAGTCAACAGAAGTTCATCTATTTACAGAAAAACTGAAGCAAGGTTTGGAGGTATTGTTGGAATAGTCTCATTCTTCTAGTTATCCACTGCATTCATTCAACTCAATTGGCAAATACCTTTTCACTGATGAAACCTGCTGCAGCTACCTATTCACTCATCAAGACTCACTGATAGCCCTTACATTTCACATAATGCCATTTAAAGTCAGATGCTGCTTCATGTCTCCCTCAAGCCAAGTGGAGCTGCGAAGGGGTTCAGCTTTTTCAAATCTGCTCACACAGTGAAGATGCTGAATGTGGATATGGGACCCTTGCTGTGGTACAATGGTGTTATGGATTGTTTGGTTTGATTTTCATCTTAACTTATGGGAAGAAGTGGTGGAAGACAGATTCGTAATCTTTTACAGCACCTTACTCCAGCAAGCCTTTTGGGGAATGGTCTTATGGGAATCAGTAGAAGACCACCTTTCTCCCTACATCCTCTTCAGCAGATCTCCACTAAGTCAGTCTTCCTGAAGAAGAAACCTGTGCTGCTCTCCAGCCATGGTAGAGTTTGTGGAACTGGGAATCTCACAGAATCACAAAGTGTTCCTGGTTGGATCCTGCAATCCCCTCTCTCCTATTCCCCAAACACCAGCCTAGTACCCTCTCCCAATCCTCCTTGGAAGGAAAAGAGTTCAACTACAATGTTGTGTCTTTCAAGCAGATATTTCAATTAATTTCCAAGCTCCCATTTAAATATAAGTCTGAATAGAATTTGAATGAATAATAGGGCTGATAACAATGCAAGCAGAATACTCTATGTCACATATGCCCTCATCAGCACACATGTCAAAAAGCATCCTGGTCCCACTATAAAAATGTAAAAGAACCAAGGGCTTTGCCTAAAATATCTTGGCTAGAGAAGGCAGTTATAGGAGCTTAATCACTTCTAAGACTAAAAAAAAAAATCCCTTTGGTGCAGCAAAGTGAGTTGCACAAAAGGAGTCCTACAAAGAACATGTGAGACTGGTGACCTGTTTCTTATCAGCATGGGGAGTGGGCCCACTTTAGCTCACAGAATGCCAGCTACAGAGCCCAGTAAGTTTACTCCACAGGAAATCACATCTAAGTCAGCCTTGTGACTGGAGCAAATGAGATTTAGTCCTCACTGCAAAGCTGCCACCAAAAAGCCTGCAAGCCAGTTTTATTTAGTGAATGGGCAGTACCTTCTCACAGCAGGGACAGATTTTATTTTCCATTTAGAATCAGGGACACACACAGGTAAACAGCAGTAATGCACCTCTAGGCTGCTCCATGCCTCAGCTCACTTTAAATAAAGCTACCCCAGGGAGGGGAGGTGATCTTGAGGTGAAATACAAAATTGAGGAACTGGGATATCTTTATCCCTCTTCCTGAAGGTAAGCGCGACATGCAGAACATGATACTCCGCCTCCAGCACAGTCTGGGCTGCTCAAGACACGTTTGACATCCCCCAACAAAGATTTAAAGATTATTCAGTATCAAATGTTCACCAGTGTTTTGAACAGCCAAACAATGAGTTTTCCCACTGCCTCTCCTGCTAATGATGAGCGAATAAAGAATCCCCTAGGGAATCTCCCTTCATCTGCTCACGAGTGCCACTTCGCTAGTCACATTTATCTGACAAATCTTACAGATGGCTTGGCACGAGCTTGCAACAAGCACACCATCTTTGGAGCTGGGATTGGCCGCCCGAGCCACGCGACGCTTTCTGTGGCAAACTGGGCAAGCCCACAGCAGAGCCCCGTACCAGCTACTGGAGAAATATCCCGAGGAAATTTACAGCTTCACCCAGCGCTGTTTCAGCAGAAGACACTGATGATGACATTTCCGACACTGCAGCCACCCTGTGAGGAGTGGAATCTCTTGGCACAGAAGAATTTGTTCTCTGACCCAGACAGAAAGATATCCTGAAAAATGACTCCCATTGAGCCCTTTTCCTGCTGTTTTTGTGCTGAATACTTTTCTGTTAAAGATGAATTTTCCCCGTTAAAATAATGGGGAAGAGAATATAAAGACCCATCTGCAGACCACATTTTCAGAGAGGTTTTTGTTTGTTTTCCAACATTGTCTGTGAAGCATTGGTTGAGTCTTTCGAGCTCTTTCCAGATGTGTACTCTCCTCGTGCTATGTACCCAACTCTAATTCTAGTTGGAAAGCTGTTTGACTCAGGCAAATGAATAGCAGGATTTTAAAACAGATACAAATAGTAAAACTAGGGCTTTGTACAATCCCATAGGTACTATAGATGGGACCGTCCAAACACAGATCCTTCTAATCCATCAAGAAAATGCCCTTAAGACCTGTTCAGAGTCAGACTTAAACCCACAAAATCCAGGAAATTCGGAGATAAGCCTGGATATGTGGACTGATATTCTGTCCTCACTTCACCTTACCGGGTAAATGTTAATGAATGCATTTGTTTATACCGTACAGTTCTAGGCAGGGAATATCAACAATCTGATATTATGGGAGAGGTGAAATTTTTTCTTCCGTATGTGTGTGTAGGAGTTTCTCAATATAATTTATTCTCTTTCACAATAAAACTATATAGCTCCTCGATCCTTTCAGAACTACACAGGGTCTGTCTTGTAAAGTTTTGGAGAAGAAGCCTCAGCGGAAAATCAGTTATTAGAGGAAACAGGACTGATTTTCAGTACTCCACAGTCTTGTTTTTCCATTCGCACTAAGCTGGTATTCCAACATAGAACATCATCCAGGTGCATTTCACAGAGGATCTGAACCCAGACCTTCACAGGCAACAAGGGACCAAGTTTACCAATCACAAATGGAGGAGAACTGGAGCACACAACACCTCTAAGAGCACTGACCCACATGTGCCTGCTGCAGCAACCTGCAGGGCAGAGCTGTCACATCAAGTACAAACAGAAGAATGGCCTTACCAGTCCATCTAGCCCAGCATCAAGTCTCCTATAGCTGGCTCCTGGAGCAAGCCAGAAAGCAGCAGAAGCAAGAGAACCACTTATGCTATTTCCCTCACATTTCTGCTAGCCTCCAGCTATTTTCAGATCAAGGTATTTCCTAAGCCAGATGTGGTTTCTAGCTACTTAGTAATCCTCCGTGCATTTCTTTACACAAACTTGTCCAGTCATCCTTTGAACTCTAATAAGCTTTTAGCCTTCACAACCACTTTGGCAGTGAATTCCTTGTGTCCACTACCAGTTGCATGGAGAACATCTCTTTGTTTGCTTTGAGCCTGGCTGCTTCTAGTTTCATTTAATGATTTTAATTGATACACTGCCACAGAACAAACAATCCCTGCCCAACTTCTGACTTGAAGGATACACTCCTACCCCACCAACATCTCATCTTCAAGCTGAAGAGTTTCAGCCTAATCAAATTTTCCTCACACGGAAGGTTGTGGCAAATACAACTGAAGTATAAGCCAAGTATTTTTCTTTCCTTCTCAGCTCCCAATACACCCTTTTACTTCACACTCAGAATGTCTTTCCCATGTTAGAGAGAAGTAGGTGACAGGTTTGTCATTACTTTTATAAGTAATCTGCAAAGTGGCAGAGAAGTAGACCAAAATCTCCAGGGCCTATTCTGACACTGGGGAATTCAGTGCATTGAGCCTTAGCCCCAGGGACTTCACCAAGTATTGCACAAAGTTCACTTACAATTTTTTTAAATCGTTTGTAGCAGTCACTTCATCAACGATGGGTACCATGACCAATACATAATTCATGTCTTGCTAGAGTCACAGGACCACATGTTTGAGCTCTAGGGATGCTCTGAGCAACACGAGTCCCAAAGTCCTGATGTTCTCAATCCAGAAACTACAACTGTGAATTCAGCTTCCAGCAGAAACATTAGTTGAAACCCATGGTCACATTACCATGCAGAAGAGCATTGTACATCTTCACTACCATCAGCTGTTCTTCTCTCCCAGTCCCCAAAAGGCACAAAACATGAGAGAGTTAAGCCCAAAAAAAGATTTCTGCAGGATAAGAAGGCAGATGTAGCAGAGACTTTGTGAAGTCTGCTAAAGGTTTTGCTATTGCCAGCTAATTTGATGTAAAAGATATGCAGATACTATTGTGATGGGCAGCCCTACAAGGCCCTAAGATAAAACTCCCATTTATGACAAAATTCAGCCCTGGTAAAAATGGCACTATTCCATTGAAATCAATAAGGTTGCACCTGTGAATGCCAGCTGTGAATTGAGTCCATGGTTCTCAAATGATGTAAAGTGCTTCAGGAGGAAAGATGCTATATTTAGGTGCCATATTATTGCTATGTAGACATTTTCATAACCCCTAATTATGGGGCTTTTTTTGCAAGCTCTGTAGTATTAACTGGATTGGATAAATATATAATTAGAGAGTGTTTCAACATGCACACTCTTGATGCTAGAAGCTTTATCAGCTCTTTCTTTTCTTCATGATCTGTTTTGCTTTTCTTTTAAAGCTGTTTCTATCAATTATGGCAAGATTTACTCAGAGCCCCAATAAAGGGTCACTGCAGACATCCCAGCAGAATAGAAGAGAGCTACATTTATGTTCCAGAACTTTTCTGTTTTCCAGAAAGACACCTCTGAGTTGTCATTGTATGACAACATTGCCAGAAGCTAAGCCAATCAGAAAAAAACCCCACCAAAACAATAACAAAACAACAGCAACAAAGAACTTTTCAGAAGTTCCCTGACCCCAAACTGTTTATAGGCTAAGCATTTCTACTTCAACACAAGATCTGCTGCCCAAATATTTGCTGGATCTCACTCCACTCTTTTGCCAGTAGACAGAAAGGAAGGACCCAAGAAGCTGCTTCTCATGCTGCACAGTGCCAGGGATGCACAAACAGCTTCAAAGATCTATAGATAGGATGTAGATACAGCCCTGTCTAAAAAAGCCACCACCCTAACAAATTAGTAATTTGCCTGACTGGAAAAGGCAACCTACCTTTTTTACAACATCTGCCCTGTCAAATTAAAAGATAACATTAACAATTAAGATCCAACTAGTTTCACCAGAGTAAAAAACAAAAACAACAAAAAAGTAGCACCTGTATTTTTCTCTCTAGGTACTGAAGAAACCTGCCTTACCATTTATTGCTAACCAAAAAAAGTCCTAAACAAATATGCTTCTTGGTTTTCTGATCAGATTTGGTTAATAGTGTCAGATTCTTTTAGATGTGTTTATGAACGTCTTCCTCTTGCACCAGCTCATATCCAGTGAGAATTTGAAAAGCTAGATTACAAGTATAAACACTTCAAAACAGATGTTAATAGTAGAAAGAATTAAGAATATTACTAGAGTGACACAACACGGATGCTGTATTATTAAACAAATGGCTCACAATGGTGTTATGACATGAGTCATAATGCCTGATGCCGTGAACATACTGCAGAAAAGAACAATAGCTATCACCAGCTACAGAAATAGAGCACCAGGAGCCTGACTGCTGACTGATCTAAAGCAAGGAGTTTGTCTACAAGCCAACAGGATAAACTCACACCTGGTACAAATGGGTGCAACTAAACAGAAGCTCATGGAGTAATAGCACCTTTAGCTAAGGCTCTGATAAAGCTCCAAAAGTCATAAAGGCTATGCTCTGTACAATTGCAGTCTGCTTTTGACTGCAATTGACTGAGGAATTCCAATTTGTTAGGATTTTGAACCTGCTTTCTACAAGTGTAAATAACTGAAACTGGCCCTACATTAACATCAACAGGTTTTTAAACCCAGGAAATCACAGAGCACTGAATTGTTTTAACATTCAGTATCACCTCAAGAAAGTCTACCAGAGGCAACAAACTGGTGGCCATCAGCACAAGGACTGGTTTGCCATTCCCTTTGTTGCTTTATCTGCTAACTGTGGACGGCAACTGATGATGCTGAAGAAAAAGATTACTCTAAGAGCTGGCACATCCAAAAGCTTAACAGGCAAAGGATGGAATCAAATCCTGGAGTGCACTTACAGCATGTGCTCTCCATAATTAAAAGTCTATTTGCAGCATGCGAAGTAGAAAAAGCTTTCATTTAGGGTAGAACTTAAACGCAGCATTACTTTCCCCACTTGGTGCAGTAACCCCATTCAAGGGGATACAGTCTGGAAGCAATGTTCTCTGAGATGCACATGTCTAAATTGTCAAAAGGAGGGGAGGAGAAAATGAGAACAAAATGGAACCCACCCATAAAATGAAACGTAGGGCTTGATTCATTGTCACGCACTGTTAACATAGTGATTCAACCACTGTGGTGCACAGCTAACAGAAACAGAGCTGGTTTAAATCCTGCATCTCTGTGCCTATCATCTACTTAATAAGAAACACTCAGCACAGAAACTCAGATGGGTTCCACTCCACCCAAGTGCCATCCAAAAGTTCCCAGTATAGGAAGCATGGCCAAATACAAGGCATGTGGTCAGGGCATTATGGTATTGCAGCCCTTTCTCAGCTTTTCCACTGGGGACCCTTGGCAGCTGTCCTAAAGGCAGCCTCAAGGTTTCTCCAAACTGTGCTAAAGACCAAACCAGTTTCTGAACAATTTCAAAACACGAGTTGAGCAAAAGTGGTTTGCTGCACTCTCTTGGATGTGGAGCAGGCTGGAGCAGAGCCACATCTGAGAACAGGCTGCCTCTCTTCAGCCATCACAAGGGCACCTACATACCACACACTGAATGCAAGACAACTTGCTTACCAAGGATGAGGCACACAAGAGACAGGAGATCTACTCAAGATAGTCAGTAGCTGCAGTGCATTACCTCCAATCTCTCTTCAGGATGCCCCAAAATAAATTTTATTACAGGGGTATTAACATGGCAGATGGCAATTTGCCAAGATAAAGCCTGGTGTTTCTTGTCTGTGTGTTTACAGGTGAAGTGGTGCTCACCCATGCAAACATGCCACCCTGATCAAGCCAAACATACACAATGCATTTAAGACATAAATACTTAGGAGTCACTGATAACCACCTCATAAATTATATGTCTTATGAAGTATCACTGCTAAAGATAATTCATGCAGTTAGATACAACACACATACATGACTCTCATTTTTTAAGACAGATAACATTGTTTGTTTCCTTTCACAAGAGCCCAAGGCCTTAATTTATAAGGTCCTGAATTATTTTTGATAACCTCATAGTCCCAACAGCTGAGAATCAGTTCCAAAATCGTACCCAAAACCAGGCCATACGAGACCAAAGGAGTTTACAGAGAATATGGCACGTGGGGGTCCAAAAGTCCAAGGGCCTGGTCTGCTTCAGCTCACAGGAGCCACATGCAGTATTACTTATAACCCTTTCTCCTCAAATGGATACTGCCTTCAGCATCCAACTCTCCTACCTCGCTCCTGGTGCACTGCCCATCACCAGGTGAGGAGCTCAGCCCTGGCTGCAGGAAAGTGTGGCTGCTGCAGCTCTTCCACAGCTCCTCACAAACTCCTCTGTGGGGAAGGGCACCAGCCAACACAGCGAGGAGGGGCGAGGTCAGTCCAGCAGCCTCCACTTGGGCTAAACCCAAACGCCACTTTGACTGACACAGCCCAAACACAGCGTGTTTGTTTTGCTCCCCAGTCACATCTTCTTTCCCCTTGGATACAATAGTCATCTTCATAGTACTTATTATAACATATTGCAGAAATAATGTGTAATTATCCTCAAAAACAAAGCAAAAGCTTAAGATAAAAATAACAGGCACTGAGCACACTTACCAGCTGGAGGAAGGCAGTGAGGCAGCACAAGCTGCAGCCCTAAAATGGCTGTGCTGTAGCCTGATTTCAAAGGCCAGACTGCAGGAGAGCACACAGAGAGGTGAACCCACTCCAAAAGCAGGTCCAAAATGAGAAAGAGCACGCAGACTCTGTGGAGATGTCCTTAGGCAGAGCAGTGCCTCACCTGGAGTCTGTGCAGTGGCAATGATTGGGACTCAATGATTGCATTTGGGCCAGGGCAGAACTCCAAACACACCTGGGAGGGCTGATCTTTCCTGGGGAGAGGTCCATCAGGTGTTATCAATCGTAGCTCACCCTGGGTCTTCCTTGGTCTGACCTAGGGAAATCAAATCAGTTTCCTTCTTGCCTTTTGTCTCCTATTTTGCTGGATGTGCTTACTTTGACTTTCATAGAGTCATAGAATGGTTTGGTTTGGAAAGGACCTTAGAGATCATTTCGTTCCAACCCCCTGATATGGGAACATCTTCCCCTAGACCAGGTTGCTCAAAGTCCCATCAGCCTGGCCTTGAACACTTCCAGGAACAAGGCATCCACAACATCACTGGGCAACCTGTTCCAGTGCCTCACCATCCTTGCAATAAAGAATTTGTGCCTTACAGCTAATCTAAGCCTATCCTCATTCACTTTAAAGCCATCACTCCTTGGCTATCACTACATGCCCTTGTAAAAACTTCCCCTCCAGGTCTCTTGTAAGCCCCTTTTAGGCACTGTAAACCTTCTCTTCTGCAGCCTGAAATGCCCCGACACTCTTGGTCTGTCTTTGCAGGAAAGGTGCTCCAGCCTCTGATCATTTTTGTGACCCTCCTCAGGACTCTTCAACAAGTCCATGCCTTCTTGTGCTGGGGACCCCAGAGCTGGATGCAGACTCCAGGTGGGGACTCACCAGAGTGGAGTGGCAGAGAAACCTCCCTCTGCCCACAACAGATGCAGCAGAACCCTCTACTTCCAAGCTTTCACAAAAAAGTAGCCTGAAAGCAAATTTGGGGGGGGGAGGGAGAAAGACAATTTCAAGGACCAAAAAGTGGGAGTTTATGAATTTAATAAAATACTGTTTTAAAATTCTCACGGCAGATCACAAAGACGGCAAATCTGATCAGGTATAAAAAAAGCTGTACACATATCTCAGGGCTCTGATGGCTTCGAGATCTCTCAGGTCATATGGGGTGTGTGTGTGTGTAAAAGCTTGACATCTCTGCTTCGTACAAGGAAAGCTGGTTAGAGCTGCACACATTCCAGGAGGGCCTCTGTTGAATAGAATTGGCCAAATCAGATTAAAAATGCAATATCTATGGTGAAGGCTGCAAGCTGCCTGCTCAGAGATTCCGCTGATGTGAACCAGAAGTTCCTTGCATGTGGTCAGGCCCTAAATTTGATACTGGAATTTAAAAACAAATTAAGATTCCCATGTAATATTGACTGCTTTTTTTTTTTTTTTATTTTCAGAGTAAAAGGTTTTACAGCATGGAATGCTATATGCAGTGGTTACATGAGTCCAAGTAATTGTACCAATTATATAATTTGATATAATTGCACTAATTACATAAACACATAATAATGAAATATAAGTTATTCCAAGAGCTAAACTGGAAGAACATTAAAGAACCTAAATCTGCTCCCACTTATTCTAGTACAAATCAGAAACAATTCCCTTGAAATCAATGAAGTTACCCAAATAAAATTGGCCCCTACTTTTACAAGCAGGCATGTAAATCCAACTTTTAGTTCAAGATTACTGACTGGGCAAGCAAATGAAAGCTGCTGGGGCATTTTGTACCAGTGCAGATTGCTAATTTCTGGCCAAATTCCAGTGTATGTAGGGAGATTTGTGACAAAGTTAGACGTCTTCTACTCTTGTCCTGATCTGTCACCCAGCATATCTGGGCTTTGCTAAAACTTGTAGCTGCTGATTCTAAAGGAAAAATTACTTTTTTCCAGAAATACTGAGAACTGAGAATGAGCTGGGCCCAATCAGGAATTCCAGAAAACCAGATTCATGTGTGTGTTTACTCATATGGGTGCTAGCCTGAATTACGTCTGCAAACTTTAGGGGAGTCACTGTAGACTGACATCAGACTCCCCTCTTAGACAGAAATTTGTATTTCTGATCCATTTTGCAATGTGTTCCCCCACCCTTCCCAGCAGAAACCACTCCACACAAAAATTATCCTTACGAAGGATGCATTCGGTGAGGGGTTTCCCTCTTCTCCACTGGCAGGGCAAGTGCAGCAATTAATTTTCAGCTGCTGAGTTCATCTCTCACAAGTGGCAAAGCAAAGAAGGTGAGAGCTGGCAATTTTGGAGCAGGTGTCTATTATGTGTGGAAATACATGATGTATGCAGAGTTAATCTGTTGCATCACATCGTGACAGTCACCCTGTTCACACCGTCCTCATTAACAGCACTGGGAGGTCCGGGATGGGGTTTTGCCTGTGTTGGAATATTTTAAAGGGTGAAGATTCTCCAGCTCCAGAGATTGATTCTGTCACATGATAGAAGACACTGATTTAGCATTTGCAGAATTGAGTTCAAAGCCCATCAAAGACAAGGGAGAGTAACTAAGTCACCTTTGGGTGGGGGGGTATGGATGTGACCCAGCTGTTTTTTGAGGTAGAGTACCTAATCTGGCATAAAGCAAAGAAACTGGATGCTCAGTTTTATAAGGATGGGAATGACAGATGGGAAAACCCCAAAATTTTTGAAAAGCAGCCATCAGGCTTGGGCATCTCATTTTTCATTTCGCCTGATTTCAAAAACGCAGGAGGTGGAAGCTGCACAAAGCGGAATTCCTGCACTCCCCTGTAAAAAGCTGGCAAGAGCAGGAGCTCTGTCACATCTCGGAAAAATCAAGCCCAAACTGTCTCAGATTGGTCCCACAAAATTAAAGACAATTTTATTTCATTTTAGCTACAGAAATCTGTGTGACAGGTTGCTGTCTGCACCAGGATACAAGAACACCTCACTGTCTGTAAAATGCCCAGAGCAGCAAGTGACTCCGTGCTGCACAAGACTCTAAGCATGTTCACTTCACATCGATTTCTTTCACACAAAATAAAAAGACCTGGGAGCCTGGACTATGATCCAGCTCTTCTCACTCCCAGATGATGCCTCTCACACTATCCTGATATTCATGCTCTTCCTTGCATTTCTGTTTCTGTCCCTTAAACACCATGACTCTAGCTACAAATCAGGGACCAGAAAAGGCAGGGACAGAGGAAGAAAGATGGGAAAGACTTTTACCAAGGAAACAGGTGCTTTATGGTGGCCTCTATGAAAGAGCCCGGGGTCCTGAGCTTCCTTATGGGTTTGCTGTGGGATGCAGAGCACTGCCTGTTCCTGCCCCTCGCTCCTGGCCAGCCCAAGCTCAAAGCATGCTGGCTGCCAGCAGTTCCCCAGGCCTGTAGGTCCAAATCCCTTGCTGAGACACCCTGGTCTCCTCCTGAGCACAGGAGCCCCAATGTCCAGTGCAGGGTTTGGCTTTGACCCCAGGAACCAAACACTTTCAATTAAGAATGAAACCTAACCAGAGCTGGCCTCCAGGGCTTTGCATTTCAATGGGCAAGATTTCATAATGTATCCCATATTTTAAAGGGCTGCCCAGTCTTATTTATAATGATGGTGTCATATTAGGGCAAACATGCCTTCAGAGTGAAGGGATGGGTATTGGCCACTGATTTTAAGGGGAATTTATTGAACTCATCAGCAGTACAGTTGACCCACAGAATGAAAACCAGAGAGAAGGCTGCAGAGTAGCAACAAAGTGAGTGGTTAGTGGCTTTGACAATCAGCGTGCAGCTCGAAGTGGTGAGAAAGCTGTGAGATATTCAAAAAATTTGATCTGGAGGACAAAGTTCTGAGAAACAGATTGTTGACACAGTCACAGCAAATTACTCTTCCAGGTCTCCAGTTTAACCCCAGTGCCTGGCTGCAAGGAGAGCTGGGCAGAGCTACACCTGAATGTGAATTGTAACTAGAACCCTTCATTAGTTGCATGATCTTGCTTCTTCAACACTTTTTGAGTTTCAGGGTCAGATCTTACACTTGCTAAGTCAACAAAGGTCCTTCTCTCTTCAGCTGACATTTGCTCAGGTCTCCAGGAGGAAGAATTTATCTGTGAAGATCAATTAAATCAATATCTGGATATATGTGCAGCTGAGTACTTGAGTAATTCTCAACATTTTTGAGGGCTTGTTAGTAAAAGGGAGATATTTTACCAAAAAGAAAAAAAAACCCTTTTTCTTACTGTCAGCTAATTTTGGAAAAAAGAAAATTAATCAAACTTACTATTGGTCTTTTATTCCTGGAAGTGCTTTCCATGTAATTTTTTTACTTCTTCTAAGCAGTCAGGGAGTGACCCAGAGAAGAAGTTACATTCTTACACAGCAGGTGAACCAGGAACTTGCTGTAAATGCCCTGCAGGTATGCGGAACGTTCCTGCGCCCAGAGCCCCTGCACTGCTGCAGAGAGAAAGAAGCAGATGCTCACATGTATAGACAGCAATAAAACTGGAGTGTAACATTTTTAGGATCGCAGCTGAGCTCTCAGACAAGGCTTTCTGCAGTGACTAATACGACTACGGTCTAATGCGACAGTTCATCGTCTGCAGCCTTTCAGTCCCGAAAGTGAGCGAGTTCCTCCAGATGTTACACACTGAAAAAAAAAAAAAAAAAAAAAAAAAACACATCCAGTTTTCAGTCTTTTTTTATTTATTTAAACTGTACACAAATGTAAAATACTTCAACAGCAAATCTAAGTGAAAATTGTTTGGTTTAAATTATTATGGAACAGAACCTAAAAGGAACTTTATTAAATAAACATAAAAACTGGATTTAAAGGATGCACATATTGTAATGTATTCTACAATAGTCACTTTTTTTTTTCACTCTACATTCCATGTGCGTATGGTATAGAAAAGACACTGAATAGAACAAACAGAATCCATTTTGTACCCTGAAACAATTGGTAGGCCTCGTGAGGGATTGCTCAGTATGACTACATGATATATGATGGCTTTGCCATCTCATAAAAATTATAACTAATATGTTGGCCTCTTTGGTTCCAAAATTTATGTATAATACATTTAACTGTATTCATTTTTTGCTGCTATAAAAATAACATTTTTTTTCAAATGGCAGTTTTTGACTAATCATGCAACTAAATCAGTGCAAACATTAAAAGCAATCATTCGCTTTAAAAAAGAAGCAAAAGATTTAATTTCAAGTATAAAAAAATATAAAAAAGTCATATCATAAGTCCAGTTTTGTCTAGTATGGGTCAACACTTTAAATTGCATAGCTCATGCGGCACCTGTTTACCTAGATAGTGAGCAAAGATAAGTGCACTATCAAGTACCACTTTTCAAGGCATTGAAATTTGCAAGTGCTATTATACGTGCATTCAAGCAGTTTGCAAGTGCTATGCTGTATCATTATTTTCTGATCTTTATGGCCATCCTTGACACCTCCTGGTAAGGAAATTGAAAGCACTCTCCTCTCTCCTCCTTTCCAAGACTTGTAAAAATGTTCCTCGCCTGTTATTAAACGCACTGCATTTCCCAGAACGTCTCCACTCTGTCGCTGTCACTCCTCTTTAGGGTTCATTGGTTTAGCCGTGGTGGCCATTGCTTGTTTGCTCGTCCCCCACGTGACGTAGCCTTGCCGAGTCCCCCGTTAAAGAACACAGATTGCAACTTTTGACTTTTTGTTCTTCGAACCGTGAGAGATGCCAACAGTCAACACAGTCCAGATAAGGTATCGATTCCCTTTTCCAAGACACGGCGGGTGTAGCCAACCATGGGTTGCTAGTGGGCAGTGAAAGCATCGGATCGTGCCAGCCCAGCTTGTGACTCCGCAACGGCCAGGTGTTAGGAATACAGCAGTTTCTTACATGTCTGTCCCCTTTCCTCTCTCTCTCTCTCTCTCTCCCTGTCTCTCCCCGATGGAACCACAGAATTCCTTGCTGGAAGTGCTGTAGGAAGAAGCGGGTACCTGTGGTGTTTATGTTTAGATAAATTTAAGAGGAAGCGATCGCCTCCCAGGGCAGGTGTCCTGCAGCTTCCTGTTAGACCTAAGAGGTGACAGTCGACTTTTTTTTTTCTTTTTTTTTTTTTTTTTTTAATTTTCTAAGTTTGGTCATTTTGACACCTGCGTGCAAGAATACGTTGTGTTCTCACAGTCTGTGCTTTTGCCTGAGCAAAGGGAGCTCATTTCGGTCTGGCTTCGCCGGCAGGCGGGGAAACAGCTGCTCAGCCGTTCACTCGTACTGGCAGGCATTTAGGTCCGTCGTCACTGGTCACTGACTTTCTGTGCTCATGTCCCTTTTCCGAGCTGCCTCCTGTGTGTGTGTGTGTGTGTGTGTCTGTGTCTGTGTGGATGAGCGCGTGTTTGTGTGCGTGCCCACATTTCGTGTGTGTGTGTGTGTGTGTGTGTGTGTCTTTAAGATATTTCATAGCATTAACTTATAAGTGATAGAATATATAAGTGTCCATGATCCACAAACTGCCACTGTCCTGACACCAAAGTGAAATGATTATTTTTTTCTTTTTTTTTT